>OU860785.2:16749150-17349150 GCA_917862395.2 Heliconius sara
CATTGGGTGGGACCATTGCACACGTAACGCTCAACGCTTACGTAAGGAATGAATTTAACACTAGGTTCCCTTTGCGACCCTTCTATATGCGAATACAACGAGAAGCTAAAGAAATGTCCACACGCTGTATAACGTTTGGTGGACTCAAATTATTTTTAATATAATGAATATTTATTCACATTTCCATTATTTATTATCCTCGTGTACTTATTTAAGGTTGATTGGAAATGAAGACGTCCAATCCACTTTACATCACAGACGAACACGTCTTAAGCTTTTACGATAGAACCTTTTAGAATATTTTTCAATAATAAGTAACAAAAAACCAGACAAGCGTGAGTCGGTCTCGCCCATCAAGGGTTTCGTACAAAAATCTCGGAGGTCTCGAGCTTATTCTGAATTCTGATTCAAGCTTCGCTTCGTCGGAGCCCGTCCATCTGATACCTCACTTGAATTAAAGGCCTTAATACCAAATTTTGCCATTGGTTATTATTTTTAGGATTTAACCACAAATATATAGTTTTCTGATTTTTTCCTGAACTAGTCCTGTAGATGTTAGCTGCTAAATTTCATACTTATAGGTCAACCGGAAGTGCCCTATTAATTTTGATTCCCTTTATAGTGTCGAAATATACGTGTTTTGCGATATAAGCGGCTATATCTTTTTTTTTAGGTAAATACGATTTTTCAGAAAATCATGAGGCCGTAAATGAGTAAATTGAATATATGGTTTGAATTTTAAGTGTTCCTGAGATAAGTGCTTTTGACAGACAGACAGAGAGACTGACGGACGGACTGAAAACAAAGTTATCTTATAAGAGTTCTTTTTTTCCTTAAAAGGTACAGAACCCTAAAATAGTTAACTTGCTTGCTTTAGTGTAGTTTTTTATATTTGTTATATGAATTTAAAATTTACGGTTTTTATTTTTTTTTTTAACAATTTAACACGATTCGTGATTATGAGAGGCCAGTCGTGGCGCATAAGCGTTGGAGTATAAACGCGACAGGTTGTGTATTTCAGAGTGTCCAGCACTTGATTCCTAAGTCCTATTACCTATAGGGTAAATGGATAAATATAAATAAATAATATATTTAAAAATCTATAAATCTACTCTACTCTAATATTTACTTCAAATTTTTTTAACAATTTTATTCAGTGTCGAACAAGTATGCAAAATATATAAAGCTATTATATAATATGTATAAATATATATATTTTATTCTTTTAAGTTTCATTGCCTACCCAAATATTTTGATAGCGGACTTAAGACATAGCTTAGATAAATCAGTGTATTATCACCCTTATAATGGCAGCACCTACCATCATTAGAACATAATCTTACTGAAGAAGTACATTAAATGTTAAATAATGTACCGGTTACTCACATAATATATACGTTTACACAAATGAGAGGCCGTGGTGGCGTAGCGCCATGTGATCAGATTGTAAACGAATCCCGCATAATCCCGCATATAGGAAGATAAGCAGGGGCCTAATGATAACACGCTGCTTCCTTCGAACCGATCACTCGAGGCGAAAAGAAAATACAAACAGCCTAGCAAATTATAAACAAGCGTTTGCAAAAAATGATAATATTTTTAGGTTTTACGCTGTGTCTCGCATACTATACAGCAGGGTAGGCATAAGAAACCTGGGAACCTAATGTGGACACGCCGTGGCCATTACGATACTTCTGTTCCCTACTTTCCAACGAATTATAAAGTCATTGCGTGTTTTTTTTATAAATTTTACGTGTATACAGTACGTTAAAATATAACAATAAGGTTCGATTTCCACGCGAAATAGGCAGACGGAATCTGGGAAATAGACACGTGTTAACATTAAGACATTTCCGTTCCCTGCTTCCCACTGAACTCTCTCATTACATTTTGAGTAGCATTGCATTGCAGAGCACTCAGCATTGCGCTTTGCCTGGATCAGAGCGAAAAAATGAAAATATTAAAAAAATAATTTCCTCCAGTGGGAATCAAACCCACAACCCGTCGCATTTATAGTCGCATTCTTGTACAACTGCGCCACGACTGGCCTCAGTAGACAGGCCTACCCTGTATAAATATTTGTCTTTAGTAAATAAACAATTTCTTCTTCGAAACAATATTGAATGTAAACAATATTGTTTCGAAGAAGAAGTTGCCTATGGAAAATTTCTCTCGAAAATTTTAAACGAAATTCGAAATAAAATATTTAAGGTAGCTCTATAATTAATAGAAAAGATATTTTTTAAAAGTAAAATGTATTGATTGTGTCTGTACTAACATTTTTTAAGACACGCAGAGGCTCAAGCATGCGACTGTAAATGCGACGGTTGTTGGTTCGATTATCACGCGGGGGAATGAAATATTTAATATATACATATACACTCTAAGTCGACTATATAATATGTCTTTAATTTATATTGTCTCTTTCTATTTTCAGGTTATACGGGGTGTTCACATAGAACCAGCACATTTAGTTAAGAAAAGAAGTATCGACCAACCATTAAGAATAAGTATTTTTTATGACCACTCTGTGTATAGGTGAGATAACTTATAATTATTTTATTAAAATGAAATCAGTATTTCATAAAATTTGAAATTTTATCTATATAAATGTATACTAACTAGCGACCCGCTCGCGGCTTCGCCCGCTTAAACTACTGAATTATTTACGTAACACACAGAATTACGTTCGTGTTTTAATATATCTATAATGTATCAGCAGCAGCGCACTTAAGATTACTAATGGGACAATTATTAAAACCTTAAATTGCATTTTCATAATTCCCATAAGAATATTCAATTAAATGCTTGAAAAAAAAAACAACATATCGATATTTACAATAAAATTAACTCATCCGTTGCTTGTACATGGAAGATGTATTACAAAAATGGTTATTACAGGCATTTAACAATATAATGGAACTTGGGCAGTTCACATTCAATTTTTGAGACATTCGCCAACAGCAGGGTAGGCAGAGGGTACCTAGTGGTAAGTCACTCCGTTTCCTATATCCCGCCGAATTCTCGAAGCATTGCATTGGCATGCGTGTTAAATGGTGGAACTCAACGCCGGGAATCGAACCCACATCTTATCGCGTTTACACTCTCACTTTGTAGTTATGCGCCACGACTGGCCACTGCGGTGTTTTTTCTTATAGTAATTTTGTTTTCTTTTCAGGTTAGAACCAGAGAAGTTTGATATGATAAATGTAAGTATAAAATAGGTAACTTCACGCTGTGTCCCGCATGTATATTGGCAGAGGGGACTTTAGTGTTAAGACACTCTCTTCAATATACACCGCTCAATCGATTACGTGTTGAGTTGCGGGACTCAACACCGCGCTTTGTCTTGTTAGGCGAGCTTAGAAATAAAAGAAAAATCATTCCACCGATTTTAACACACTTCACGTTTATAGTCATACAATCTTCCGCTTAAGTATATTTTTATGTAAAATATATTTAGCAGAAATTTCATAGATTTCATAGATATCTAAGGCCACATTTGCATTGGTAGCTACAACAGTACAGGAGATTTCACTAGTAGATGGACCCCGCATGCGGTGCACGGGAGATTCCATACCGATGGATATCATTGCTTGTTAGCTCTTCCACCAGGACCTACTAGAGAAGGCACAACCTTCAATAATGAAGAAAACGATGAAAGAGAAGAAGTTAGGCCAGAATATCCACATGATGTATACGGATAGCCTTCTTGCATTAGTCGTTGGCCCGTACTCGGAGACTCCTCGAATGCTGTATGAGGATTGAGTTAAGGAATAATGAAAATGAGGCATTAAGGGAATGACAAACGAGATGACAAGTTAAACAACTTAAGGAATGTGGATGCTACTAAATATTATAGTTTATTAATAAATATGCGCTCCAACAATTTCTATATTATAGAAATCATGTCATGTCATGTCAATATATTAATTTTTCCCCATCTCAGTAAGAATTTCGAAGAACCTTCTCTCAATGCTTTCGCTAGGCTCTCCTAAATTTCACACCCTGAAATTTGTTAAGTATTTACAGATTAGATTTTGTAAGGGAGCACTAAGAGAGGATTTCTTGAAATTTTTTACTGTACTTTTTAAATACTTTTTTTAAAAAACGTAGAAATTTTTTAACCTAACGGGATTTGAACCCACGCCTCCTGGTCTTAAAGTTCGAAAACAAACAGGCGACCACTAGTATATATTATATAGATATAATAATAAATACAAAGTTTTTATTGTTTATTTCTTTCAGAACACAATTCTACCAGAAGCTGTCAAGTTTTGGGAAGAAGCATTAAAAGTAAGAAAAACTGGGGGACCAATTAGACTTAATAGGTAAGTCTTTAAACATATAAAGAATTCAATTATTGTTATGGGCTTCGTTTTTATGCAAAAAAACTCTGGGCTTTATTTTAAAAGCTATATTTTTAGGAACAGCTATAATAATAATAATAATATAGATTGACGTTCCATATAGCATGATAAGCAGAGGGAACCTAGTGTTAAGACTATAGACTTAACTTTTTTTTTTCCATTTAACGTACATGTATATAGGAAATAAGAAAAATATATTTGAAAAAACTAATTTTAGCTTCACGCTGTATCCCGAACATAGATAGGGAACCAAAGGGAACCTAGTTTTGAGACTCTCTTCTCTCAATAAATGTCCAACGGCACTGTCAAGGCAGGTTGCGTGTAGAACTATCAGTATAAAAGACAATTACAAAGTTATATAACATGCCATGTTTATTTTCATTGAGATCAAACGATCTTAACAAACGTTAATTATGTATAATAATAGAAGTACATATATTTCTGCAAGTGGCGAAGGCTATAAATCTGAGTTTTTAATCAAAATAGATATAAGTTCGATTTTGTTGAAAATGAAACTTATTTAATAGTTTATTTATTTCCTATTTATTTCCTATTAATATTTTTTTAGCTTCACATTGTATCCCGCACGGGTAGGTAGCGGTAACCATATAGATATATCCGTTCCCCACAATCCGCCTAAACCTTTTGTATCTAAAGTACCACACCTATGTAATTAACATTTCAATTGCTGTATCTTAAACGACAAAATTTTTAAACGAAAAAAAAATAAAAAAATATTGCAGTCGTATATTCATTTCTGCGCTATATATAAAAGTATTGAGAAAGAAGTTATTAGTGTTAGCAAACAAGTAACAAAACGTGTTGAGATCCACAACTAAGAACTCAATACGAGTGTATCTAAAATAGATAGAGAAAAAAAAACTGGAGTGAGTTAATATAAAGTTAAACATAAAAAAATAATTTGTTAAATTACATTTAAATTATAATTATAATTATGGGCTTATACCCTTTTTTTTCAGGATACGCGGAAATATTACCCGTAATATATCTTTTCTAGGACTTTTGTTAATTATTATTATTTATAGTAGTTAGTGAGTCTGCTTGCCAGACAAGGAATTTTTATTTTTAATTCTAATCACTCCGTTCTCATTGAGACATTTTCGTTCTCCACTCTCTCTACTTTGTCGAATTTTTGGAGCCTAGCGTGTTCCGCCGTTCAGGCGCCGCAGAACTTATCGCCGCGCTCGGCGCTACCTCGTTACCCGGACGAAGAAATGAGAATAATAAATATTTTATTCCCCCGATCTCATAGTTTAAAATCATTAAGAATCATTTTACATGTATGGACGTACTCTACGTTGACTTCAAAGAACTTGATGCTAAATTTTGTAAGTGCTGTTATTACATATTTCTCGGAAACCAAACACTAAATAAGAAATGCGAAAAATCAGTTTAGTATATTTTTAGATTAACATAGATAAGGATATCTATGCATTTTCGGAGGGTACCTAAAATATACATATAAAATAAATACTTGACAGGTATTTGAAAACGGATTTATTAATTTTTTAATTTCTTTTTCTACATTTTTAATAACATTTACCTTACTCAAAAGTTAAATATTGTATGTTTTAGTAGCGGAATGCCGTAATTTGCTTAACAATATAAAAGAATTAAAATATTGTTAACCAAATTACGGCATTCCGCTACTAAAATTCCATTTTAGGTATGTCTTTAACATCGCTAAAATTTGAAACCGCACAAGATGAAAAGACCATGGATGTATGTAACCATTTTTCAGAAAGTCTGCAATGGTATACACGATTTTATGACAATGTGGCACGAAATTTAAATATTATCTATATATAATCTATTTGTAGTTTTTATTACTTTCCAAATTCATAAAAGAAGAGAAATTAAATTTAGTAAACGCCAGTCGTGGCGCAGGGGTACAAAGTGTGACTGTAAACGCGACTGATTGTGAGTTCGATCCCCACCCGAGGAAATGAAATATTTATTTAAATGTATATTTTCATTTCTTCGCTCTGGTGTCGAGGCAAAGCGCAGCGTTGAGTTCCGCCATTCAACAGGCAATGTCTCCAGAATTAGGCGGAAATTGGGGAACGGAATTGTTTTAAAGGTTCCCTTTGCCTACTCTGTTGTGTGCGGGAGCATGAAGCTGATGTAATTTTAACTTAACGCCTTATTCCTAGCGGGGTAGTCAGGGAGAACGGAGCGCCAAACACTACGGTCTCTATATACCTCTTTTGCCTCGACCACTGTCATCAACCTCTTCATACATGCCCTGCGGGGGGTCCACATGCGTTTTACGTGACCTTCCTCCAGTATCTTTGATACTGTGTTTTCAGAGGTCAACCGAGGTCTCCCCCTATCTCTCTAAATATGTAATTTTATTTTTATTATGATGAAATTTTATTTTTTTTTATTTGGTAAAAGTAACTTTTTTTGTTGCTAAAATTTCTGGGGTGGGCACGGATCATCCTATCCATGCTTACGCCCATCGTGATGATGAAGTCTTTTTTTTTGCGTCACGCTTTTGGCCACGCACAACACGGTCGATGAGTCGTGGCCGCCCTGAAGTAAGGATGGATGATTAATGAAGTTTTGCGCAATGTTCACGCTCGCTCGAGGAAAGATCTTACCGATATGGAAAAATTTACCTCAATATAATAACTCCGTCAAATGTTATCGAACCCACACGTATCGTGCTTACAATTAAACGCTCCACTGCGCTGCAATGGTCTCGAAGTTTTAATTAAATGGATTTTAATTTTCCTAAATGAAACCCCACGAATTACTAAGTTAGTACTGGGAAATGAAACGAAAAATAAAATTATTTAAATATTAATATAATTTAACATTTCTTACATTAGTTATAAATATTTTTCTTCTAAAATAAATAATTAATCATAAAAAATTATAATATTCTTACATATAATTGATATATTTATACCCTCATACATATACATATTCATTTTTATAATATTATTATATTATATAAAACTAAAATATTATAAAGCGGAAGAGTTAGCTTGTTTGAGCGCGCTAATCTCAGAAACTACCCGTTCAGCTTAAAAATATATTTTTTGTGCTGTGTGATCGAGAAAGGCTTATACGCTATACTATATTGATCATTTCACAAAGAGTACTTATTTATATTGATCTAAAAAAGAACCGTCAGAGATTTTTTTTGCCTCACGCTGTATCCCGCATATATCAGAATAGGCAGAGGGAACCTAGTCCTAAGACATTACTTTGCCCAAGCACTAAGCAGTTTCTGGGGCATTGGCTGTGCTGTTTCGCCATGCCGACCTCATCTGGTCAATTTTTTTGTTAATAATAACCATTTACATAAATTTAATTTTACAAATTTCATATGAGTATATATTTTAAGTTCCATAGGAATTTACATATAAAGTTCTCTGTTTCACTGTTGTCTGTCTGTCTGTTTTTATTAAAGTTTCTTGTAACTGTGAAGTATAATATAAGAATCTGAATTTGACATCATTCTTCATAATGAAACTTGTCGGTTATACGTAGTTTTGGTGACAATACTATGATAAAGTATCATCGAGCTGGTCTGATGATGGACCTGAATAGTGGAAATCTTCAGAGGTTACTAATACACCAATCGAAGCTTAAGCTAATATAATTTGTAGCTCGATGCACATTCGTTATAAGTGTTTTCAAATGGTGTAGGAAAGCCTGTTCTTGTTTTTTTTTTATTTTTTTAAAATTTGTTCCTTTGTTATCCACCAACAGTCTTGCTGTAAGTCATTTCTTGGCACATCATGGGTACTTCGTATCCTATCAACTTGTTACAATTGGGACAGTAATGGTTGACGTATTTGAAATAGTCCGTGCAGTATATGACAAGAGTTAACGGGGCGAAGCTGCAAACAAAAAATAGCATTCTTACTGTACGTATGTAAGGATCGTATTTTTTAGCTCCATGCTGTATCCCACATACAGTTCATGTAAAGAGGGAAACTAGTGCTTAAACTCTACGCCTCATTGAGTCACTCAACCCACAATGTCTCCAGAAATCGGCGGAAAGCGGGTAACGGAAGTATCATAATGTAAAACCGAGTGTCTCAACGCTAGGTTCCCAGGTTCCCCTTGCCTGCCCTGCTAAGTGCGGGATTCAGCGTTACGCTAATTATTTTTACGAGTATAAAATGTTAACACCAAAGTACTTACAATATCAAACATATAAAAGCTAGAACGTGTGTGAGGATGCCATTAGCTCTGACAGCAAGTGTATGCACTTGTACTCGACAGTACTGACAGGATACTAACTTCCTGCCTGATCTTGCAACGCCTATAGGGATATTGTGGATCTGTGGAAAATAAAAAAAAAACTTAACGATATCTTTCTATTTCCATTTGAGAGAGAAAAATATTTAATACTTTTATTCCCTTGGTCTGGTACTGGTCCTTGCACTCAACACGTAATGCCTCAAGAATTTAGCGGGAAGTGGGAAACGGAAGTGTCTTCGTGCTAACGCGGTGTCTTCCCCAGATTCTCTCAGCCTTCCCCATTAAAATGAAATGTACTCCGCGTGGAAATCGAACATTATGGTTTTTGGATCTAAACATATGTATTAATCTTCAAATGGTTATAAAAACTGTAGTATTTTTAGAGTAGTCTAATTTTTCAAAATCAAAGTAGTTTATATATTTAAAAGTCAATATCTAACTTGTAACTATAACTTCCGTCCTTGGAGGTTCTGGTGATGCCACAGCAGTATTAGACCCTGCGTTAGATCCAGGAACCTGGTTCACAGGTGGAGCTATTTCTGTATAAGCAGGTGGCGGTTCCGGGAATTCACCCATCAGTGGGGGTAATGAGTGAACTGGCCGCTGAGATCCATAAATGTATGTTTCTTTTGATGTGAAACCTTGGGTAGATGATGATGTTGGAGGTTCTGTAAATAATAAGTAGTGATGATGATGGTTTTAAAAGACTTCTGTAAAAGAAGGAGGTGATCAATTCGACTGCAATATTTTATGTTTGTTACCTTAGAGCTTTTGACTGGGTGAAACGATTTGATGATTTTGATGATCGCATAAGTTAAATCACTTAAATTTGCATTATACTTAATGCAAATTTAAGTGATTACGAATAACTCAATATCGCCAACCGATTTCGATCATAGTTTGGTGAATGTATGGTTAGATTCTGATTATGGCATCCGGTTAAAATAGAAAAAGTCGGTTTTCTTTTGTTAAATCCGACTTCTTTATTTCTTTGGGTATCAATTCATTGTTTTTTGCAGTAGGATGAAATTATTAGAAATTATATTATAATTAATATTAATCACTAGAGTATACATATAAGTACAAAATTCTTCTTGGTAAACTATTAAAAGTAAAAATCTGATGTTGCCCGTTCCTGTAGGATTTTTTTTTAATTTAATTTTCCCGAATACTCCTAAAGAAATCTACATGGCAAATATCAATATATCTGTTACTCAGTAACAAGAGAATTAGGTATGTATATATTGATAGAAATATAAAGTAATATTCTTTAAATTTTAAGAAGAGAAGAACTTAATTGTTGATTTTACTAACTTTTTGTAAGTTTAATAATTTTCGAGGCCGGTCGTGGCGCAGCGGCATAAAGTGTGACTGTAAACCGACTGGTTGTGGGTTCGATCCCCACTCGAGGAGATGAAATATTTACTTAAATTTATATTTCCATTTCTTCGCTCTGGTGTCGAGGCAAAGCGCGGCGTTGAGTTCTGCCACTAAACACGCAATGCCTCCGAAATTCGGCAGAAAGTGGGGAACGGAGTGTCTTTCACTACGTTCCCTCTGCCTACCCTGCAGTGTGCGGGATATAGCGTGAAGCTGATTGATTGATTGATTAATAATCTTCATCTAACCTGCACTCGCGCTTGACGAACCTGGTTGAGACGACTGGCCGTTGTGTTCCATGTTGATCCTTCTATCCTCAAACGGATCGTAGAATATTGTCTCCTGAAACATATTATAATAAATATTTATAAGATATGAATCGAAGAGAATACATTTTTTATAATATTGAATAATTTTAAGTGGGGAACGGAGTGTCTTAACACTAGGTTCTATCTGCCTACCCTGCTGTGTGCGGGATACAGCGTGAAGCTGACTTTATGTTTAATATTTTTATACGCTTTTTCCTAATGGCAGGGTAGACAGAAGGAAGTGTCAAAATATTCCGTTTACCACTCACCGCCCAATTTTTGGGACATTGTGTGTTGATTTTCAGAACTCAATGCCGTGCTTTGACTTGTAAGAGTGCTGAAATTAAAATAATTCTTTTCCGCGACTTAGAATCTACCTTACAACGGTTGTATTTACAACCAGACGCTAAGCAACGATGGCCTCATTGTATATTACATATTTATTTTATACAAACGTCCCACTCGGGGCTTTGCCCGCTTTAACTACACAATTATGTATTATTTTACTAATAAAAATTATTTCCGTATTCTAATAGAATGATCAATTTATAAAAAATCTAACTTTTGTAGTAATTTTCATGAATTCAAACCACTGGATTTTATATTGATATAACTTTTTTGTTTATGGCCCGATTTGAATAAAACAAAGTAAAATAGAAAAAAAAAACCAAATCGGTTAAACCGTTTCAGAGATTAGCGTGCAAACGACAGACACAAACAAACAAAAATTAAAATTATTGTTCTATTACTCTGATAAATTGACATTATATTCTATAATAGTTACTATTTTATTATATGTATAGATTTACTTGAACAAAATCTCGTTGATTGTTTTCATTGCCACCATCCCCTCTCATCACGTCGACATTTTGTCGGTCTGGTAGTGACGTAGAGTCAGGTAAATCTATGTATATGGCAGGAGTATCGTCAGGTTCAGACTTAATGCCTACACTGGGCCTTCTTTGTTCTTCTGTTGTGCTGCTTGCCTGTAAAATTAAGTTTTATTACTCAACATGAAATGCCTGCACGATTCGGCGGAAGGTGGAGAATGGAAGTGGCTTAATGGAAACGGAGTGTCTTAATAAAAGGTTCCCAGGGTCCCTTCACCCCTCCAGCCATGTAAGAGCTATAGCATGAAGAAAAAAAATACTTACAGAGTTTCCAGGCATATCTATATAAACTACAGGATTCGAAGACCCTCTCTTCTCGGGCACGAGCTGTCTTCTCGGTAAATTTGTCCATCTTGAAGCTGTCGCAGCATCTATGGTGGGGGCATCTATCGCTATCGGGTTCACGTAGGGGTAGCCCTGATATTTCTGACCCTGACTTGGTAGCGCTGAGCTCGTCATCCCCTGTAATTAAGAGGTTGTAAAATATATATTTTTTTAGACTAACGCTTCATCCTGCCTGTATTAGAATATGAAGAGTGAACTTAGTGTTAAGACACCTCGTTTTCGTTCCACCTTCTACCAAATTTTCTTAAAAATTAAATGACGGTACTCAACGTCGTGAATTCCTTGTTACCTGGACCAAGAATCCAATTATTTCTGGCACTAACTATACACCCAAAACCCCACACAGTCTAAGATCAGATCACCGACTAAGCAGTCTAATTTTTTTTACAATTTCCGTTTACAGTATATAATTTGTAAATATCACGTGTTCTCGAGCTTCTTATCAATTCCATATTTGCTTATCAATGTTTGACAGTGGCTTAGCGGCGTCACGTATGCTTAAGTGGTTGTAAGGATAATGCAGCAAAATCGTAAAAATAGAGTTTTGCTTTGGTTCTTCGGTTTCTACTTAGAAGTGAACTTACACACCACTTGCTAGCTGTCATAGGCTATACAGTCAGAAAGTGATCAATTTCATCAGGAACATAACCCATAATCATCGTTCACTGCTTTATTATCGTATCGTCGTAAATCTTCACAATTGCCCCTCAGAAACAACCCAATTTATGTGAAAAATGTCACATTAACAACTTTAGTAAAGAAGAGATGGGTACCACCTATGAACATTCTTTTATATATTTTAAACGGATTTTTTGATTGGGTGGGTGTAAATTTTTACATGAAAACTAGTCGTCACCTGCAATGTCGTTTGCGTGGACCATAAGACGAAGGTGCATGATGATGTATGTATGTAGGTAGATAGAGAGAGAGAAAGAGAGAGGATTGTTTGGAATTCTTGTGGGAACGGAAATAAACCTGTTTTCTGGTTCAACGTTTCTAAGTCCAGTAGTTGCGTATGTGCGTTGTCTGACTGTCACATAATAAATTAATAACAGAATATTTTTTGTAAACGAAACTTTTATGTATTAAATATTTTTTATTGTATTTGCTTAAACGAATATTATATTTAGACTAACATTAGTTAAGTGGGTACTGTGATCCTCTCATGATCCTAGATAATCGCGTTCGAGTTGAAGGCACGATTGAAAGAAAAACCTTCAAATACAATGTCTATGAGACTTAAAAGATAAACTACAAGGATCGTTTGTTATATTAAAACTAGTTTTTTCCCTTGACTTTGTGCCTCAAATAAGAATTATGTACTATGCCTGCCCCGATCGGGACATTTAATTTTTGGACTAAAAATCGGGACATCCCGCCATCTGGCAACGCTGGTTTAAGTTTTTGTGATAACTCTACCACAGGTACAGTGGGCTACAGAGATGCTTACAATATGTATAAGTGATAACAAACCTATAAGAGTTGCGACATAGCTTGATTTTGTATGTCGTATAGTCGTATTTCGTCGATGTAAATTGAACATATGGCTTAATAGTTAAAGCGCGAAGACGGTTTCCAAGAGGTACGGTTTCAAATATCGCTACGTAATTTTTTTCATATATTTTCTAAAAACAGTAGATATAGTGAGTATATACATTAACACGATAATTTCTTATAGATTAAATTAAGACGATTTGCGGCCGTAAACAGAACGTTGAGTTATAAAAATTTTACATTTTCTCGAAAAGTATACCAAGTCCAAGTTACATTCTATAAAAGCCGAAGATTATCTTCATTGAATTTCCTTGATGATGAAGTAACTTTCGCTCGTAAGCTTCAACATACATGTAAAATAAAAATCGATAAAATAACAACTTACAATATTCAATTATTTTTTGTCACTAATAAAATTTTATATAGATATAATGTCACTAATAAAATGTTATATTTTTGTCATACAACGAATATAATTAACTATTTTTGCAGCGCACGCGCATGAAGCAATTAGATGGCGCGTCTTAGTATCGTTATTTCGTTATTTAAGGCTAACTAATACTTACACCGTAATGTTATATAGCCCTATAGCACTTCTGAAGAATGTAGCTTTCCGTTTTATTATATTAATATAGACTAGATACTATAGACCTACTAGAGATATATTAACTTAAAAAAAATTGTAATACAAAGTTTCATAATAATCAGTTATGTAGTTTTCCCGCGAACACGTAACCAACAAACATACATTTATTATATTTATAATATTAGTATGATGAAATATAGAATTATAGATTAGAATCCAGAACTCTTAACCTAACGTATAAGGTTAATGCACTACAAAATATTTGCCATCCAGCCTATTCTAGGAACATTAGATAATGTATCGGCGCTATTGATAAGACTGAAAATATTTATGATACACATACGAGTACCTATCATTATTTTAATAAAATATTGTATAGACATTGTTTTGGCACAGCATGTGACTACAATACGGACAGTTTGTGGGTTCGATTCCCATTCGGAAAAGAGAAATATTTTCATTAATTGTATGGTAACAAAAGAAGCGTGGTATGAAGTTTCACGACTAAACACACTAGGTTCTCTCGCCAACCCGATAGATAGATAGTTAGTAGATATCGAATACAGTGAGTGTGAAGTTAAAAATAAAAAGAAAAATAATTTTTTTTTTATTATTTTTTTTATTCTTTTATATTTTTATTTTTTTTTATATATATTTTTTTTATTTTTAATATTATTATTTATTTTTATTTATTTGTATTTAAAGAGGCTGGTCGACGGTCACGAATATGAGTCTATAAAAGCGTCAGGTTGAGGGATAGATTCTCTCAAAGAAATTAAATTAAATTTTTCATATTTCTATTTCTTCTTAGATCGCTTGATAAAATTAAACTTTAAATTAAAGTGTACGACGACGGGCGGCGTTGAGTTCCGCCTACCGAGATACAATGCTTCAAAAATAATAAAATCCTCCTCCAAATGCTTATATATTTTCTAAGTGTGGAATAGTACATAAATGTTAATTGTATGTTATCTATTATATTTATATATTAGTAGAAGACGCAGTGTCTTAAGCTTAAATGTTAAAGCACAGGTCTCCATCGCAACGGACTAAATATTCTTATACTTCCACCTAAACATATTTTTGTATTTTGTAAGTACGTCTCTCCGGTCCCGAGAGCTGGGAGAGATCTTTTCAACTCTTTCTGCTCGCTCGGTCCTTTTCACTCCACTATTTGTTGGTGAAAATACAAGTATACAGTTTACTACTGCGAGCTCAACGTAGTCCTTAATGTGCCCGCTCCGCTGGCGGTGGAAACTGGTCTTAACACAAGGTTCCGGTTGCGTAACAGGTTAAATGCAGATGATATAGCGGTAAAATAAAAAAAAAACATACCGTTACTTTAACATCCGTTTCCGGCAACAAAGAAACTACACAAAAGCACTTTTTTTAAAGGACACTACATTTTAGCATATCTTCATATGGTTATATGATGTCTGCGTCTGAACGCCACGTACGATAGCTTATCAGTGATGATAATTGTTGTTATCAAGACAATGATAATAGACACTTATTTAATATGTATATATTTTTATGAAAGAAACAAATACTTGGTCATCTTTTTTTTTAGCTTTAGCGTCTGCTCAGCACGGCAGGCGGAGGGGGAACATGGAAGCCTAGTGTTAAGATCCGTTCCCATTAAATCACTTATGTTCCCCACTTTCCATTGAATTCTGGAGTTAGTGCGTGTCGAGTAGCGGAATTCAACTCGTATAGTAACTTAGTCTCGTTACCAAATATTAATTGTAAATATTTCAATTCTTCGAGTGGGAATGGAACAATTTTTTTCAAAAGTTTGGATTTGAACTTCTTGCAAGGGAAAAAATTTAACTACGATGGTGCAGTCCTTCCGCCTTTAAAGATTTTATTGATTTCCGTCGTCGTTTTTTTTTATTAAAGGAATTAATGAACTGCCCGTGAGATGGCAAAAGTGCATAGATAACAATGGTTCATATTTTGATTAAATAAATATATTAAAAAATATTCGACTTTTTGTTCCTCAAACGCCAATTTCATATGTAAGGACCTAACACTTAGTATACAGTTATCTCTATTACGCTACAAAGAGACAAATTTTATATTTATGTAAAACTTTATCGCTTTAGTCGTAAAAAGAGCACTCCCACGGGAGATTTTGTTGGTGCCAGATTTACGATGGAACTGCGGTTATGTATACGTTTTATTAATATGTTTTTTATAGCTTCACGCAGTATTATATATCAGAGTGAACAAAGAGATTTTTTCCGGACACTATCCCATTTTCAAGACAGCGTGTTGAATAGCTGAGTGAAAACTCCACCTAAAAACTCGCCACGCTTTGTTCTGTTACCAGGACGTGGCAGTCAATATAATCGGTTGCTCCAAGTGGGAATCGAACTCATATCCATGATTACAGTCAGACTACAAAGTTGTCTTCTGCACCCGTATTTTACGTTATAGGGAAACAGAGAGAACCTAACATGGACGTCTCTAGACATACTTTCCAAAAGAAAGGGAGTGAAAGCGTACAGTAATAATGGCATTTGTAATATTACCTATTCCCAAGAATATATTAACAAAATTAACTTAATAATTTAACGAAAGTTAGATATATACTATTTTTTTCACTTAATAACTGCAGAAGTGCCCACCTCCTGAACTCCATACTCCCTAATATTACTTACTGGTGTTAGGTGTAACATACGCCTAACATGTACACAGGAACTTACAGGTTTTGTTATTTAATGAAGATCTGGTTGCTTTCCCCCCTACGATATTTATATTTTTTGTTAGAGAAGTTATGGTATGATGAGAGAGAGAGAGAGAGAGAACAGGATAGGCAGAGGGAACCTGGAAACCCAATAATAAATATTATTATTAATGTCATGCCCTACTGTCATGTCATGTAATTCGTACTTTTGGTCAAGGCAAACGTTTCTTTAATATGTATGTATGTTTATTTGTTACAGAAAATGTCCAACCAGACAAGTGTTCATACGCGGTGGCAGGTCTCACTGTATAGACGCCTGTAGTGCGGAAACCATGTGTGGAGAAGTTAGAGTACCGGAATATCATTTGAATGTAAGTATTTTTACGTATAATACTATTTTAGAAAAATTATAAACGCTATGGCAACTGAGCTAAGTCGTACGTTTTTTTTTAAATTTATTGGGGTTAACAAACAGTGCACATACGTGTAAATAAAAGAACAGCATAACAAAATATATAAATGTTTACCACAGATATAACTAAAAATAAATAAATTAATTAAATTAGCTTCACGCTATATCCCGCACATAGCAGGGTAGGCAGAGGGAACCTAGTGTTAAGACACTCCATTCCCCACTTTCTGCCGAATTTTGGGGGCATTGTGTGCTGAGTGGCAGAACTCAACGCCGCGCTTTGCCTCGACACCAGAGCGAAGCGAAGAAATGGAAATATAAATTTAAGTAAATATTTCATCTTTCCGAGTGGAGATCGAACCGAACTCGTCGGTTTTACAGTCACACTTTGTGGCACTACGCCACGACTGGCCTCAAATAACTAAAAAATATACTATAAATATAACATAATACATACGTAGGCACGCCAAACACAACATTATTTAAGCAGCGAATGCTTTCATGAAACTGCTAGGATTGCCGCAATATCACCAGAATTAAAGTGATTATTATAAGAGTTAACCATTCTGTATTAGTGGTCGACGTTTACCGGTATTTGTGCGACAACGACTAATTGCAAATAATCGAAATCGAAATCGAAATTTGATTAATCAGACTAAGACAATCATAATTATTGTGGCATAAACTATATAAAAATAACGCTTCAAGCTGCTTACGTCTTGCTTCTAATGTAATGAGCTTATAATCGTTAAGCATTTGCGCATATGGTATTTGAATGCTATAGCATCTGTACTGCATGGCACGTAAAAAAATAATCTGAATACTGTCAAGATATACAATGTACTTATTATATAACGGGTTCCATACAGGCACGTCGTACTCAACCTGGGAGCGAATTAAGGCCTTACAAAGAGTGAGATATGAAGAAGGACGCCTAAAATTTTTGTTAGGTCGCAACGTTGAAATAATAAATAAAATGCTACTCTACGCTCTTAATACAATGCTCTCCTGGGGTTCTCATGCTTTTTACCGTCGTGATCTTCTCGAGTATCATCTATAACTACTGTCTTTTCGAGGGTCAACCCTGCTTCCTTTACCTTTCTTTCACTCTTGCATCATAAATCTCATTTTTATAAATAAAAAATAATATGTAATTATTGAATATGTTTCGTGACAACCAACAGTTTTTATATTTTAATGTATGTAGACATTTCTCTGAGGACCTATAAAAGTAGGTTAATTAAAGTAACTTGGAATATATTTGCTAGGCTTTTGCGTGAACTGGGTGACCTATTAGATCTGATCATTGACCTAAGTGAACACCTATATATAACTTTTTATTACTGCTCGATGACACCCTATAGTAAGCTAATGTATTGCAAAAAATTATTATAACATTTCTTTTATTATTTCTAAAAGGTAAAATGTGACTTTATTACTATACTAAGACTTTGCTGTCTGTCAGTCTGTCCATATGTTAAAAAGTTGTATCACATGGATAACGATAGAAAGTTTTTTTTTTTATAATTTATAGTTTTTTTTTTGGTATTATTATTATTACCTTATCTAATTAATAAAAGTAATCAAACTTATCAACCCTCCGTAAAGAAAAAATCTGTAAATACATGCGTTGAATTGAGAAACCCCTTCGGTTAATACAAACATACTGTTAATTATGTCTGATGTATGTACCTACTTCTAAGAAAATCCGTCCATTGATTCTTATATTTAAAATTGTCATATTGGTCAAATTCGTTGCGCTCCTTAGCGCTAGTCACTGTACTCATTCTATATGTTCCATCACTTATTGTTCTTCCTTTTGTTTTAGTTTTCTTAGATTTTTCCGTATCTGTACTAGAGTCATCGCTTTCTATATTATCTATAGTCAAACTATGGTCATCCTTAACATATTTATTATTTATAATCTTTTTATTTTCCGTTTCTTTAGTGTCATTTGGTTTTATATGTCTGGATTTGGATTCAAATCTCGTTTTAACGTTATTTTTTAAATTCCTTGGCTTATATTTCATGTTTTCAGTTGACAGAGACACATCTGAATCGCTTTTGTCTTTAACTAACTCTGAACCACGCTTAGTCTGTTTTTCTTTCAAATCTACATCATCAAAGATATGCACCACCTTATTTTCATTCAATTTGTATATGAATTCAGCTAGTTGTTTAAAAATAGCATCGTCGAGAAAATTTTTAGCGATCTTCTTTAAGTCCTCAAATTTAGCTGTCAGTAAGACGAGTGAGTTGACTCTGGTAAGATGCAATGTTAGTGTCAGTCCTGGAAATATAGTAGATTCGATTAAAATGGAAAGGACTTTTGTCGTACAAGCAAATAGGAAAATTAGGTTATTTTTTATAAGACTTTTTGAATCCGTCGTGGTGCGCCACGACACACAGCGCACTGCCTGCCATTATAAACGCTATGGTTTTGAGCTTCGTTCTTACCGCTTTCTTTCGTACCGCCATTTACCATTGTCAACTTTCTCTGCTTACCCTGTTATATGTGACACCGTAAAATAAAAAAAATGGACCATATAAAGAATAATGTTTTGAATAAAAACTCGAGCTAGTTTTGCAGAACGCTCCATTTTTTTCAAAGGCATATCTATTGATGATGTACGTCACTACACCCTAACAAAATTTTTAGTATTTCATCATATTTATTTACCTTGAAAATTTTTTTATTTATGTTATTGGTGTCTATTGTCAAATTATTACCGGACCGTTATTATTAAAAAAAAAAACTAGTCTTTAATATCTTAATATTTTTCATAATGCTAAACTTGTGAATAAATATGGAAAATATTTCATACGTACCTATAAAATATAAGAAATAACACATTTTGTTTTAAATAAATAAACGATATATTTCATTGATACGAAAAACTCAAAACGCATTAGGAACATATTTTATAGCTTCTCTTTACGACGTATTGAATTTGAATTTTTTACTTTATAATATATATTAAAATTGTTTGTATGGTGCGGATAATCGATTGGGTTTTGTGCATATGTTGTACGTAAAGTTTTTTTTAAAAATTGTTTTCATCTCATTAGAGTATCTAGGTATTTTCTGGGAGTGGAGGGGCCTGGTCTTTAGCTTTAAACATATATGTTCGTGTAAATATTGTTGTTGATGTGTTGTAAGCGAAATTTCTAAGGTGGGCACCAGACTATTCTGGGGACCACCAGACTATCCTTCTTACGCCCATGAATTTAATATTTACGCACTTATATTTGCACTTATTATTATGTTTATACGTACTTAATGAACACTTGGTCGCGGCTGTTAGAACGGATAATTGCGAATCCATATAACTAAGAAATAATAGAGTATCAATGATATATTATTTATTTTCTTCTTATTTTCAGCCTTGTTACGTATGCAACAGTACTGGCCACAATTGCAGAGAGTTGACACGAGTGAAATCTAAGAAAGAGGGTGATGTCGCTGTAAATGCACTAAACTACGGTAGTGAGACTATAGGTAAGATTTTGTTTGTCACTTAGAAGCGAAAATCAACTTTATTTTAATAGTAGATCGAATGGAATCAGCTTAAACCTTAACTTTAAATTAGATAATTTATTTATCAGTGGCCAATCGTGGCGCAGGGGCGAAACTTGCGACTGTAAACGCAACAGGTTTTGGGTTCTATTCCTATTCGAAGAAATGAAATAATTAATATGTTTTTATTTTCATCGTGAAAAAGCGCGGCGTCGAGGTCCGTTAGTCAATGTCGTAATGAAACGGAGTGTCTTAAGAGTTTTCCAGGTTAACTCTACCCACCCCGCTATATGCGGCATACAGTGTAAAGCTAAAAAAAATGATAATTATTGACATTTTTAAACTGTTATCCCACATTTAGGAAAGTATTTAGTATAGAAAAAATGTTTTTTTACAAACAAAAATTTAAACAATTTTGGATTTGAACCCGCGCCTTTTGAAAACTGTCCAAGCGCTTTGACCACTAAGCCATACGTTCTCATCAAGCTACGTCAAAATTCTTATACACTTTTTCCAACTCAATGTCAACTTATAATTTAAAAAAGTAAGCCTTATCATTATAATAGCAATATGACGTCACAACACTGACGTATGACGTCACATTCTTGTAAATTCCAAATCTATTGCTCGAAACGTAATCTCACATGATAGGGTTGCGATACCTTAAAAGATAAAAAGGATAACTGTCTGTTAGTCTGTCTATCTATCTGTCAAGAACTGTCTTTCTCAAAAACTCTCAGGGGCCATACCCTTGATGTTAATTTCAATTTCATTTTGATACATATCAAGGTTTCAATTGGAACTAAGTAAGCGAAATGTAAATATATGTACGAGAGTTTATACATCGATTTTGCCGCTTATTATGTGAAATTCCCGGCGTAATCACAAAATCTATAGGGTGAAATGTAAATGGTCCAAATTGTGCCGTGTGATCCCGGCCTAGAATTGGATCATCCTGGTACTGGTGGTGTCGTAAGAGGCGACTAAAGTACTTGTGGTAGAGTCACGTCGCCAGCAAGGGCAACACGCATGGGCAGACTCGACCGGATCATTACCACCCCCGGCATTTAAAACCGGCGTGAAGTAGTGGCCACTGCGTTTCGCATCAGGTAATGGCGGGCCCCGGCGCCCAATACACCTTAAAGGCCGGCAACGCACCTGTAGCTCCTCTGGGGTTGCACGGGGATGTGTGCGGCGGAGATCACTTACCATTAGGTGACCCGAACACTCGTTTGCCGTGTCTTTTCCATAAAAAAAAAATTGCCTGTTTATAGATACATCACATAAAAAAAGCAGTACATATATATGTAGTTAATTTTATATAAAATTAGTGCATACGCCCGCAAATTGAAATTTTCTTCAACTTTTATTCTACACAATCATGAAACTCGTATAATTTTCTGTAAGCGAGTTTAATTCGCACTTGGCCTGTCCTTTTAAAATTCATAAATTATTTTATTTTTATTCTATTAAAATATATACTTCTTCTTCTTCTTTCAGAAAAAGGTGAAGAAGATGAAGAAGAACAAATCATAGGCGTGGAGAATACAGATTTTGTTCTATACGTCAGTGCGGTAGAAACAGATAGATGTCGACGCGGTCTCACCGTAGCGTACGCTTCTCACTGCCAACAGGAATCTGCTTTGGATCGGTAAGCAATGGTGATGGGTTCGAATCCTGGTGTATAATACACATGGCAAAATTAAAAATATTATGACACTGTATATACTTTGAATTACAAATAATTAATATTTTGTATTCATACTTATTATATAACTACGTTTTTTGCGTTTTGGTAAGGTAAAACGTGGCGCGTATTTCCGTCACATCACAACGAATATCGAATTTAAGTTAAAGGATACGGATATTGAGGCCGTCGTGGATTATTTGCATTTCATTTCCCCAATATCAAGTGTTTTGAGTGTATGAAACTCAACCGGATTTGTCTCGAAAATGAAATAGTGCGTGGAACAGTGTCTCAACACTAGATTCTCTTTGTCTACTCTACTACATGCGAGATGCAGCATGAAGCACTTATTTTTATGGAATTTCTCCTCTTTTTTCCAGTCCAGTAGCTGGCCACGCGAATTTCTGCCCCGGAGAGCTCTCTACCAAATATCGAGATCTACCTTCTGTATTATCGACGGTTAAACATGAAATGTTACACGCATTGGGCTTTAGCGTCTCCTTGTTTGGATTTTACAGGTAATTTTGTATAGTAAGAAAAAAGCCAGTAATGGCGCAGGGACAGCAGGTGACAAGCGTATGATTGTAAACGCCAAAGTTGTGGGTTCGATTCCCACTCAAGTAAATGAAATATGTAATATTTTCATTTCCTCGCTCTGGTAGGCAAAGCGTGGCGTTGAATTACGCAGTCAGTATGCGAGCAGAGAGAGCCGAATAAGAACCGTGGCAGGGAAATATCATATTTAGGGAATATTAGAATCTGAAATGTAAATGGTTCCTTGTTCTCTGGTTACACAAATTTTAGTTATATATAATCGAATATGCAATACCACCGATATTTGTAGAAAGCGAAAAACAGAGGGTTTTTTTAGGTTATCCCATAATATTTGAAGGCCATATGACAGTATAATTTTTCTTACCTTTTCCCTATACTTTTTTATAATTGGCGTAAATCTTAATTTTATATACAATTCCAGAGATGAAAATGGAGAACCGTTGACTGAACGTCGTCCTGATACAGGGAACCCACCGTTAGACGAAGAGTAAGTAGGTATAGTATGATAATAAAGAAAGAAATAAAAAAATTATCCCTTTTAACAAAAAAATAATGTAGACAGATATACGCAATATCTACTGTATTTTTATAGTACCCATTCAAAAACTAAAATACTATTAACAAAAAACAATATTTATGTTATCAGAAATTAATATAAAATATATTACTTTCTGAAAACATAAATATTGTTTTTGATTGACGCCAGTCGTGGCGCAGCTGCACAAAGTGTGACTGTAAACCGACTGGTTGTGGGTTCGATCCCCACTCGAGGAGATGAAATATTTACTTAAATTTATATTTCCATTTCTTCGCTCTAGTGCCGAGGCGAAGCATTGCGTTGAGTTCTGCCACTCAACACGCAATGCCTCCAGAATTCCGCAGAAAGTGGGGAACGGAGTGTCTTAACACTACTGCAAGCGAGAGAGTGAAGCTGATTAAAATTTAAATTAAAATATAAAATATTCACTAAACACAAACAATACAATAGAATACAACATTTGTCCTCAGATTACAAATCCACAAATGGTCAGATCGTGTCGTGAAGAACATAACGCGGAGTAACTGGATGATCCGACAGGGTTATATATCGCGAACGTTCCACATGATAGTCACTCCGCGAGTGGTCAGGGAGGTAAGTTTCATATTTGTTATTAACTAGCTATTACCTCTGGTTTTATCCACCAATTTATAACGAAAAACTATAGATAGAATCTTTTCCATATATTATACATGAAATTTGAAACTGAAACTTTACAAGAAAGAATCGTATTTCTACATTTACTTAATAAAAAGGTATATAGATATGCTCGTTCATATCTCAACAAACGCGTATATTTCTACACTATAAATGGGTAATCGAATCAAATAAGTATCGAAATATGTATTTTTCTAAATAAGTATAGCGGGATACTTCTAGTTGACCTAAAAATACGTAATTTGACAGCTAGCATCTACAAGTGAACTACCAGTAGTTCACAAAAAAATCTGAAAACTATATATTTGTTGTTATAATATCCTAAAAAATAATAGACTTAAAAGGAGGGCAAAATCGTTTTTTTTGTATCGGGTAAAAGGGTTATAGACAGCTAAGCTTAGCTTGAATTTCAGGCAAAGATCGAGACCTCCAATGTTTGCGCGGAATGTAATGGTGGGCGAACTTGACTCGCGCTTGTCTCGTTTTTTCTTCTTAAATTAACTTTATTTAACTCTATATAGGTTCGGGAACACTTCAACTGTTCGAAATTAGAAGGAGCGGAGTTGGAAGATCAAGGTGGGGACGGTACAGCACTCACGCATTGGGAGAAGCGAGTTTTTGAAGTAAGTAGTTATTAAATGTAAAATGTTAGATTTTTAACAATAAAAAAATTATTTGTGAGTAAATAATATTTGCCTTCCATTTGTTTCAAATTAACATGTTGTATTTATATTTACTGAAGAATAAAAATATAAATGATAAACAACTCATGAAAATGTTGTCGTAGTAAGATGGACTTACAGTTACAGTACTGTTGGGTAGAAACACGTCCAGTTATTATATGAGTATATAATAATACAATCCGGAAACTACATCTCCATATTATGTCATTGCATTACACAATATGATATTTTATATAGAATTAAGGGTATATTTTAATTCCAAGAGTTTTTTTCCGAATTCCGAATTCCAGAACGAGGCGATGACAGGCACACACACACAGAATTCCGTATTCAGTCGCATCACGTTCGCCATGATGGAGGACACGGGGTGGTATTTAGCGGACTATAATAAGGCTTCTCCCTTACATTGGGGCAAAGATTTGGGGTGTGAATTTGCGATGACATCTTGCAAGCAGTGGCTCGGGGCGCAGAACTTGAGGTACAGGTTTGTTTCGTTGCATGATTGTTTCTTTTAGTTTGTATTTTTACATGTAAAATTTTATTAATCCGATTAAAATAGATTGAAATAGAGGCCAGCCGTAGCGCAGCGGCACGAAGTGTGACTGCAAAACCGACTGGTTGTGGGTTCGATCCCCACTCGAAGAGATGAAATATTTACTTAAATTTATATTTCCATTTCTTCGCTCTGGTGCCGACGCAAAGCGCGGCGTTGAGTTCTGCCACTCAACACGCAATGCCTCCAGAATTCGGCAGAAAGTGGGGAACGGAGTGTCTAAAACACTAGGTTCCCTCTGCCTACCCTGCTGTGTGCGGGATACAGCGTGAAGCTGATTTATTTTTTTTTTTTAAATAGATTGATTTTAAATTAATCTATTTTAATCGGATCAATCGCGTATATTTTGTATATTTATACATTTTTTGGAAACCCGATGTTTCGAACACTTTGCAGTAGTCCGTGGTCACGGGTCACGTGAGTCGGTTAAAGTAGTTTCATTTAAAAGGTGTAATAATCGTGAAAATCAAAGAAGTTATTAAAATTAGTTAATGCTTTTTGTAACTACACTTATGGTTATTTAAATTAACGATGTACTTAATCATACTAAAGTCATATTTGCCTACTTGCATGTCAATTTAGTCATATTATTAATAGATTTGAAACATATCACACATATGCTTAGTATTATAAAATTTGCATTTTCCATGTTCTCTAATTAAAATTTCTATTATAAATAAATCATCTCTTACAAGCAGCGCTGAGGATAATTCAACGATAGAGTAAGTCATTTATACGATCTATTTATATCGGAAGTTGGTTATAGTCCAATTCCACAACATTTGGCTGTAACCGCGATATTGTGGGTTCGTTTCCCATGCAGTGGATTAAATTATTTTAGTAACAAAATATATATATTATTACAAAATATAAATTTATTGAATGATAGAAGAACAAAAATGTCATGTTCCTACTCGCTAACAGTAATTATTAAAATGATTGTGTTTAGTGCTATCTTCTTAGGGCTCCGTACTTTTTAAGAAAAAAAGGAAACCTTATAAGTTGACTCTATTTTCCGTCTTTCTGTCCGTCTGTCTGTCAAAACCCTTTATCTTAGTAACACTTCAAACCATATACTCAGATGTACAGCCCCATGATTCCCAGATAAAAAACGTATTTCTATATTTACTAAGAAAAAAGATATGGCCATTTTTGCGATATAAATAAACGCGTATTTTGACACTATATAGGGGATCAAAATTCATAGGGTACTTCCAGTTGACCTGGAACTATGAAATTTGGCTGTTAGCAACTACAACAACTATTACTAGTTCAGGAAAAAATCTGAAATCTATATATTTGTGATTAAATCCAAAAAATAATAGCCTTAAAATTGGGTAGAATTTGATATTAAAGCTAGTTCTGGTGAGATATCAAATGAAAGGGCTCTGGCTAAGCTAACCTCATTTTTAAAAGAAGTTTGAGCCCTACAATTTTTGTACGGAACCCTCGGAGCATGAGCCCGACTTGCACTTGACCGGTTTTTTTTATTATTAAATGTACAATAAAATGAATTTCAATTTATTAATCTAAAAAAATAACTTTATGCACAAGCAACTCTAATGGAACAAGTGCTGACATGTAAGTAACAATACCTACTAAAACCACTCTTAAAAGAAAAAAAACGGTAAGAACAGACAGTCCAATATATTATTTTTTACAGAAGACGAAATCCGGCGCCGTTTTGTGAGAGAGTAAAAGGAGATCCTTTAAGAACCGAGTGTTCTCCGCATCGAACTGCTGTAGTGTTGTGTAATCTTGTACGCCATGATACTATATTGCCGAGACAGTACCAGGTAAGTCGGAGAAAGTAGAGGAGAGGCTTTTTTTAAAAAATAATCGCTTATTTGGTGCTATACGGGTAGAAAACGGAGAACAGTGTCTTGTCACTAAGTTCACCCTACCTACATTACTGTTTGCGAAATACAACGTGGAGGCGATATAAAATATTTCAATTACAAAATAAAAAAAATTGTCTCCGTATTATTTTCGCAGCATTTCGACAAATTACCCAATGTCCCGCCGGGGGACGAGGCCCACTACGGAGGCTCGGTCTCACTCGCGGATTATTGTCCGTACTTACAAGAATTTACTTGGAAACACAAGAACGTTCTCATCAGAGGAAGTAGATGTTCCTACGAAGAGAACACGCCGAGTAAGTTTCATTGTTTTTTGTACTGTAATGTAAGTTAGATTTTGAGTGACTTAAAATATACATTTTAATTAATTTATTATTTTTAATTTAAATTTTTTAAAAGCTTAATTATCCTAAATATTTCTTAGTTTAACTGCAAGAAACGTGTATTGAAATAATAATTGTAGTGTACCTTTGATAGTAGGCAGCCACTGAGTTAGTATATTTTTCCGTTGTTTCATTATTTATTTGTTTGTTTATTTATTTAAAGCGAATATTTCAAAACATATGTGTTAACTGTATACTGTAGGTATTGACTCACAGTCCAACCACAGTAACTTAAGGCAAAAATAATTAAGGCCCCTGAGTGTTATATTAATAATATTATTAATTTCTTTTTCCAGAAAGCGAAGTAAATTTCGCACTCGAGAACTATGGAGCACATTCAAAGTGTTTCGATCACAGCGATCGCGTTTGGGAACAAAAGTCTTGTAGACAAGTGAGAATTTGTTTTTTCAAATTAGACTAGATTTTCATATAAAGTTAATTATTGTAGTGTAGTGTAGTGTATATTAAAACTTTACAATATAAACATTATTTATTCGATTTAGCATTACAATAACACTATTATAATTAACAAACAGCTTGTTACGCAACAACTGAATTTTTTTTTTATCATACAGAAGCATTTTTTAGCGTACAGCAGCATTTATAATTAATTTAGCATATAACTCTAACCTAAACTTATTCATGTCATATTAAATTCTACTGGTACGTGGAGAACGGAGTGTCTCAAAAATAGGTGTCCCTTAATTAACTTTCTGTTTGCGGAGAGCATGAAGCTTATTTTCTATTTAATAATTTTCAGATTCGCGAATGGCAGCACTGGGGCTCTGGTTGCTACAAATATAAATGTGAAAGTGGACGAATACATATTATAGTGAGTAGAAATGGACTATGTTTATTTTTTATAATCTTATAGAAAAATGAAAAAATAAATCATTTAGATATTAAAACATTTCCAAGTTTCTCTCCTTAAAAATAGATAGAAAAGCTATTATTTTATTTTATATTAAAAAAATCTTTAGATGTATAACAATACTATTAAGCTGAAGTTTGTTTGCTTGACCGCGCTAATCATAGGAACTATTTATTATTTACATAAAACATATAAAACAACCATTTATATCGTTTTCAGGTGGGTAACTACACCTATACTTGTTATTTTGCTGGGCAAGTGTTACAAGTGCGTATCATACAAAAAGAATGGTTGCATCGCGGCGGTGTGGTGTGTCCGCCTTGCCGGGAACTGTGTGGGGAAGAATTTAAGGTGAGTTTATATGTATTTATGTATATTTCTGTGAATTTATATGTGTAGGAGGAAGTTGGGGTTTATATGGAATTAAATTGGCTTATAATTGAATTAATATAAATACATATTTATTTTTCAGTCACGAAACGAATATTGCAAAGTAGGTGAAGAAGCGCCTCCACCAAATAAATATCCAAATGATGTATTAGCGTGTAATGCTCCCGCCTTAAACACCGCCGCCATCTTGTTGATGTCCGCCGTTTTGTGCACGTTTTATGTGTCAAGTACGTTTTAACTGTCAAGTGATTAAAACTAAGACTGTATATTTAAATGCCTAGTTATACTTACATTTTTTGTTTTATCTGTGACTTTTTTATGTGTTTTGCAAATTTGACTTTAAATTTGATTTATATTAAATTATTTTTAATTTGTTAACAATTAAATACTGTTAATATATATTTTTTCAATTAACTTCTTAAGATCTTCTCAAATAGTTTATCCTGAACAACGAATAATATTTCAATTATACAATCCTTAAAATAAAGTAAAACAATATCTTTGAATTAAAATAATGTCGTTTTCAAAAGAATTTTACGTTATTTAAAAAAAACATACCTATGTTTAATTTTTAATGACATTATTTTTACTTTTCTTTTATTTTTTATATTTCTTATGACTTGTTGATACTAAATATATAATAAATATGAGAACTGTAAAAAAAAAGGATTTATGTTGTGTCTAAAAATAATACTATAATAACAAAATAACAATATTTTTATAATTAATAAATTTTGAAAAAAATCAAAGATTGTGCAATAAATAAAATTTAAATTTTGAAAATTAGCAAAATTGTTCTTAAAGGAATTGAACCTTTTACAAAAGTTGTCAATCTTTTAGGATATTGTTCGAAAATATGATCAACAGTGAAGTCTTTTTAGTCAAATTTAATTAAGTTTTAATTTAACTGAAAGCCATACGTTAATTTATTCTTAAATGTTATTCTTAAGTATTATTATAATTTAAAATATGTAAAATTATTCAAAATTTTTTGGCTGTACTTACTTTTATGATTAATTTAAGATTTTAAAAAATGAGGATATCAAAGCACGTTGTACAAAATTTATGAAATATTTAATTTAAAAAAAAATATTAGAAATTGACTATTATTTTTGAATGAAAAACCAATATAGAAGAGTGTAGCTTGCAATGGTCGCCTCATTTTTTAATTGCAATATGATTTATCTAAAATTGTAGTTCAAAATTAATTCATACAATCATCAATTAATACAAACATCTAAAATATGTGTCTATATCATTGTTTCTGTCAGTCCGTATTTAGTTATAATGTAGCTTATTTTCATACTTGTCTTATGTGTGGAATAAATGAATTAAACCAGTTGAACACTGGTTTAATCCCTATGCTTTAATATAGTATATATTTAAAGCAATGTAAATTGTGAGATTTGAAATCGCACTTACTTAAATAATGATGGATAAAGTTTCTTAATTATTTTTAAATTATAAGTTACAGTCAATCGTATCGTGTACCCGCGGTGTATGTGATGGAGTTCCGACTCTCAATACGCATGGCCTCTAGTTATGGTTAATAGTGTATACCATAGTCTTAACACTAGGTTCATAGGTTCAAATCACCTTTTCAAAAAACCTATGTTTTTTTCATTGATCACAATTTTTATACGCATATTTTTTTTATGTAATTTATCTTAAAATCCTTTCACATCATGATCTGAAATGATCGCCTCATTTTATGCCTAAAAATAAAAAAATATATAGGGAAAAGTGGAGAACGGAGTGTCTTGTTATTAGATTCTCTCTGCGTACCTGAAAATTATCTGGAGCTAAATTATTTAAAATTTCATAGACATGTGATGAAATATTAAATAATATTTGTTATAAATTTATTAAAATATCAACATATAGAAAATAGCTAATTTGTATTTAAATGTGTTACTTAATTAAGTGCGGCTTCAATTTTCGATGCACTATTTTTTTGTATTTCTTTTATATCCATAATATTCTGTTGTTATATTGTGTTTACAAATGGTTAATTTTTAAAATTGGTAAAAAAATGATTACATTTAAACACGAATAAATATATGTATATATTTATATATGTGTATATGTTTATATTTATTCAAAATTTGGAAAAAGATTCGAAATTTGATACAAAATTCTAAATCATAATTTCAAACTAATTTATCTATTTTATTATAAAATATGTTTCTCTCGTTGTAAAAAAAGTACTGGTGCTTTATTATTTCAACCAAAAATACTTTTTCAATATTAAAAACGAATCAAATATTGAAAAAATGGCAATTGTACTGATTTATAATAAAAATATATTTTAAATATATATAGTGTTTTTATTAACAGCTTTTTTAAGGACTTTCCTAGTGATTGATTTCTCCGTTCCTTTTGTCTAAACATTTTTAATATACAAAAAATATTGTACAATAAAACATTTTTAATATAAAAAAATATTGTACAATAACTTTGAACTGCCAACCAACGCCAACAATTAAGTGAGTAACTAATTAAGTTCATTAAATTTTACACCATAAGGTTGTGGGCTCGATTTTCACTCGAAGTTTGAACAACTTTTAATTTAATAAATAAATGTAAATTGCCAGGCGAGGCCATATGAGGTAAATGCGGCTGTGGGCTTAAATCTCACTAGATGATTGCATATTCATGCCAATCCCCTCAACCTCAACTACATAACCATTAGAATATTTAAAGAAGATCAGTAATGTGTTAAATATGGACAAAAAAAGTTCTTTCTTCATTAAATTCAGTTAATAGAAAAAATATAATTAAACTTCGTATCCATGCCTTAAAAATGTAATTAAAGAATAATAAAATTGATTAATCACATATTTCCATACTATAAATGGTAATTTAAAACAATGAAATCGTTCGAGACAATCCTATTCTTAGTACTTTTAGGTATGTGTTAATTATTGTATTATAAATAAGTTTTTATATTGTTTGATTCATCATTAATGATATTTTAAATTATTAGTAAATTAGTAAATATTAGTAAATTAGGCGACGGAGTGTCCTGACAGTAAATACTCTCTGCCTACACCGACATATGCGGGATTAACGCATAAAAATGGGGAAATTTACTGTTTTAATCCCAAGTTCAATCCCAAATTCCCAAAGAGCGCACCACAACGACATTTAAATAGATCAAATACACAACTTTCACAAAATTGCAAAGTAAGTTACCTGTAAAAAAAGAATGTTATACACAGTCGTGGACCGCTAGAATACAAGACAATCTATAAACAAAAAAATTTTAAAAATTTACCTATAATAACGTTTTTTTCCTGCAGCAAAATTTCTATAAAAATATTGAATAAGACTTTATTAAATGATAAAATATTTAACGGGTACTTTGACCTTCCAAAGCTACGTTATTGTCGGACTAAGAAAAGATCAAAATTAAAAAATTAAATTAGCTTCACGCTGTATCCCGCACACAGCAGGGTAGGCATAGGGAGCCTAGTGTTAAGACACTCCGTTCCCCTCTCTCTGCCGAATTCTGGAGGCATTGCGTGTTGAGTGGCAGAACTCAACGCCGCGAAGATCAAAATTAAATTTCTTTATATCAATAAAATATTTAACAGGTACTTTGGTCGTCGAAAGCTATGTTCTGGTCCAAGTAAGGAAGGACCAGAATAAATCTAATGTCGACGCTCTAATCCACAAAGTGGTACCACCGAAGAAATTCGAAGAAATCGCAGACACGGCCAGAAAACAATTTAAAAATTTCAATCAATTCACTATTAAAAATAATGTTGACGACAAGGAATTAGAAAGCATAGTCTTCGCCATAAAAACGGATGAACAAAATGGCGCACTGAAACAAGATGGTCGAAAACAATATGGCCGCCTACAAGATGGCGGAAAGCATGATACTTTGGAGCACTTAATTGTGAAACTTTTAAGTTTCTTTAAGTCGCCTGGAAAAAAGAATTTACCATATTATAAAGCTCAATTGCAGAAATATAATATAAGTAAGTAGTATTGCAGTTGAGAACTTTATGTCGTAGAACTTTATGGCACAAGCGTGCAACTGTAAAAGCGATGTTTTTGGGTTTGATTTCCATTCAGGGAAATAAATAATTATTTTTTTAACGTTATCTGGTATCAATAAAGCGTGTGGTATTGAGTTTCACACTTGACACGCAACGCCTCGAGATTCCGGCGGAAAATGGAAAACGGAAATGTCTTAATGGGAACGGAGTGTATTAATACTACGTTCCCAGGGTCACTCCGCCTACCTTGCTAGATAGCCAGTAGTTTCACACTCTACTCTACGAAAGTACTCAATCTTATATAGAGTATTGCAAAAGGATCATTTCTTAGCCTGTAAAATTAAACACGTAACATTCTCCCTTCATTTCTAACCCTCAAAACCTTTCTAGGGCCAGAAATAATAACCTTTAGGAACAACGAAAAGCCATCCATGATGTACGAAATCGATACGAAATCAATTTTAAAATCATTCAAAGAAACTATTGGCTCCAAACGTTTTAAGAAATTTATTGATAAGATGGTTGATAACGCCGCCGTTATATATCGGGCTATCAAACAAGAAATTACTAATAGTAAAAATTGACAAAGTATATAATTTGAATAAAAGAAATATATAATAATATAAAAAGTTTATTTATTTTAAAAATATAGAATATAATATAATTTTAAAAATATAGAAAATAATAATAGAACATAAGAAATAATAATTAAAAATAATACTCCAATTAAATGACGTCACATTTCACAATTCATTATTAATAACAATTTAATTGAACAATGTACATAATCTATTGATTTATAAAAGAAAATATTGTCTTATTTTTATTTTTTTTGCTATATATTTCTTAAAACATAATTATATATTATATATAACTTAATTATAAATATAACATAACTTAATTATAAATTTCAGTTTTCAACATGTTCCATATTTTTATGTTATATATCTATCTACTATTATCTATCTACGTAACACATACGTAGGTATATTTTGGAGGGGGCTTAGGCCTTAGCTTCGAACAGATATGTTTGTTACAAGGGTACGTTTTAATTTATTTTTATTTATTTGGGTAATTTCAATGTTAGATTTCTTTGTTACTATATTTCCCCTTGTTACTAACAAGTTGGGCAAATTGGGCACCAGATTATTCTAGGCCAAACACCCTCCCTTCCCCTATTCCTACGCCCATGTGTATGCGCCCAATAATATTGTCCATAAAAATAATTGATACCAAAGTACTCATTTGATAAATCATATAATACAAAAAACTTACACAACGAAAACGTTAATAAAAATTGTACCTTAATGATAGTCAATGCATGTCAAATTATTTATTTCCCTATTCTCATAAATATAAAACGTTTTCATTACAATAATCAGTATCATTATTAACAATTATATTCTTGTAGTTAACTAAATGTTTTTTTCCGTTTAAATGTTCTAGAATTATATGTATTTTATTACAAATGAATGAATTACATATAACACAGTGCGCCATTTTCTTGTTTACCTGAAATTACAAAAATGTATATTCTTATTATTTTAGGGAAAGTTTTTGAGTATTCTTACACCAAAGTGAAACATGAATTTATTAATAGTTGTGGGTTTTAATGCATTGTTTTTATTTACAGTAAAATCCCTACTAACCTTGCCGAACCGGACAAGTTACTATCTTTGCGCTTATATAGTTCAAAATGTTAATGTTATTAAAAACAGTCACGTTTACAGCTGCAAGCTTGAGCCCCGACGACGACCTCAAAGTCAACCTTATATGTAACAATAATTTTAAAATAAAAATACAAAAACAACTTACATTTCTAACAAGATTGGGATAATATTGTTTGTCGAACGTTTTTTCCAAAGCACCAGAATGCCATTCCTCATGAATATGAGAATTCAATTCGTATTCCTTCAAATTCTTATTGCAGAGATTACAAAAGAATAAATTTCCATTCACTGCAAGACCGTGCCATGAATCCCAACTTATTTTGAATACTTTTGAGCATACTATTATAATTTTACTTTCTTTCTTGATGCAACTATTCGATTTGGGCTTAATCTTGATTTGATGAATTATTTCAATTCCGGGTTCTTGCATTTCAGGATACATTTGCTCGTTTTGAGTTTTAACGTAAACCACTTTGATGCCGGATTTTAAGTCGTTTTTTCTTATTGTTTTGTTTGTTTTTATGTGTTCTAGAGGCCAAGAAAGGTGAGAATTGAGGTGTTTCTTTGTAAATATTAGATTACAAGTACAACAATGATAGGTGAGAAATATCTGAAATAGGTACATAAAAGCAGAAATTAATAGAATTTTCTTAAGAAGCATTTCGTTTATTGGTCTATTAACACGATAATTAGGATTATGATACTCTTAGTTAAATACTTCTTTCACTTACATGACGAATTAACGGATTTTTTATCAAAGTATTTATGAATAAAATTTTATGATCCTATAAAAATATTACTGAGTAAGTTTGTAAAAATATGTTAGTTTACAAAAATTTTTGATTAATAAATTTAAAATCCAAAAATGCCAATTTTAAAATAAATATACTTAATATAAAACAACTTTTAAAAACAATTTACCTGTCTCAAAATATGCTTATTATATTTGTCTATAAATTTGCATTTCTTCATACATTTTGTATGGGCCACACTCTCTGCATGTTCTTGTAAACAGCCATTTACTTTCACTGAACAGACAAAACAATATCTTGCACCATTGCCAATAACAATTAAACTATTATAGGAATTAAAAGTTACTTTATAAAACGTATTCTTAAAATTTAAATAAACAAAATCATGATTATAACTTTCTATTGATCCTTTTGTGTCATCTAATGATTCTATATTTTGATTGTATTCAATTTTGATTTCTTGTGCATCCATTATAGGTAGATGCATTGTAGGATTTAAATCAAATTGTTTTGGGAGATTATTGTTTTCTGTCGTGGTAGGTACTACCGGGATTATAAAGTTTTTAGCTTGGTTTAGTAAGTTCAGATGCATTGGAGTAGTGACATGATGCGATGCTGAGGATATGTGGAATTGCATATTGCAGATTGTACAGTGAGCTCTTTGGTGTAACTGAAAAAAAAAATTTTTTTTCTTATTTACGCATTTTTTTTTTATTTTTTTTTTTGAATTTAAATTCCTCACTCTCATGAAGTAAGTTCGACGCTATCGTATTTTATACTAGTATATTCATAAAAGTTAAAAAAACGTACGAGGAGTGGGTGTGGTAGAACTCAACGCTTTTTGTCACCAGAGGGCGGAATTAAAGTAATTTAAATATAATCATTGCGTCAAAGGGGACGAATCCAGAACTATCACGTTTACACTCAGACTTTGTTCAGACATCATCTCAGTATCGTAGTTTTTTCCTTAACTTCATGCTGCATCCCGCCGAAGGGTAGGCAGAAGGAACCTAGCGTTAAGATACTCCCCACGCAATGTCTAATTTTCAAAACCTTTTTGAGATGAATTCGGATCTCAATCGGAACTCTATGCTGCGTTTCACCTAGTTACTAAGCGGGAAAATGAAAACAATTCATTTACTACATAACTATTTATACATAACAAATAAATGTAGTTGGTAAGAAACACTGTACCACTGCGACGACGACTGCCTCTTTCTATTAATTTTAACTTGCATTTCGTTCATTACGTTTTTATTATAATTACTATGTATACGGTGTACTGAAATTTTCCTTGTCTTATTTAATGTTTCATTTAAAAGTTCAACAATCAATCACTTTTTCAATATTTTTTAACGCAACGCAACTAAAAAAATATAACCATTTTATTGATAGTATAAAAAAATATTAAATAGAACTTACCACTCTAATCAAATTATATCCAAAATACTTATCAAATTGTATTGATCTTAAAGATTTTAAATGATTAAAATCTGTTGTATGAAATAATATAAGTTTCTCATCAATACTCAAGTCACATAATGCACAGTAAAATCTTCCATTATCTCTTATAAGAGTATTGTGTGCCATAAAAGAAATTCTAAAGTTACATCCAAACTCATATAGTGTTATATCGCTATGTTCTGACGATTCATGGTTAATATCGAGCTCCTTCAATTCTTTTAACACAAATATATTACTTTGGTTAATAGAAATGTTTTCAAGTGATTCATTTGATTTAGTAACAGTACTAACTTCATATGAATCAATATTTGATTGTTGCATGGTGATTTCAGAATTGTTTGTACTTATTGAATCTGTGTGCTCATTAGTGGATTTTTTATTCTCGTTAATTCTTTTTTCCGATCTCACTTCGTCTGTGTTTTTGGATTGATTTTCATGGACATAAGCAATGTGGTCTTCAATGTCAGATACTAGCACTAAGAGATTACAACAGCCACAATGATAATATTTCATATCAACCTAAAAGAAAATAAAGAAAAACATGAGGTACAATCACAGATGTGCCACAGAAATCGCGGCGGTTATGGGTTCGATCGACGGTTGTGGTGTCGATCGATTCCTACTCAGAGTAATTAAATATATAATATTAATTAAATATTTATAATTAATTAAATTATTTCTGGTTCTAGTAACACTGGCCACACGCAATACCTTAACAATTCGGCGGAACATGGGGGACGGAAGTGTTTTAATGGGAAACGTATCTCAACGTGTCCCAACACTAGGTTCCCCAGTTCTCTATGCCTATACTGCTATGTGCTTATATAGTAAGATGCAGCGCTACTGCGACATGACGGCTTCCACTACATTTTATTAAATATTAACTTTCTTCTTTGGAGAAAATAGTAAATACATTCTAACAAAAGTTGTGAGACTTAAATATAAATTTACCAATTTTGAAAATACGAGTATCTTTTAAAAATGATTTTCACGTAAAATAGCTATAATAATTAGCTTACCTGTCTGATTAGGACACTATTGTACTTTTCAACAACACGACATCTCATCAAGTTCTGTACATGATTGCACTCCATACAATGTTTTTCTTTCATAGAAATATGGTCCCCAATTTTACATGTCATACAATAAAATTTATCAATCCATGGAATGATGATCATATTCAGAGAATTATAAGGAAGTTTTGATGTTTTATCTAGAAAATATTAATTTTTTGATTATAATTATTTATTTTTAAGAAATTTTGCACTCGGACATTATATGATATTCACTTTCTCTTTTTTTAGCTGTAGAGTAGAGGAACCTAATGTCAAGACACTCCGTTCCCCTCTTTCTGCAAAAGGATTGTGTTTTGAGCAGCGGAACTCAAAACCGCGCTTCGCCATGTTACCAGAGTGAGAGAATGAAAATGTTAAATAATTTTTTTTTTTTTTTTTTTTTATTTTTTATTTTTTTTTTTTTTTTTTTTTTATGGAAAAGGACAAGGCAAACGAGCGTTCGGGTCACCTGATGGTAAGTGATTACCGCCGCCCACGGCCCCGTGCAACACCAGAGGAGCTACAGGTGCGTTGCCGGCCTTTAAGGTGGAGATAGACGCGCTTTTTTGAAGGTACCCATGTCATATCGACCTGGAAACACTGCCGCGGGTAGGCCATTCCACAGTTCTGTGGCGCGTGGAAGGAAGTTCCTACGAAACCGCACAGTAGTAGATTGCCACGTATCCAGGTGGTGTGGATGATATTTTAACTTGTGACGTACTGTGCGGTTAGAAAATTCGGCGGCAGGTAACAGGTCAAACAGTTCTTCAGAACACTCCCCATGATAAATGCGGTAGAGAACGCACAGCGAGGAGACGTCTCTACGCAAAGCCAAAGTGTCAAGCCTTTCACAGATCATTGGGTCCCCAATGATTCGAATGGATCTCCGTTGTATGCGATCAAATGGTTCAAGCTGATACTGGGGTGCACCGGCCCAGAGATGAGAACAGTACTCCATATGAGGCCGAACCTGGGCCCTATATAGGGCCAATCGGTGTTTTGGCGTGAAGTACCGTCTCGCTCTGTTGATGACCCCCAGTTTCTTCGAGGCCAACTTGGCCTTGCTTTCCAGATGATCGCGATACTGGCAGTCACTCGAAACATTAAGGCCCAATATACTGATACTGGGCGCGGCTGTAAGGGGAGTGTTTTGAAAGACTGGTGATACGATAAATGGGATTTTTTTTGTGGTTAACGCGCAAACTTGTGTCTTCAGGGGGTTAAACTGAACTAAGTTCTTTTCACCCCATGAGGAAACATTGTCGAGGGACGCCTCAACAGAAGACACAAGTTTATTTCGGCACTGTTCAGCGTTTTCCCGAGAAGGACTTGCTCGGCCGGAGTAAACAGCGTCCACCGTGCTATCATCTGCATAGCAATGAATACTAGAATCCTCTAACATGTCATTGATATGCGGAAGAAACAGCGTAGGGGACAGCACGCAGCCTTGGGGAACACCAGCGTTCACGGGCATACGTTTGGAGCAAAAACCGTCGACAGCGACCCTGATGCTGCGCCCAGTGAGAAAGCTAGCGATCCACTTGCATAAATTCTCGGGAAGCCCATAGGATGGAAGTTTGGCCAGGAGCGCCCTATGCCACACTCGATCAAAGGCCTTCGCCATGTCCAAACTAACTGCCAGGCCCTCTCCCTTGCTTTCAATAGCCGCAGCCCAACGGTGGGTTAGGTAAACCAGAAGATCACCGGTTGAGCGACCATGGCGGAAGCCATATTGTCGGTCGTTAATCAATCGGTGATCCTCTAGATAAACCAAGAGCTGGCTATTAATAATGCTCTCTATGACTTTTGAGAGCAGGGAGGTGATAGCAATAGGCCTGTAGTTAGATGGATCGGACCCATCGCCTTTCTTTGGGATCGGGTGGATAAGAGCGCTCTTCCATGAGTCTGGGACTACGCCGACTGAGTAGGAGTGCCGAAACAAACGCGTTAGCACCGATGTCAGCTCAGGAGCACAAGAACGGAGCACTAAGGGAGAGATGCCATCTGGCCCGCTCGACTTGTGGATGTCCAAAGAGGACAGAGCTCGCCTAACAGCGGTTTGGTTAAACTTAACCTCAGGCATTGAGCTCTGGCACCGCGGGATGGTCGGCGGCGTTGTTCCTTGGTCATCCAAAGTCGAGTTTGAGGCAAAGAGAGCGCCCAGGAGATCGGCTTTCTCTTTTGCCGTATGGACCAAGATGTCATTTCCCGTGCGTAATGGCGGAAGCGAAGGCTGGCTAAAGTTGCCAAGTGCCGCCTTTGAGAGCGCCCAGAACTGATGAGTTCCGGACGGGTAGCTCCCAAGCTTCTCGCCAATTTTGGCGATATGCTCGGACCTTGCTCTGGCAATTTGCCGCTTAAAGAACCTAGAGGCTCGGTTGTACTTTCTTTTTGAGGTTTTCACCTCCGGATCCTTAGTAGCCAGTGCCTCAACCCAGATTTGATATGCCTCGCGTTTGCTAGAGGCAGCAAGCTTACAAGACGTATCAAACCAAGGCTGTGATTTGCCACCGATTGGCACTACAGTGCTAGGAATATAAAGTTCCATGCCCTGTAGAACCACGTCGGCAACGGCAGCGGCACAGGTACTAGGATCATCAGAAGAGAAGCAAACCGGCCCCCAGGGATAAGATGAGTAAAAAGTACGCATCCCATCCCAATCTGCTGACTTGTAGTGCCAGACGCGACGAGTTGCGGGTGATCTGCAGCTGCCGCGCTTAATGGGCACAACACTCCGTACCAGGCAGTGGTCAGAAGACCCCAAAGGGGCATCGACGACAACCTGGTACTGTTCCGGATGTGAAGTCAGCAGAAGGTCCAATAAAGAGGCATTATGATTGTCCACGTCCGGGAGTCGCGTAGGCGACTCGACCAATTGGGACAATCCGTTCGCCGTAGCAAGGTCAATTACAGCCCTCCCCGCGTGGTCGGTGGTGCGTGATCCAAGCCAACTGGCATTGTGCGCATTAAAATCGCCAAGTATCACGACCTCAGCGGAGGGGACCTGTGAGAGCATATCGTCGATAGCCGATTGAATGTGCTCCATGAGCCGATCCGTTTCTGCATTACCACTGTGGGACCTGTAAAGGCATGCGTAGACTCGGGCACGATCGTCCGAGTCAACACGGAGCCAGATGGTAGACAGGTCCCGACCTTCAAAATGGGTAAGACGACGGAAACTTAGGTCCTCCCTTACGAACACAGCGACCCCGGCATGAGGTATAAAGTTATGTTCTATTTTGTAGCACGGCCAGATATAAATAATTCGTTCTTCCCGAGTGGGATAGAGGCTTTAATCGTCGCTTTTACAGTAACATTCTTGTGTCCGCTGCACTACGATGGCCTCTTTCGACTTTCTGTTTATTTAAAAGATAATTCTCAATCGGTGGCAGCATATAGTATTGGTAGTATATATAATCGGTAAACTAAACTGAATATATATTTTTAGCGGGCACTTTAACATGGCTCAATATATAGTATCAAATATTTAATAAATCAAAAATATTATACTACGTGCCGTGTGATCTCGGCCTAGAATAGGATCATCCTGGTACTGGTGGTGTCGTAAGAGGCAACTAAAGTACGTGTGGTAGAGTCACGTCGCTAGCAATGGCAACACACATGGGCAGACTCGACCGGATCATTACCACCCCCGGCATTTAAAACCGGCGTGAAGTAGTGGCTTTATGCCACTGTGTTTCGCATCAGGTAATACCGGGACCCGGCGCCCAACACATCTTAAAGGCCGGCAACGCACCTGTAGCTCCTCTGGGGTCGCACGGGGCCGTGGGCGGCGGTAATCACTTACCATCAGGTGACCCGCACGCTCGTTTGCCGTGTCTTTTCCATTAAAAAAAATGTTTGTAAGATGTATCAACCAAATAACAATAAACTTCAAAAACGTGCGTCGAAATCTTAGAATACCACTTTTTAAATGTTATATGTTATGTTGAAATATTGAAATATTCTTAGATGTCTCCATCCAAGAAGTAAGAAGAGGAGTTTTAGTTGATTCTCGCATATTTCTCTCCCAAAATCAATGGAACACTTTGATGTCAGTGGACGAACTCTCCTTCTGTGTGGTCTGCGATGAGATTGTTCTATCAACTGTTGATCATGTCAGTGAGGAAGGACACATGAGAAACTTGCAAAAATACAAACATCTTAAGAAATTTGAATACAGTATCACAAGGATGGTAATATATTAATATGAAATACTCGAGTGAAAATATCAGCTTCACGCTGTATTCCGTACATAGCAGAGTATGCTATGTGCGGAAAATAGCGTAGGGAACAGCAGCAGGAACAGCAGAGGGAACCTAGAAGACACTCCGTTCCCCACTTTCTGCCGAATTCTGGAGGCATTGCGTGGTGAGTGGCAGAACTCAACGCCGCCTCGACCCCAGTGCGCAGAAATCGAAATATAAATTTAGATAAATATTTTATCTCCTCGAGTGGGGATCGAACTCACAACCAGTCAGTTTTAGTCACGCTTTGTGCCCCTGCGCCACGACTGGCCTATGAAATATGATATATTTTTTTGCTTAATTTATTTTGGAAAAGTAAATAACTTTTTATATAATTTTAAACAAAACTATTTTTCATATATTTAGGATTATACGTTTTTGGACACCCGACGTTTTGAATACTTTGCAGGTTTGAGACTATCCTAATCACGAAAATCAGAGATCTCATTACGCCTTAAACCAAGATCTACATGTAAATGTAGATGAAAATAATACTATTACTATCGGGTTTTATGGTGATGTTGATGGGACAAGCGGTATGGATAATTCTAACGGCGGCAGGGAAAATGATAAAAATGATTTTGGTAGCAGTTATTGCAATATATTGAATTAATCGGTGTTTTCTGTGCTTTTGTGGTAAACTACCGAATATTTTTTTTTTGCAAAAATCAGTATAATATTTTTGATTTATTAAATATTTGATACAATATATCGCAAACTTACTGCCTTTGGCAAACGCGAGGTATATCAGATCTGGGCTGAGGCACTGGCTACTAAAAATCCGAAGGTAAAAGCCTCAAAGAGGAGGTATAACCGAGCCTCTAGGTACTTTAAGCGACAAATTGCCAGAGAAGGGACCGAGCATATCACCAAAATCGGGGAGACGCTTGAGAGCGACCCGTCCGGAACTCAACCTTAGCCAGCCGTCGCTTCCGCCAGCTTTTGCTTTACATGGAGGATCACAGATTGATTAATGACAGTCAATATGACTTACGCCATGATCGCTCAACCGGCGATCTTCTGGTTTACCTAGCCCACCATATGGCTGCGGCGATTGAAAGCAAGGGAGAGGGCCTGGCAGTTAGTTTGGACATGGCCAAGGCCTTCGATCGCGTGTGACACACAAGGCGTTCCTTTCAAAACTTCCACCCTACGGTCTTCCCGAGAATTTATGCAAGTGGATCGCTAGCTTTCTCACTGGGCGCAGCATCAAGGTCGCTGTCGGAAATACATGCCTGAATACATGCCTGTGAACGCTAGCGTTCCCCAAGGCTGTGTGCTGTCCCATACGCTGTTTCTTCTGCATATCAATGACATTTTAGAGAATTCTAGCATTTTTTTTGCATAGAGACGTCTATGCGTTCCTAAAGCATTAATCATGGGGTGTTTTGAGAAACTGTTTGACCTCTTACCTGCCGCCGAATTTTCGACCCGCACAGTTCGTCACAAGCTAAAATGTCATCCACACCACCTGGATACGTGGATACTCCACTTCCTTCCTACCTATACGGTAACTTCAAAAAGCGCGTCTATCTCAATCTTAAAGGCCGGCAACTACCTATAGCTTTTCTGGTATTGCACGGGGTCGTGGACGGCGTTGGTCACTCATTTATCAGGTGACACGAACGCTCGCTTGCCTAGTCCTTTTCGTGTTTAGTACACACATTGCATGTATATTGAAGGAACTCAACGTCTTTTGCCTTGGTGCCAGAGCGAAAAAATTAAAATATTAATAAATAATAATTCATTCATTCATTCCCTTGACTGTAAATCGAATCTACAACCGTAACGTTACAGTACACACATGTTGAGGTTACTTCAAGGCGGCCAGGATCCATCGAATAAAACTTTTTACTACCAGCATTTTCATTTTATACTTACCTGTTTCATGCTCCTCCAAAGACGTCGTATCGTTAATATTGACCTTAAATTCACAAAAATCATTGACATCTTCAAAATTTTTCTCACGGAATATTTCGCCGTTGATTTCATAAACGATGTCAAACTTTTCAATGTTGGCGTCAAACTTCAAGTACCTACCATTTTGTTCCATAGCGATTGCATTAATACTTGTTTTATAGGAATTATTATTTTTTTCATCTCCTGGATTATTCAACGACATTTTTCTGTAATAAAGTATAGTGTTATATATGTATATCACCATATAAAATACCGAGTAGTTATTGTTTTTTTTTGCTTCACTGTACTAGCTGTATTCTGCATATAGCAAGGTAGGGGAGGGTACGTAGTGTTAAGACGCTCCGTTCCACACGCGCCACCCTATGAAAGTGGCAGAGCTTAACGCCGCGCTTTATCTTGTTACTAGAACGAGGCAGTGCAATTAATTAATCCCTTTGAATAAAAATTGAACCAACAATCGTAACGTTTACAGTCGGACGCTGTGTCGCCCCGACAACTTCAACCTTATTTAAAAAAAATTATATACATTTTTTTATACCTACTACCAATATTAAAAATGAATATTTGGAAGGATGGATGTTTATGCCACTTCCATCCAAAAATTACTGTACGGATTAGGATGGAACTTTAGAGCAATATAGCTTACACCCCAGAATAATGCATAGGCTATAATTTATGTAAACATTTTGTTTAATTTGGCTACAACAAAACAATAAGTTTAATCTCTAGCATGTTATGAATATAATAAACACAAACTTATTGCCACCAAAAAATTACTGAAACATATTTACAAGCGTCGCCTCTATGTACTAAAATGATATTTAGAAAAACAATCAAATTCTTGAATTAATCATATTTATTTTCATTTTAGTTGTTTAGATATTAATTAATTATCATTACAAGTATATTATTAATCACTTTTTTATCTAAGATGAGTAAGCACTCATAATATTACAAACCTTTTGTTTACTTAATATATGTCATGTTGTCTGCCATTGTGGCGCAGTGGCAATAAAGCATGTGGCTGTTGAGGTTCTGGGCTCCAATTTATTATCTGATTTATTATTTACTATTTTCATTTCCTCAGTGTGGCGTTGATGGTTTGGTGAGACAAAATTTGGACACCATGCTCGTAGGTTTTATAACTTTGTATTTTTAATTCTTTTTTCTTTTTAAATAATTAAAGAAAAAAACTTAGAATGGACAAAAAGTTTTTTTTACATAATAATGGCCACAACAAAATATGAGAATTGTATTTTTGGTACTTACATTCAATATTATTTTTCTATTTCATTTCTACAAATACTAAATATAATAAAACACATTATCCACTTGTTATAAAAGATAATCATAATTTATTTTACTTAGTTCTAAAATCAAAAATACTTAATGACCCATGATTGATACTTAAAATAAGAAATTAATAAAATATACATCTACCCTACTTTTTTTGTAATTTTTGTTGTGATATTGAAGTACAGTAAGGTTGATAAGTCTTGGCCACCCTGAAGTTAATTTCTAGCACAAACAATACTTAAAGTAAATCAATACGAAATACCTTGTTACTGCAGCTATATTTTATTTTAATAGATTAAATAGAATTGAGAAACAACCAAAAATAGATCATGTGAAAATCTTTAGTGAACTTTATATATACTAATGTATTTAATATAACCAATACAAGGGCTCAAATATTTTCTCTAAATAGTAAATGGTAATATAAGAAAAAGTAAATAGTTTAGATGTGGGACAAAAGAAATAAATTAAATCACACTGTATTCTATATATATAGTAGGGTGGCAGTGTTAAAGCATTCTATTTCTCCACTATATTAAAAATCATTAAGAGGCTATCAATATTCTTTGTTTGACTGATTATAATGGTAATATTTTAAGAATCTTAAATTGTAAAAAAATATATTTACAAAAAAGTTTTTTTTTTTATTATAGTATATTTATTATGTTTAAAATATATTTTTCAATAATTCAAATTAGAAGTATATACTATTATATTTTAAGATTAGATGTAATAATATTACACCACTGGTAAGCCTAATTAATAAGGTAAATTTAATTCATGTGTAATAAATACCAAATAAGGTTGTAGTAGAATTAGTTAGTTGTGTTGTATCCTTATTATGGATTTAATTATTTTAATTTGCTTGGTCAACAAAATGCAGCGTTCAACAAACTTGCAATGTGAATATTTTGACAATAAAGTCCCTAGCATAAAGACACTAGTGTCTGTGAACATTCATTTCAATACTTTTCAATAATAATGATTGCTTACGATAATAATTAATGGAACGGAGTGTCTTACACTAGGTTCCCTCTGCCTCTGATACAGCGTGAAGATGATTTTAATTATTGCTATTAAATAAACTATCATATAATTAAAAACTCTGTGTGTAACACGATGGTTGTAGGTTCGATTCTCATTCGGAAAATTAATAATTTTCATTTCTTGGCACTAAATTAAATTTAAATTAACTAAAATAGAAACTTACGATTCGGTCGTCCTAGTAATAATATAAAGTACAAATATAAGTATCATTAAGCCAATGTATTCTAACAATAACGATACATTATAATAATCCATTATAATTTTTTCGAAGGCTCTATATAGTCAAATTTAATTAATTTATTAATACAAAGCACACCTAAGTACAACTGAAAGAGTGATTAAAAACTAAACTTGTCAAGCGAATCTTGTTATATTACAAGAAATCCCCGATACTTATAAAAGCTGAATGTTGCAAGAATTAAGTGTATATAGTTTTTAAACATTTTTAAAGTGTTATTTCACACTTCAGAAAGAAAAATGCTTATTTAGATAACGTGTAAAAAAATTTGAACGTATTACGTACACTTAGGAAGTGTGGAATAACACTTTAAAAATGTTAAAAAATATTTAATAAATAGTATTCTCTCTTGCCAGACGATAATTCTCAGTAATTATCTTTGGGTAGCAGAGATTTGTGAAAATCTCCCTACAGAGATGCTAACAACGTAAATAAGTTGTAACAAGCGTATAAAACAAGTGGAACTAAATGCCCCATCTTGCCTCGGCACCAGAACGAAGAAATGGAAAAATGGAACTGAGTATCTTAACACTAAGTTCCCTCTGCCGGCCTTGCTATGTGCGGTCGGCGTGCAGCTGATTTAATATTATATATTTTAAATATCTATTTCATTATTATTAGTTTTATAAATGAACTTCAACGTTATATGACAAACTTTTTATTATTGTTTTTAGTACATAATAGATTCTTAGGATTTACAAAGAACTTCTAACTTATGTTATATTTACATATGTCCTATATTTACTTTTATACTAAGAACCAAAATAAAAAAAAACATACGTTTCACATAGTTAATAAACAAATACACTTAGTCTTAGGTATCTATTGAACTGAGGGCGTACTGCCGTAACCACTGTACCATAAATCAATAAAAATCACTATAACAATTGTTATTATACCTTATACTTTGAACGTTACACAAAACTTTGAAAATTATTTTCACACGTACTTTTAACAAAATATGGTACTCTTCGTAACTGTTACAGAAAACAGTGGTGATATTGTAACATGTTATAACTTGCAAAAAATTACTGTATCCAAATTTTTTTCTGTGGTGTCTGGAAATAAGGCCAGCGTAGCACCGCACGCCGTCTTGCTTTAACCACGACGGATGTAGGTTCAACTCGAAGGAATAAACGATTTTAGTAACAAAACAAAGAAGCGGCGGCGTTAAGTGACACGAGACGCAGTATTTTGAAAATCGGGTGGTGTGTCGAGAAAAGAGTGTCTTAACGCTAGGTCCTGATTTCACTGAATTCTTCAATTATCAAAAGTATCATGTTTTAAATGCGTATTTCATAGAACTAATCTACCACATAACTTATCTAAATAAAAACATGGCTATTACTGTTAAGAAACACCAACTCTGGCGTTCGTTTTCTGCTTAGACGTGCCCTTTTTTCGTCTAAGATATCACCTGATTTAGAAAAGGCTCTTTCACATTGAACTGACGTAACGACTATGTGACTATGCTCAGCATAAATCTCTGCAAGATTTGGATATATCATCTCATGGTTTCTCCACCATTCCTGGGGGCAAGAACCTCTCCAAATTACTTCTTCGTTGAGAAACATTTCTAGTTCTTTTTTCGCTTTGGCAGATATGTCATCTTGAGAAGGAGTAGCCGCTGCAATAGTCTTGTTGATTTTGCCCCAAATCGATATTGGCTCTGGTTCCTCAATAATTAAAATTATTTGTGACATATCGTGATTCGAGTTCCTGATTATTTGCTGCTTTTCTTTTAGTTTATGTTTTAGCAGTTCTAAGACATGATTTTTGATTATATAGGCTCGTTTCATCCGTTGAGATGTTTCACAAGTTCTTGAGTCTTGTTCTGAATCGTGATCCAAAAAGGCGTGTATTTTGAATCGTGGGTCCAAAAAAGTACACACTCCTAAAAGCAGATTATCTTCAATTTCTGCATTTAGCAAATACATTTTTAAGCATGATTCTACGTTTACAAAGAAATTCTTTGCTACGCCGCTTAATGGTTTATTTTTCAATAATTCAATCACATTTTTCAAACCATCAACTATGACAATAGCCAAGCTGGCTGTTAGATATTGCGCACCACACATAGCTCTAGTTGCCTCTTCTAATGGTTGCAGAATCATACACACTTGCTTTATTGTACCCCACATTTCTGCGGAGATATCTGGCAAATCCACCGTTAGATCTTCAAGAACTGATGTTACAGCATTTTGCAGACTTAAAAATCGTTGTAACATATAAAATACAGAATTCCATCTACTCGAAACTGATAGTATTAAACGAAGCGGAAGTGTCTTATTTTCAATATCCGTTTGATATTTTAAGAGAGCTTGTGTAACCTCTACGTTATTTTTAAAATATACTACTATTTTCTTTACTTTTGCAATTATTGGTTCAATGACAGCAATTGACATTTCAATTACTAAATTTATTTTTTGCACAAAACAAACAAAGTACGGCCATTCATTTTGTTCAACAGCTTCTTTTAAGTTATGAGCGTTCTGCGACACTACTAATGTAATTTTATTTTCTATATCATACTCTTGTACTATATCTTTTAATAACTTTGCTACAGTATCAGTAGTGTACGAAGCACTTAAATTTTCACAATGTAACATAACACTATTTAATTTATAATCCAATATAAAATGGGCTGTCAAAGCGATATATGTATCTTTCACCAGAGATATCCAAGAATCAATGGTAATACAAAGATTATTTGCGTTTTGTACTAAATTCATTACATGACTTTTACATTCCTTAAATTTTTCTGGTACTAAAGTGCTGGAAATCATTTTACGTGTTGGTAATTCATAATAAGGGTTTAATGATTGAACAAAATTACGGAATCCTTGACCTTCAACTAAAGAAAACGTTTCTTGGTCTCGTATGATCATTTCCAACAATTTTTTATCTATAATGAGTTTTTTATCTTGCGGTACTCTGAGTCGAATAGGATTAATTTTATGTTGTAGCATAGGTTCCCTTGGTGTGATTAGTTGTTTGGTAAGTGGCGTAACTTGGCCATCTGATGAACTATCTCTACGCGTTTTTAAGGGTTTCGACAATTCTATTAATTTTTCATCATCTTCTTCTGACGTGTGTGGTGAAAGAGGATCCTCATATTTTTGACCACTTGTATTATGCACAGAATTTTCTGTATGATGGAACAAATTATAATAAACGCTCTTATGTTTGAACCTTAAGTGTCTTTTTAAGTTGCTCGCAGTTGACTTGAAAGAATTTTCTTTGCCGCAATGCAAACATTGAGCAATTCCATCTTTATCTGGCAATTTTAAAAAATGATTCCAAATGGAGGAAAGTTGTTTTTTTTGTTTATTAGAGTCGTTGAGTACTCTCATATGTTTCATATTTAGGTGTCTTTTTAAGTTGCTCCCAGATGACTTGTAAGAATATTCTTGGCCGCAATATAAACATTTAGCAATTTTATCTTTATCTGGCAATTTCACAAAATGATTCCAAACTGCCGAATGATTTTTTCTTTTTTGATCAGATTTTTCAATATCTTCCTGTTTCAGATTTGATAGTATTGGAAGGTCTGTCGATTCATCCTCTGAAGTACCTTCTACTTCTACCTCCTCTCCCACAAAGGAAAATTGCGAATTATCCCCCTCTTCATATTCAGTATATACAATATTTATAGAATTATCCGATTTATCGGCCTTCTGACAATTTTTAAAAGTAATCGCATGTCTATTTACGAGATGCTTCTTAAGATTACTCGTCGTGGAACTATATCTGTATTCCTTCTGACATACGATGCACCTTGCGACGTAGAACTTATCTGGAACTTTTTCATAATACTTCCATAATATAGATCTTTGTTTCATCTTTGTTAATGACAAAACCCGTCTATTCTAGTTTTATTTAACTTTCACCGATAGTCTACATAAGTTTTTTATGTACGTAATAAATAGAAATTGTAGTTTTTTTTTCAGATTATCTCAATTTCGTTTAACAATTTAAAAAAGTTCCAAATGAAATAAAATTTAACCTCATAACAAAAAAAAAATAGCTCGTTACAGAATTCTTTTTTATTTTCAATCGCAATTTTCGCGCTATCACATATTTTCACGTAATCAATTAGAACTGAAACGTTATTTTATTTATCATTTTTAATATTACGTTTCACATATAACATAATTCATGCTACAAAGGCGAATGGTCTATTCCAGTCCAGTTATTTTGTTGTCAAGCGCTTTCAAGCCCATTAATTGATCACAAAACACTTCGTTATTATCAAATTAAATGAAGAAAACTTGAAGGAACTTATTCTGCTATTAAAATGAATATGAAAATGTATACGTTCTTATGAAAAGAGATATTATAAATTAGAGTCACAGTTCCAAATATGTACGATACGATAAAATAACTACTCCGCTTTGACAGATTCATAATGTTGCCAAGTACAGAATTTTACGTTATATTTGTTTCTACTAAATTATGTTATATGTTATTTATACACATGTTCATGTACATTGTGACGTACTAGGATCCGCTACATGCTGTGCTCCACGGCGGGCAAAATTTTGCGAAAATTTATTTTTTTAGCATGAGCTGGGTTAGGTTAATTAAAGTTTAATCTGTGCGCGTATATTTTAAAACGTTCCACAGCTTAACTCAATGGAATACATTTTGACTATTTACCCAAAAACTACAATTACAATTATCACCAATCTACTTCGCTAGGACCACGGTGTCGTACACAACGTTCTTGCAAAATTTGAGTTTCGTTCTTGCAATTGACGTAATATATACTAAGCATTGGACTGGACTTATATCTTAAATAACTCATTATGTAATTTTTTCGTATTAATATAATGACTGTATAAATAATTAAGGTATAATGATTTAACAAAATACGTTCAATTTTAAAACTTTTTATATCTTAATTAAAATTATCTTCTAAAGGAGTAGTTATTTTATTACCAACTACTATTAGTAGTAGTTATTATTAGTGGTAATTGTTACTATTTACTGGCAGCACTGGCGACGGCGAGCTACTCTCTCCCCCCTCCCCGCAGACGCTGTCAAGACCAGTCCTGGTCAACAGCAATAAATAATAAAATCTATTCAAAAACAAATTTCGTGTCTTCTCCATTCTTGACAAAGGAGAAATAAGCGGTGCTCAACTGGCAGTCGTAAAATCCATAAAAAAAATTACAAATCAAATCATCATGACTAAAAGAAAATGAAAATTGTAAATTTCTAATAAATCTTCATGACTAAAACACTGTAAAATATTTAAGTTAAAATGTCTTCATTTTTGTGTTTCATTTGTCACAGTACTGTTAGTAAAGAGACGAACGAGGAGACTCGAGAGAAATATCGCGAAGTGATTGGCTTGAATGTATGTATTTAGATTTGTTCTTATATTCTACTGTTATAAAATAATTGATGCTGATGCGGTTCAGTAGCCCAGCGCTTGGCTGTAAACGTGACAATTGTAAATTCCATTCTCATGAGACAAAATTAACTTTCATTTTTTCAGTCTAGTTACCAGATAATTCACAATGCTATTCGACATGCAATGGTTGGAAAATTTTAATGTGCATGGAGAGAAGAGTGTCTTAACACTATGGTTCTTCTGCTTTGCTATATGTAGGATACATGAGGATTTTTTTAAAATAAAAATGATTGTACTTATTTACATGTATAAAGATGGGACTATCCTAATCTAAGTTTTTGTTCGTCCGTAACATTATATGCTATTTCCACCAGAGCTACTACTGGTTAATATGTAATTGCATAAGAAATTTGTATGTTAAATACATGTATTGCCATTAGCCACCTAATGGCAAGCAGCAATATATGTGTCCGTGATACAATAATTATCACTTAAGGAAATATCAATTCAGTATACAATACATTATATTTCTGATTTATGAGATTTGCAGAGAAAACAGAAACAAATGATTCTCTCTATCCTATCTAATTTAAAATATTGTTATAGTGCTTTTTCTAAAAAAAAAATCAGAATCTTAGTGGATTTAAAATATAATCTTAACCAATTTTCTATTTAATATTACAGTTATGTCCTGACTCACAGTTGTGCTACATCTGCTGTCATGTTTTGAACAAGCTTTCTCTCTTCAGATCCATTTGTTTGAAACGGAGCTTAGAATATCCTGTATTATTTAGGTAATATTTTTTCATACTGTATCCTTCACATAGCGGAGTAGGGAGAGGGAACCTAGGAACCTGTAAAGACACTCCATTCCTATTAAGAAACTTTCATTCCCCACTTTCTGCATATAACTTTAACTTTTTCATATATTGAAGAAATCTAGACCGAACCGTTTCTATAGTTTTAACAAACTATATAAATTATTACATGAAGTGATATAATTGATGAAAAAAATTATAGCATAGATATTTATTAACTTAACTTGACGCTTTATCCCTAGCGGGGTAGTCAGAGAGAATGGAGTGCCGAACTTCTACATACCTCTTTCGCCTTGTCCACTCTCATTAACCTCTTCATACATGCCCTTTGGTAGTTAGTGAGTTATACTAAACAAACAAACCCTTCAGCTTTATAATATTGATATAGAATTATAGAGTAAACATTCACGACTTTTTTGATTTATAAAATAACAAAATTATATAATTGAAATAAATTCTGTTAGTTAACATAATTTTTATATTTCTTATATTTTGTATTTCAGAGAAAAAGGAACTTTGAATCTGCAAAAGAGTGATTTAGAATTAAATGTTTTATGTCCAGAAGACTGCAATCAGTATCAAAGGAGCAAAATTTACCAATTCACTCATGATAATGACGCTAATGACACAAATGATAATAATGACAATGAATATGTTAAATTAGAACATGAAAATGATTATAATGATTATTTTAGGCAATGTCAATATCAAAATGTTAAAAATAATGATGAAATAGAAGAAAATAATTATCATTGCGAAAGTAAAAATGTTAATAATTTTGATTTCACACAGAGTAATTACATAAATGAAGCTTTAGTTAATGACAGTAATGACATACATGAACATTCTGAAGAAGAAAATGATGATACTGATCTCGCTCATGATTATTGTGAAGTAGAAAATAATGAAAAGAACACTAATTTAAATGGAAATGAACAAATCATTGAAGATTTAAATATAAGTTATAAAAATATAAATAATGAAACAGAAACAGAGCGGAAGTTAGCTAATGATATTCCACAACATGAAGATTTTATTGATAAAACTATGGAAATAGATGAGATAAATGTAAATAATGAAGCAACTGATGTGTTAAAAAAGAAAAAAGTAAAAAAAAGAAAAAAGAAAGGCTACAAGAAGATTATTTTAACTTTAGAAGAACAGAAGGCAGAACTAGAAGCAAATAGAAAAGGAAAGAAATATATAGAATCAGAATTTAAATGTTATAATTGTGCTTTAGGATTTTTATTCAAAGATACTTATCAAGCTCACATGATGAGACATGAAGAGGTATGATTTTATATATTTTTTTGGTATTACGCTGTATCCGCATATAGAAGGATAGACAGAGAAAATCCATTCTTCTCTCACGCTTAATTTCACGTACGTATTTTTTTTTTTAATTTCAGTCGAATGGCCAACACCAATGTGAAACATGTACACTACGTTTCTCCACACTTGCTTTATTAAGAGCTCATATGGCTAATCATAAAGAGATATATATTTGCACCAAATGTGGATTGAACCTACGACCCAGAGCCCAGAGAGGGCATAACTGTACAATAAAAGAAGTCGAAACAGTCTCTTGTCATTTGTGTGGGAATTTGTTTAAGTGAGTTCTTTTTCTTGTTAGTACCTTTTTTCGTGCGTTTACAGTCGCACGCTATGTAAATGTGATTGAAATATTTCATGAGCTATTTTTTAGTTTCACGCTGTATCCCGCACATAGCAGGGTGGAAAGAGGGAAGCTAGGAACTTATTGTTAAGACACTTCATTCCCATTATTTGCTTTCCACAGAATTTAGGACGTATTGCGTGTTGAGTGACGCAAATCAACGCTGCTCATTAATTTTGACATTATATTTCACAGAGACGCCAGCGGCCTGCAGCAGCACATAAGGCGCGTCCACACGCGCAAGTGCAGCGGCCGCCTGCACTCGTGCGGCGCGTGTGGAGACGGCTTTAGTACGCAACGAGCTCTGAGGACGCATATGATGTGAGTATAAGATATGTTTGTAGATTGGCGAAACTTAACACCGTGTATGAAATTTTAATAAATTTATTCATACGATAATTCATATGAGAAGAACACAGTGTTTTGATACTAAATTTCCTCCTCTACTCTGTTATAAGAGGGATGCAGCGTGAAGTACAGTATAGTTAAGTTGTGGCCACTGAAGTTAGCTGTTTGATGGCTGCACGGTTTTGATTATTTAGTTTTCAGTCCGATCTCAGTCTGTTAAAAATAGGATTCTCATATAAGGTTTTGATCCTATTACGCTTAAGAGTATAATATAAGAAGAAATCGTGAACGGCACTATAGTGTAAGACTTCTTCACAACTTCTCGTGTTCGCAGACGTTCAGTTTCGCGGCCCTCACATATATTCGTAATTTAGCTACATTTATTCATATTACTGTATGAATTATATATGGAGAATGAAGTGTTTTGGCACTGAATTCCTTTTTTGTACCTTGTTACATGCAGCATAATGTGTGAAGTTAACAGTTTTTACAATATTTTTTTCCCTCCCAGAGACTACTTATCTTACAAGTTCGCGTGCTTCAGGAACATCCGTGCGTTTTTTATAGAAGATTTTGTTAAATTTATTCACAAAATAAGATTTATAAGTGGAAAACTAACTCAATCTTAATACTAGGTTCCCTCTTCTGGATCGGCTATATGCGGGATTCAGTAAATTAAAAAAAATACAGATTTTCTTATTTTGATGACTTTCTTCCCTAAATGGAGCGGACAATGTGCAAAAGCTTAGAAAGCCTATCTTCACAGGGGCCACCACTATTCGACCACACTATACCACTTACCACAATGTTTTCTTTTTTCCTTCAGCAAGCACGTGTCGCACACGTTCGCCTGTTCGCAGTGCGGCGCTCAGTTCCGCAGCCCGTACTCGCGTGCGGCGCACGAGCGCGAGCACGCGCGTGCCGGGCGGGCACACGCGTGCCCGTGCGGCGCGCTCTTCGCGTCCCGGAAGGGTCTAGTGGAGCATAGACGCAGGAGTGCCAGGCACCAGAGTGTCTTGTGAGTTTTTTAAGTTGTTTTACGGGATTACCCTCTATAGGATATTATTAGGTTTAGATTATTATTTTAAAACTGTATTGAAACGACTTATCTGTATTGCCATTTATTTCTTTAACTTTATTTCGTAAACTAATGTTATGAGGTGATTTAAAATATTAAGGAGTTTGGCACAAATGTTGTCTGCCTCACCAAACATCCAACTTGAGTTATAACTATTCTTTGCTTTGCTTCAGTTTATTGTATTGTATATAACAAAGAACACAGGGAACCTATTTTTAATTACATTTGTGTTAAGCCACCCTTGACTACATGCGAAAAAATCAAAATATAATGAAATATAAAATAATAATTTTCATTATTCTCTCACGAATTTTCTTATTTAATATCAAATTCCTTATTAATCTAACGTTTTCAGATTTGAATGTCCCATATGCGGTCGAATATGCCCCACACAACGTGCCCTTTCGTCACACATGCAGACTATACACGGGGGACATGGAGTTCAATTGGACACCGGTGTACCAGTGAACACCGGAGTACAATTAGACACTAGAGTACAATTGGACACTGGGGTACAAATGGACACAGGAATACAAACAGACAACGAGGTCCAAGGGGTGCAAATACAAGCACACACTTGCCCCTTATGTCCCGCGCGTTATACTACAAGGAAGTCATTATTGAGGCACATTAGAGGTCACAGTGGAAAATCTGATGTCAAGATGGCGGTGTGTCATTTGTGTGGGAATAGTTTTAAGGTAGTTTTTGTCATTATATTCTTATATGTACGTTTGAAAGCTCTGACAGGATAGATAGCTTCCTGTAGGAATACTGTACCTTGTAACGCCATGAAGGTCTCACATTTTATATACCACTAAAATTAAGTGACATTAAGCTTTTTTTTAAATATAACCTTAATACATTTATTTAATTAATAAAAAAAACATATTATGTTTATTGATTTTACGCTGCTAGTGTTCCTAAAACATTCCGTTGTCCATACTCCACCGAAATTTTTTGGGACATTGCGTATTGCGTGCTTGTCGTCGAAATATTAAGTGATCTTGCTCTTAGTAGGAATCGAACCTATCATCGTCGTGTATACAATTTATGCCGCTACGACTCTTAAATTTGTGTTTACATAAACACAAACATTACTAATTTTTTACATATTTTCAACGATTTTTTATTACTTTTCACTCTATTTCAGGGTAACAGTAAACTAAACAGACATTTGAAGGAAGTTTGTGAAAAAGCGAAACTTGAAGAAGAAATATCAGCTTTATATGAATAAATATAATTATGAATCTGTTATATACCTCACGAATAATTTAAATATCAATACTGGCAAATGGCATTGCGTATTGAATGGTGGAACTCAACACCGCAATCTCTAGAAATATTTTTTTATTATCTGTGATATTGTAGTTATTATAATTTTAATAAATCTATGTTCAAATTTTCTTTTATTTTGAGAATTAATCATACTCCTATTACTGTTATATTTAATGTAATGATTGGAGAAAAAATATTTAAGAACAACTCGAGTATTAATTTATTATTACATTTTAAAAGATTTTACATAAAAATTTAAATCAAAATCTTTCTAAAAACAAGGTTTGTAGCTTTGTCTCTAAAAGTTTTTTTACAAATCAAGCTCTTTCATTTGATATCCATACTGGGTAGGTTGAAAAAAAATTTGTTTAATCCGCCATTTTGTCGCGGTGTCCATTTTGTAGTAACACATACTACTAACACGGAAAGGTAAATAAAAGCTTGTCAAAAAGTTTTAAAAAATCTAAAAAAGCTTGAATTTCTAAAGTTAAATAGTGTTTATTACTATTATACAGCTAGATATTCATTAAGTTGCAATATAAGAAATGAGAAATTTTGATGAACATTGCATAATTTTCCCATAAAAATATTAATAAATGTATTTTTTTTTCTATTATTTTCAAATTTTCCAATGAATTAACAAATAAAATAAAGGAGGCACTTAAAGAAACACACTACACAAATTTCCCAATACATTTTATAATAATAATAATTAAAAAAACACTTTCTCCTCTACATAGCCTTCAACTACCCTTATAGGATCACTGTTCGTTTGTCTGTCTATCAACACCATATTTTATTATATCTAAAGATCAAGAGTATGTACGCATCTTGTAAATTGTCAAAAACATTGTAAAATTGTTATTACATATTATTGAGATCGATTCCTGATGAAATAATTTCATTTCTAGAATTGTGGGAAAATTAGAGAATTAGACAACAAACAATAGATTTGATGATTTTTTTATCAATAACTTTCAAAGAGCCAATTAATCCTGTAACAAGTTATAGCATTTCAATGCTAAAAACGCGATCAAATTGAACCCGCTCATACCTTCAACCAGTAACTCGCGTAACACTCCGCTACACTCCTTCAACACTCTACCCTCACTTCCCGCACTCTTCTCACTAACACTCTCTTTCCCGCACCACTTTTTCCTCCATACATCAGTTAAAGCACTTTTTTTTAACTCCTGAGATTGACTTTGGTTTAAATTTAACGATTTTTGGGTGCTTGTCTGTATTTTTGTGTTTTTGTGTAATATTACCTGTAATATATGAAGTATGTGGCAAATATTTTCTGCCTTATCCGGGAATTGAATTTCGAAACTTTCGTTTTTGATGTCTCGTGTGAATTTGTTTAAAATGGTAGTTATTTTTTGTATTGTATATTCTATTATATATTGTGAACTATTTAAGTGAAGAAGACGGTTAATGGCTTGTTCTTTTTTTGTTATCTGTAATCAAATTTAATGGTAGTTAAATGTTAACTGACGTTTATAGTTCTGACAGCATAAAAAAATAATTTCATTTAAGATGAAAAACGGTTCTTCCTTTTCATAAAATAAACGACGTATATTACATATAGTTTTAGAATTTATATAATTGAACTAGGGGGGCTGTTGTAGATATCGAACCTACATTGTGTTTACAGTTAATCTAAGTAAGTAAGTATACCAATATTTCCACGTGAGATAAATGGAGAAAAGACAAATATTATTTATATAAATTAGTATATTTAGACAAAAACACACAACAAGAGCAACCGTAACGTAAACAAGAAACGCGGGCTCCAATCCCGCTACGTTAAAAATTTAGTACGTTTTTTAAAAAATATTTGTTTTAGTAAATTAGGTAACTAGATTAATTTAGTTTTATGCATTTTTGGAACCTCTCGACGTTTTCAACATTTTTTTGAGCGGTTTTAATTTGAAATGTTGACATTTCAAATTAAAACCGCTTAGCCCTGAGATCGATCTCAGAGTTGAGATCGGTTTAAAAATACGGGCCTAAATATACACGATTAATTCGGTAACTGAAACTCTGTAAAATGAAAATATGTAAAAATCCCGATAATCAAAAGATCTTATTTAAAAAATAAAAATAAAAATTGTATAATTACAATGTTTTCTTCGCAGTTGTTTCCTTCGTATATATAATGTAATAAGTTATCAATTGTTTCTAATAAAGTTTCTAAAAAGTTCGGATATTTTTCGTCTTCGTGTAGGATGTTTATTAGATCACCTAATACCTAAAATAATGTAATGCTTTTTTTTTTAATTTAAGAAAATTTACAATTTCAATAAAAAAACTATTTCTTTTAATGTTGCGTATGGAGTGGGGAAATTTATCGAGATACTTCGACTTGCTTGAGAGTGAAGAAATTAAATACTACCCTGCGTGGAAATTGAATCCACAACCTTGGCATTTACAGTCACACTCTTGTGCCGCCGGGTCACGACGACCTCTGTATCAAAATAATTCTTAATTTTTTTTTAATATTTAACTGCAAAAAAAAGGTAAATAAAAATAATGTTTACCTCAGCGATATGGCTAGTGATGTGCGCGGTGCGCGACAGCAAGGCGCTGTGAGTGACGTGCCGCAGCAGACACTGCGCGGACTCACTCACATTTGACAATGACATTGACATTGTGTCCGACACTGCGAAAAAACTAAGAAATTTAAGTCTAAATTACATTCTCCTTCGTGTGTTCTCATAGTTTTAAGCAATATTTTTTTTTAACCTTTATGCTGTATATTATACGTAGCAGGGTAGGCAGAGGGAACCTAGTGTCATAATACTCCGTTCCACACTTTCTGCCGAATTCTGGAGGCATTGCGTGTTGAGAGTTGACTTAATGGGAATGATTATGAAATTAAGAAATTTTCGGTTTTTACTTTCTGTCGAATTATTGAGGCATTGCGTGTTAAGAACCGAACTCAACGCTGCGTTTTACCTCGTTACCAGAGCAAGAAATTATAATATTAAATATTTTATTGCCTCCAGTGGGAATCGAACCCACAACTCGTCGTGTTTACTATTCGCACGCCTGAGCCCCAGTGCCATCGCCCATGACTGACCTCTATTAAATAATATTAACAAAATATATTTTTTAAGTACCTCGATAAAAAGTACCTCACCTCGACTAAAAGCATCTAATTGGCTATTTCTCCATTTCTCACTCTCTCTTTCTCTTCTACTCAAGTAATTCTTTACCTTATTCAATTCCTCTAACACTTTGAACGTAACTACTTCTATTTGAGATTCTGTTACATCTGTAATACTATTAAAATCTTGTATTTTTGTATTTTTATTTACTTCTAAATTATTATTCAATGTCCTAGATTGTTCAACGTTGTTATTATCTAAATTAGTATCAGACACCTTACTTTTTCTATCTAATATATAATTTATTTTAATTTCTTTGTTTTCTATGTTAGTGTCATCTAAGTTTGGAGGTATATCTTTTTTTGTTGTAACATTTTGTATAGAGTTTAAAGTAAATTGGCTGGAATCAGTAAAGTATCCCAATTCATCTAAGTTTTGAGAGAGTGGCGTCGATATTTTGGATTTCTTAATTTGGTTATTATTGTTTGTATTGGAAGACAAGTCGAGTGGAAATAAATCAGAATTTACTGTGCTATTATGATTGCTGTTTAAATTGTTGGTCAAAACATTTTGGGAACTTTCCGCACATACTTCAGTTAAGAAGTTTTGACCAATCAAAAAATTACTACTGTTCAAATTATTAGTTTCTATAATATCTTTGTCTATTGCTTTGAAATTTTCGTTGTTTAAATTAAAGCTAGTGATTTGTTTTTCTGAATTATTATTATTATCTATATACAAATTGGATTTATTTTGCATTGTATTAGAACTTTCACCACTTTTACTTCCTTCTTTTGATAATAAATGCTTATTACATATTATAAAATTGTCTTGACTTTGACTTATATGTGTATGTTTATCTGTTTGTTCGTTATAAAATTCAGTTGTAACTCGTAAATCACTTGTGGGATTCTTATTCATATTTATAATAGTATTGTCTAATATAGCATCTTGTGTTAAAGAGAAATAAGTATTTTCATCAAAATTTACATTTGTACTGTTCAGTGTTTCGCAATACGTTGATTGGGAATTGATATTTTGAATCTGTGGAATAACATTACTTTTTTATTTTTTTACTTACAGACTTTATCTATGGATGATTAATTCCAATAAGGTAATTAAAATAAATATATCTTAACATAGATTTAAGTTAGATTTCAATCACTTGCTCCATTCGATGTAATGAAAAGATTGACAGTGATGGACATTAGGAAATTTAAGTCGTAAGATTACAAAGAAAATAAGGAATTACGGAAAACATTTACTCATTTCTCCACATTCTATGAAAATCGTACACTGACACTGAACCAGTTTTAGTCATAATTATATTTAAAATAAAAAAAAATCTGAATAAGACTGGAACTCATATGTATTATATGTTACAAATTTGAATTAATGTAATTAAAATCAATTAATGCACATCTGATAAAAAAATTGTGGTTACCAATGTTATTATTTAGACATTATATAAAAAACCTTTTTTTAGTCAACACTAAAAATCTTAAAAGCTTAACTTAACTAAATCTGACTAGTATAAAATATTAAGAAAATTACGACCGTTATTACAGTCGATATTAGTTTTAAAGCCACTTACATTATTCACAGAATTTTCAATATTATGATTAATTGCTTGAGAGTAAACATCTTTATTGTGTATGACATCTCCTACATTATCAAATACAAAATCTTTTAATATTGTAGCACTGTTGTCACTTTCATTATCACTTAAATTAAAATCTTCCTCACAAACTGATATATTACAATTATTTATTTCAATATAAGTACGTTTTAAATCATTTATATAATCTTCCATCGTTTTGTTTTGTGGTTTAGTTTTTATAACAGCTATTACTATTGCTAAGCGATATTTTTGTCGAATAAAATCAACTGAAATTGGAATCGAAACTGAATAACTAAAATATTATATAATTATATTTATAATTGAAATTTCATAGTTTTATTTTATTTATTTGTAAAAATAATGATTAACAAATCGCACCCGCTTTTGCCAAATGATAATTCTATGTAATTAGTCTTTGTGCGACAATTTGTAAAAATCTCTTACCTAATATCTTAAATATGTCAACAATAATATAATTTAACACTTACCATAATCTTCATTTATCATATCGATATGAGAGTTTGTATAACATTATTGTAAGTAAATACTTTAATATTTAAATACCAATCTCGGTTGTTATTTTCGCGCCAAAATTATAAACATGTAAGCATAGATTCAATCTTACAGCCAAATATAATATAGTATAAGATTTAAATTATATAAATATACAATTTTACAGCCAAATTTAATATATTTTAAGGTAAAAAATATATAAATCCGGTAAATGCATATATTATATATTATAGATATATAATTTTACAGCTAAGTATCATCAATTTTAAAGTAAGAAATATAAAAATATATAGTTTATAGTTTTAGTTTAATATTAATATTATAGAAATTTAATAAAATACATTAAATATAACAATAGATTGTTGTGTATTTTATTGTCACATTTGTTTATGGTATAAAAAAATATCTGTGAATTTAGTTTCAGTGATGTAAGAAATTTATAAATCGATGAAATAGTTTTCAATTTATTTTTTATTGAAGCTTAAGCTTAAGCTTTATAAATTTATAATATTTACACTATTAAAAATAAAAAGTGAATTGTGCTATTATTAAGTAGTATAAAATTGACATTGTTATTTTATTATTCTTAACTAATATTATAATTACGTGTTTTTTTTAGTACCTTGTCCAAAAATACAATTGCTTTGAATTTAGAGTAACTTTTCTATCACTTAGAAAATGTTTTTATTCTCAAGTGTATTTTTGCTCAAAACTAATATAATATTGTTTTAATACACAGAATATATTATGTACAAGGAGAGCAATGAAGTAATATGAAAAAAAGACTTACCACACTATACATTTACGAAAATTAAACAAAAAGTGAGATATGGAGAGTTTTAACATCATGTTCCCTCTGCCTGTGTGTAAAATATATATTTATAAATCAAAAACTGATCATTCATTACATATTTTTCTTTAAACATCCTTGAGTTATTAATACACAAGAAGAATTAATACATAGAATAAATTAAAATATTTTTTTTTTTTTTTTTTCTGGTTTCATCTGCGATCAGTCCCAAACTATAAGCAGATCTGTTGATATTAGGTTTGTTAGCGTTTAGAGGAGCCTCCCCAGTGGGAAGCTCTACTCGTCTTTTACCATCTTACATCTAGTGTTTGGATATTGTGTCGTTTTAGGCGTTTACTATAACTGATAGTCATCAGATTTGTTGCTAGTTCATTCGGGTGGTTGCTGAGCCGATTTTTATAGCTGATGGTGGAGCTTTTTATCTCTTCCTTTACTGTTTTCATTTTTAGAAAATTGTGTATTTCCGAGTTGCTGACACCCCATGGGGCGTTTGTTAAGGTGCGTAAAATACAATTTTGTAATCTTTGGATGATAGTTATGTTGGACATACAAGCGCTCCCCCACAGTTGAATTCCATACATCCACACTGGTTTAAGGATCATTTTGTAGATAAGCAACTTATTGTCTACTGAGAGTTTGGAGTTGCGTGCCATGAGCCAGTACATATTTCTATATTTGATATTTATTTCATTACGTTTTGTTTTAATGTGCTTCTGCCAGGTAAGTCTCCTATCTAGGTGAAGGCCAAGATATTTGACTGAGTCCCTATGAGGCAGAGTAGTATCACCCAGTTTTACCGGAGGGCAGTTTCCTTTTCTTAACGTAAAGGTTATGTGAGTAGACTTAGAGGCACCAGTCTTAATGCGCCATTTTTTGAGCCAATCATCCACTTTGCAGAGGCCTGTTTGAAGGATGTTTGAAGCAGTTACAGGATTTGAACTGCTTGCCATTAGTGCAGTGTCGTCGGCAAAGGTAGCAATAGTAATCTGCGGTGCCTCTGGGAGATCCGCTGTGTATAAGGTGTAGAGAAATGGGCCAAGAACAGAGCCCTGAGGAACTCCTGCCTTTATATTGAAGATGTCAGATGTCTCTCCACTTTCTCGCACTTGGAACATTCGATTGGACAAGTAAGAAACCATCAGGTTGTAGTAGCTGTGCGGCAGCATATTTTTTATTTTAAAAAGCAAACCTTTATGCCACACTTTGTCGAATGCTTGTTGTATGTCCAGGAAAACAGCAGAGCAATACTCTTTCGCTTCTAGGGACCTCCTTATCTGTTCACACACCCGGTGTACTTGTTCAACAGTCGAATGCTCCTGTCTGAAGCCAAATTGATGTTTCGGAATCACTCCGTTTTCAGATAGTATTGGTGCTAGTCTACTTAGCAGGATCTTCTCAAATAGTTTGGACAGTATAGGTGTTAGGCTTATAGGTCTATACGATGTGACATCATCTGTAGGTCTTCCCACCTTGTGTATCATCGTAATAATTGATACTTTCCATACAAGTGGAAAATACTGTACTCTAAGTATGCTATTAAAGAGCGCAGTAATAAATACTAGTGCCTTTTTAGGAAGTTGTGTTAGAATCTCCTTGGTAAGGAGATCGAAGCCTGGTGCTTTATTGTTTTTTAAGCCTCGTATGTGTCTTGCTAGTTCCTTTATAGTTACTGGTCTTGGTGGTGAAGATAATTGGAGATCTTGTTGTAATTGATCGTCAATCTCTTGTTCGTGCTCAGGAAAACAACCATCGTTTGGATTAAAAACGTTTGCAAGGTGTTTCGCGAAGATGTTTGCTTTTTCCTTGCCAGTCTTAGCCCATCCTCCGTTGCGATTTCTTAGGGCTGGTTTAATTTGCTGCGGTCTGTGGAGATTTTTTGTGAATTTCCACAGCGAATACTCCGTGGAGGATGTAGCAGTTAGATTTTGTAACTTATTTTGTAGAGTAGCGTTACTTACTTCATCCAGTATGTCTTTCAACTCTCTTATAGCTTTATTTAGGGATGTCTTGTCACATTTTTGTCTGGTTTGATGCCAGATTCTTCGCTTTCTTCTTTTTTCTAGGACTTTCTGTTTAATTTTAAATGGAAGGTTTTTGGCTGAAATAATTTGGTTTCTCAGTGGAGTATTACTCCAGCAAGCGTTTTGTATCAGATTTGTAATATATTTTGTGGCTTCTTCTATCTCTGCAGGTGTTTTTAAGGATATCTGTAGTTGTATGTTCTCCTCCAACTGTTCTTTAAAGCCTAGCCAGTCAGTAAATTGATTGTAAAGTGTTTCTGGTTCGTCACAAAATATTACATTATTACTTATTGTTAGAAGTACTGGGGTATGGTCAGAGCTACTGTCAAGGCAAGATTCGATTTTTAGATGTTGTTTTGATAGTCCATTGACTACAAAAAAGTCCAATAAATCAGGTTTTCTCATTTGATCAGTAGGCCAGTATGTTGGTTCACCAGTGGAGATCGTGTTAAAGTTATTCGAATCGATACAAGATTTTAGTTGTCGGCCCCTCGTTGTGGTTAATCTGGAACCCCAGTATGTATGTTTCGCGTTCCAGTCGCCTCCCACGATAAACTTAGTTCCCAATGTTGAGAAGAAGTTGTTGTACATCGAACTGTGTATTGTATGTTTTGGCGGACAATAAATCGCAGATAAATGGAGCGGCCCTTCCTTACTTTCCATAACAATGGTAGTTGCCTGAATTGGGCTTGTTTTATACCCGGGCAAGAGATGGTGTTTGATATTTTTTCGGATTACAATCGCGGTCCCAGCATGACCTGTGCCATCAGGGTGGTGGGTGACATAGGTGTAACAGTCCTTGATCTTGACGTTACTTTTTTCCGTACAGTGCGCTTCAGCTATAAGGACGACATCAAGGTTGTTGTTTACAATCAGTAGCTCTAACTCAGATTTATTTGGAGCCAGTCCGTTGATATTCCAGGTTCCTATTCTTAGCATTGTTATTTTTTTAATCTGTCTATTAGTGTGGTTATGAGGCTCAGTAGAGTACCCATTTGTTGTAAGATAAGATCAAATTTCTCAGATTGTTTTATTATAAGATCTTCAATTTTCGTCTTATTGTTGGTTTCAGCAGTAGGATTGCCCATTTCCTTTTTCGCTTTCTCTGCGTAAGTGGCACGGTCACTATCTCTATCACATCTTGGTGTTTTTGTGGTTTCTTTTTGAGTAACTTTTCTTTGGTTTTGGTCTGCTTTTCCTGGCATTCTTCTAGCTAGTATCTCTCTATACACTTCGCATCCTTTGTAATTAGCTGGATGCGAACCTTCACACAGGGCACATACAGCTGGAGTCCGGCGGTCTTTTTTGGGACACTCGGAAGTCTTGTGCCCTTGAGCACATTTTACGCATCGGTATGGCCTCATGCAGTAATTCTTCGAGTGGCCATACTGCTGGCACCTCTGGCACTGTGGTATTGTTGTTCTCTTCTTGGGATCCTCAATTACAATGGATTGGTGGTAAATATATTTGATATCTTTTACTGCTCCATTATTTGGACTAGGAGCAATGTTAACAAAGAAAGTTGTTGTTGGTTTCTTATCCGGACCGTATTTGGCGTTGATTATTTCTCCATAAACTTTATTTCCGGTCTTTTCTATTTCTTCTTCTATTGCACTAGTTGGAGTTGTGTGATGGAGATTTTTGATAACAACCCTGTAACAACGCTGCTCCTTTATGTTAAATGTGTGCCCTATCAGGCCCTTCTCTCTGACTATAGCAATAATTTTCTTGTAGGTCTCAATGTCCCTGGAGGAAATTCTTAGTTGGCTCCTACTTATTATTTTAAAGTTGAAGTGGTCCTTGTCAGCTACCGATTCTAAAAGCTCGATTAGTCCATTAACATTTTCGATACCATATAGCAAAATAGGTGGTGGTTTGCTAGCCCGTTTCTCTTTTGGTCCGCTAGAATCTTCTTCTTGGTCAATAGGTAGGTTGTGGTACCGATTTTGAATTTTTATTGCTTCAGGTGATGGTGACTGGGAAAGCTTTTTCCTTTTGTTTCTGGCCGCAGGAACTCTTTGCCAGTTCGGAGGCATGGGAGTGATAATGTCTAAGTCTAGTTGAGAGCTCTTTTCTAATGACTGACTTCTTGGTCTCACAAAAAGGCCTGGATGGAACGCCTGTTGTACTAATTTACGTCTTCCAGTAGTATTCACTGAAGCAGAAGCCTGGTTACCCACATCTGCACAGCCTTCGGTAGCAAATTTCACACCGTCAGGCCCGGGTACCTCACGGCGCCGGGGGTTAGCCGGATCGCAAGACAAATCAATCTCATTAATTTCCATTTTCATTAAAAAGAGGAGTTGGAAGAATACACATGATGCTTTCCAAAGGCACCATGGCCACGCTTTTAGAGGGTATTTAGTTCCCCAAGGCTTGAGGGAGCCAGTACAGGTTAGTTAACCGCCGCCTGTGGCTCGGCGTTGCTACTCGTTTGGCACCACCCAGGGGACACGTGCAGGGTGGGTCTCAGAGAAGATGGTAGATCCTACGGACGCGAGTAGCATCGTCCCCCAAATTAAAATATAACTAAAAAACATAAGCATATCGATAGTCGATATCGATACAAGATATCAATATCGTCACAACACGTCACGCGTTCACGCACATCGCACGTCAAATAGATAATTTTCTTGTTGAAAATTATTAAACAATTTAATAATACCGACAAGTGCCCTAGAAAGGACAATAAAAACATAATAACCGCGTCACAGTGCCTATATTTTAATATAAATTAAATCTAGATTCAGTGTACGCAATAATATAAAAAGATAAAATAACATTTTATTGTTTGTTCAGTGCGAATATTTATGAGAAATTTCACAAGCTGACCTTTTTTGTTTAATGTATTTAGCAATGCGAGACGCCGGCGGCACGAAAATGTGTCGAAAACAACTTATTTGATGACCTATAACTTGCAAAACATCGGTACGTATTTTAGTAATATAATGCGTTTAATTAATACATTTAATATTTTCATTTCCCAACTGTGGTTACAAGACAAATCGCGTTGTTGGGTTTCGCCTCTCATGACCTAATATATTGTAAATTGGGCGATATTTGGTAAACGGAGTGTTTTAACACTTGGTCTCCTACTCTGCTATATGCGAGATACAGCATGACGCTTAGTAATATATAATAATAAGGTTATTGGTATATTTACGTTTTAGCGTTAATCAAATTAGTGGAACATTGTGTTAGTAGGTCAGTTGTTTCTTGGTTTCCTTGCAAAGAGATTCTGATAAGAAAATTGTGATTTTTTTGTTTATTATTACTTTTTTTTTTAAGTTTATAATTTGGTAGATGAAAAAAAAGAATATACAAACAAGGACATAACCTATTTGTAAATAATTTATATATTTTTTTAATATATGTGTGAAATTGCTTTAACATTGTTTAGTAAATATAAAATATGATGAAATTATTAAAAATATTATGTATTTATTAGTACAGTTCTATACCTAATGTACAAACAAATTGAGGAAAAGAAGTGATTTGTCCTATATATGTATATATAGGACCTATATATGTATATATATAGGACAACATAGCAAAAATCCCATCCCAAATCATAGCATTGCGTGTTGAATTCTGCCACTCAATATGCAACACTAGGTTCCCTCTGCCTACCCTGCTGTGTACAGGATACAGCGTGAAGCTGATTATATACTATATGTATATTTATTTTTGTTTTAATTTTTAAAGAGTGAGATGATCGATTATTCCATTCTCATGCATAGATTCTATACAAATTTTCTCCTTTGACACATCTTTCTTTATATTATTCATGTACAAACTTGTGTACACCTCACAACTCACTGGAACTGCTGAATATTTCTGTATTGAAAATTTCAATGCTAACTTTTATCTATAATTGAGTATTTACTATATTTAGTTTTATAATTATAATTACTTATACATTCTTCCTTGTTTATATCATCAAAGTATGCTTGACTGTATGTCATATATAGTTCCAACCGAGTCAACATTTTTATTAAGTAAAACAAGATTAAGTAAAGGTTTTCTGCCCAGGTACTCATATCTTGGTATAGCCCTGTAAATTAAGAAATAATTGAATGAACCACACTAATTGAACCACATATTTGGTTACTTGCTAATCTAACTTACATTGTATTCTAATAATGTAATCATTTTAAAGCCATTGAAAACTAAAGTTTCAGCAAATTCAATAAAACAAACATCATAACTTTATATTGATATACTTTTTTATTCATGTCCAATTTAAATAAAACAAATACTAAATGTTAAGGGAAGCTTGTGGGAAGTGAAAATTTCATTTAAATTCACTAAATCTTTTCTGAGATTAATATGTACAAACACATCGCCAAACAAACAAACCGACAAACACACAATTCTCCTATATCAATGTAATTGAACCCAAAACAATGATAACTTTTCTCACATACCTTCCATGTACAAACAGCGGTCAGTTACAATTTTATTATATTATATGTATAGATGTATGTACATATGTGGATTTATAAAAAAGTGTTTAAATTACGAACCATTTGCATTGAATGAAGTTGTATGAATATTCTGACTATGTAATGATTTGGAATTGAAATGAGTTATTGTGTTTTTGTTTTCAGTTTCATATTCTAAACTATTGGGGAAGTTGTGCCACCATTGTGATGTATTTTTTGTAGCTTCATGCTGTATTCCAAACCCAGCAAATTAGGCAGAGGGAACCTGAGAAGCTAGTGTTGAGATACTTTCGTTCCCCACTTTCTGCTGAATTCTTGAGGTATTGCGAGCATTGTGGTGGAAGTCAATGCAAAATATATCCTCCTTAATTCTTAATGCAAACCACAAGTTTATGAGATTAGTGCATTCTAACAAATAAAATCTTCAGCTTCACACTATTGATTTGAGGCTAACGTGCCGCTGTGGAACAGAACTGTAATCACCATTGTAGGTTCGATTCTCACCCGAAGGAATTTATTATTTTCGCTATGGTACTCGTAAGACAAAGCGCGGCGTTAAGTTTCGCCATTTAACCCCTAATTTGCCAAATTTAGGCAGGAGAGACAGCTGTGTGTGTATCTTGACACCAGGGTGTATTTTAGCTTTGCGCTGTATTGCGTATATAGCAGGGTAGACAGAGGGAACCTGGAAATCCAATGTAAAGTAAAGGGAATTTAATGTGTCCTAACCTCCGCTGTGCTCTTGAGGCACTACAAAGTTTTAAAATAAATATTAATTTAATTAGGAATTTGAACTTGTGACAATTTTTATTATGAAGCAAATTCTTTCTCCTTTATCGTCACATAACGTCATCTTTTTGAAGTCATGTTTATAAAGAAAATTACTAACAAATGATTTTTTATCGCACAACTGTAAACTTCAAAGGAAGCTCTGTTGATAAATATTATCGCTTTGTATTAAAACATGCTTTAATATCATCATAAATATATTTATAGTAACTTCACAGTGTGTCTCGCATATATCAGGGTGGGCAGAGGAAATATAGTGTTAAGACTACGTTTCCCACGCACTCACATGCACAATAAAATGAAAAGAGTGAGTTCATTTCAACTCTCTCTCTCTGCTTGCCCGATACTTTCCGCTCGACTATTTATTGGCGGACATACAAGTATGCAGTTGACTCTTGCGAGTTCAACGTAATCCTTAACGTGCCCGGTAGAAACATGGCTTTTAGTGTCCGAGGTAGCTCCGACTACAGATACAGTATTATATCTGTACGATTAACTTGATGTTATATATAGCCTATAGCCTCCCTCGGTGAGTAGATTATCTAATACGCAAAGAATTTGTCAATTCGTACTATCACTTCCTGAGATTAGTCCGTTCAACCAAATAAACACTTCAGCTTTAGTTTAGTATTATTATAGTATAGATATAGATAGTATTGTATTGAGTTTTGCATCATGTCTATCTCGAAGTCAATATTTCGGTCATGACTTAAAAAAAGTATAGATAAGATAATAAGGGAGCGTTACAAGATGTTTATTATAATATCGTACTATATATTTGTTTCTCATCTTCATGTATCTCAAGCATTTTTGTATTTGTAACCCGCGTATAGTATTGTACTTAGATGTAACCTGGTTTTTAATACTAGCGGCTTCGCCCGCTTAAAGTTGTTGTTATATTCTTATCAAATAATATATGTCGCTTGCATAAATTGTAGCATATGCGTTTTATATATTTGCATTAACATTTGCGGATTTATGTATATATTTACATTAATATTCTTTCTAATAAGTGTCAAACTTATAATTACCGTTGCACGTTGTAATCAACGTTCAAATACGTTAACGTTAGAGTATGGAGTTACTCTTTGAATATCTTATTAATCTCATTTCCTTACCCTTGTAGACAAAGCGCGGCGTCCAGTTCCGCCGCGTAGTCTTAAAAATTTGAACGCAAGTGGGGAATAGTTTTTATTTTTCCAAAACTTCTTTTTTTAATGAGTTTTTAGTCGAACATTCCGTAGGATTTCGTTTTCGAGATTGAATCTTTAATTTAGTACGCACATTCATATGTATATTGTATATATCGCTAATACGGCCTTCACATCATTATATGTATATGTAGCACAATGATCTTATAAAGAGACAAATGTTATCTTTCTTGTTTACAATAATAATATTATATGGGAATACATTATAGGGAGATATATATTTTATATTAAGATTAAACGATATCTCGCCTATAGCAGGGTAGACAGATTGAAGTATAGTGTCAAGGTACTTCGTTTTCCACTTTTTGCCAGAGCAGGGATTATAAAAATAATTCATTGTCCCCATTGGGATTGAACCTATACTTATCACGTAAGTTATATGGTTTTTTTTATCTTCACGCTAATTCTAAGACACTTCGTTTCCATTAAGACACTTTCGTTCCCCACTTTTCGCTGAATTCTGGAGGCCTTCCATTTTGAATGGCGAAGCTCAATGCCGCGCGCTGTCCCTCGTTACCAAAGTGATTAAATGAAAACATTAAATATTTCATTTCCCCGAGTGGGAATCGAAACTGCAATCTGTCGTGTTCACACGTTTGTGCCTCTGTGCTAAAAAGAGATTATTAAGAGTGCGAAAATAGAAAGGTACGAGTACTTTATAGTGTAGTAAAATAGAAGTTAAATGCTTTAATCTCTTTATACTGCGTGTAATAAGTTTTAAAAGGCATTGCTTCTCTTATACAAGCGCAAAAAAGGATTTTTACATTAATACCTAAACTAATATTAAAAATTTTATTTAATGCGCTAATCCCAGGAATTATTTGTACCGATTTCAAATCATTTTTGTATTAGACGGGATGACGATAGATCCGTTTATTGAGAAAGCTTATAGATTGTAATTCTTATACTCGTATAAAACGTTTAACGGTACCTGCGGTAAGAGATGCATCGGGCACTTAGGAGTGTGTCTTGTGTCTTACACAACTCTTAGTTGTTTCCATTCGACCACTTAGGTGAAGTTGTAAGTAAACGCTAGGATAATTTTAAAACATCTTCTTGGGGATGCTGAGGTATATAGGACTATATGACTGTTTTCCGTTCGTGGTATATTTATATTATTAGTCGATGTTTTTGTAGTTTAGATGGACAATATGCAATTTTAAGCTCCGCCTCTCATCACAATTTGGATAAAAAGTAATTACATTATGGTGGTAAAATAATAAAAATGTCTTTATTTTCCATGCTGTATTTAAACTTGTAGCTTTACATTTTTTTAATGGTTGTCGCCTCAAATAATCTTGAAAAGTGAAGAAATCGTGAAAATCCTTTTCATTATTTTCATCAATTTTGTACTATGCTTATATATTGACAGCTATACTGTCAACAGTGATAGAAGCGTTCGTAGCTGTTGATAAGGTGATAAAACAATATCTCATGTCCAATAAACATATAAGTACATTGTGATCGATCACTTAAAATATTCATAAGAATTATTTTACGTGATGCTATCTGACTTAAAACGCGAATTGGTGGGTTCCAATCCCACTTGGAATATGAATTACTTTTGATACCTCGCTCTGATAACAAGAAAAAAAGCGTGACGTTGAGTGTCTTCGACACAGTGGTGACACTATTGAGTCAATGGGAGGTGAATGGGAAACAGAGTGTTTTAATACTAGATCCTCCTTATGCAGGATACAGCATGAAGGTAAAAAATAAAGTTACATGTCATATTCTTAAATATTACTTACACACGGAGGAGTGATATTGATATATTTTTTAGTCCATTGTTGGGTAATTGATATGGATACAGATTGAATATGGTGATATTTTATTTAGAGCCTATTTATGCTTCATTCAATATGCAAATTAAAATTAAAACGTAAAAATTTGGACCAATCACCACTTTAATAACACATTCAGAGGGTTCTATTTAATCGATCGATCGATCATTTTACAAAATAATCAATGGTTAGAAAGCTAAGCCTTGAAAAAATCTTTATACACAAATACTAAGAATAAAACTTTTGACATATCAAGTAACTTCGTGGAATACGAGCTGTATAGCTTATTTGCACATTTTGCGCCACGACGTGCTGTACAAAAAGTATGGGCATCATCAGCATTGATCATTCGAAATTTTGTTTTTTCTTTTTTAATTAGGAAGGTAACCAGAGAGAAATAAATAAATTACTAAAAATATTTATTTTAAAACATGTGAAATCTTAACTTAGTGGGATTTGAACTGTTACCTTTAGGAAAACTCCCGGTCGCGTCTTCGTGCTCCAGTACTTTATTCTTTTAATACTTTTATTGTCTACTCGATGAAATGTAATAATATTGTATCTTGTTAATAAATGTCAACAAATCTAAACTGATTCTGCGAGCGAGGCGCCAAGTGATTGGATATACTATACTAAATATAATGCTAAAATCGGATTGTTATCGAACCTACTACTTATCAATAGAACTAAGTAAGTTAATTAACAGACATGTTGTAAACATTTAATTTTTAGTATCTACATTTAAAAATTCACCCGTAGATAAGATGAGCTACTGCGATAACTCTGATAAGGATTTATGAGAATGAAAGTATATGCATTATATATAGAAAAGAAAACAGGCAATCATTTTGAAATTTATTATATTCATTAAAAATAGTTATAATTGTATGTTGTACTATGTTTAATATTAATCAAAAATCTACGTTTTATATACTATTAGGAAAGCTAGATGACCTTTATATATATGTTGTAAATTGTATCTTAAAAAATCAACCGTTGATCTTTTTGTTGGCTCATTTTAGCAGAATTGTTTTCCGAGCCAGTGGTATCTTCTTGTAAGATTGACAACTATTGACAGTTCCTATGTAAAATAATGATTCAAAAGTGCCGGTAAATTTATTTAAAATATTGTTATATTAATTTATCTTTTTGTATGTTTCAGGTGTCACCAATAAATTTTCCTCCAATTCCTATCCTCACATTCCACATTTGTCGTTAACACTGCCATTTGTATATAAAACTACCTATTATAAATTAAGCCCCATATTCCTCTACCATTCCATTGTTCAACCAGTGTCTTAACAGTGATAAATAAAAAATATATTATTTACTAAAGAAAAAACAATTGTATATACTGTCGCTTTAATCTAAGTAAATTTTATATTTATACAGCACGCGTAATTATTAAATAATCACAAAGCAATAATTTTTAAGAGTTCCTGTATGTCGTTCTCGTCAGCCTGTCCCTGTATGTTTGTCCGTCTGTAAAATGACGTAAACACAGTACAATATGAGTTCATCTCCCGCTATAGAGGCGTCCACCCCCACCGCTACCCCATCCTCCCCCGCGCTGAGAGCACCGGACTACCACTTTCATACGTCCACGCCTAATTATTTAAAGGTAATCGATATTTAATATATACTTTTTTCTATTTCTTTAGTAACATGATGTCTATACGGCAGCTTGATTACATATGATGCAATCAAGCTGCCGCAATAGCTTTCTGCATGATTGTTTTATTTATATATTTACAAATTATTCTCCGTTAGTTAGAGAATAAGTGCTATTTAGTGGAAAATAGAGTGGCTTTATCATTAATATAAAATATTAATATAAATATAGTAAGGTTGACAAGACGTGGTTGCAGCTTTTCAGGAGAAATCTTAAAACTACATCTTTGCAGACATCTGTTAACTTCAGGGTGGCCACGACTGTATATATTATGTATATCTAACTTGAATTTATGTTCTGTGATAGTCGTTGGTTAGAATCCTATTCATAGGGATAAATTCTTTTCATGACTTTTTTTCTTTTTTTGACTCACTCATTGACACACTCTCGTGAAATGCCTTAAGAATTCGGCTGAAAAAAAAAGAGGACCGGAGTGTCGTACTAGGTTCCCTCTGCCTACTCTGCTGTGTGCGGAGTACAGCGTTAAGTTGATTTTTATTTATTTACCTCTTATAAACATAAGCTACAGTAATAAACTAAGTAATATACTATTAACGACAGGCTGTAAATATTGATAAGAGATAAACCACGCGTAATAAACAATGAAAATACCTTTACATGTTATCACATTATAATTAACTATGGTTGACTTTTCTCATTCTTCTTTATTTTCTCTATTATATTTTTATAGCTTTGTAAACCCACAACCCCCTCGTTTACAACCATAGACTTGTGCCACAATCCCACGATTTTGACCGTTTTATGGGTATGGCCTCTGTTTCTTACAAAGTTTGCTTATGTGGACTCTTATGAATATAGTTACTTAGCTCTTCACGAAAGAGTTTTAGAAGTTTTAATGACGCCATTCTGCTGAATAGCGTAGTCTATGAACTTATTTAAATTGAAAAGGCAATAAATAATAATAGTGTATAAAAAAATATCAGTCAAATTAAGTCTTTATTTTACTTATGATTTATTCTTCTAAGGGAGTTCTCGAAAGGTGGCGGTTGCAGTCACGTTTCAGTAGTAAATGAATATTTTTTTTTGTTTTCGCAGTCTATTTAAAAGCAGGACTAGACATTGTGTTGTCATAACGCATTTTATCCACAATAATGGTGAAAATCGAATCCCCAACCATTAGTAAGATTGCTAAATATACGATCGTTAAATATATTATTAGTCGGATATTACTTCTGAATGTTGAAAATATATTATAATGCGACATTTGACCTTTTGGTGTAATTTTTGTGACTATTCGTTAAAGGTCAGATTTATAGCCGAAATTACCTGAACGACCCGAAGAATGTTGTTTGAAAGAAATAAGCTTGGCTTAGCTTAGATTGGAAGCCGTCGTGGCGCAGTGGGACAGCGGATCAAAATTGAGGTGGTGGGAGGGGATTGAAGTATCTTAAATACTAGGTTCTTTCTGGCTATCCTGTGTGTGCTTTTTTTTGTTTCATATGAAGTAAACGGAGAGAATATAGTGACTCATATTTAAGTACTTTAGATGATTATTTACTAAGTGGTGACATAGAGGCACAAGCGTGAAACTGCTAACGCGATGGTTCTGTGTTCGATTCCACCCCAGGGAAATTAATAATTTTATATTTCATTTCTTAGTGCTGGTAAGAACTCAAGATAATGTCTCGATATTTCGACGGAAAGTAGGAGAACGAGAAAGGTTCCCTCTGCTTCCCCTGATATATGCGGGATGCAACGTAAAACTGAAACAAACTGTAATTTACAGAAGCAACATCAACCGCTGAGTGTTGTCCTCTCGGGCACTGCACCATCCACACCGCCTACATACGGTATGTAATTATGTAATTTAAATTAATTTATTTTAATTATAAAAAAAATTATATATACTTATTAAGAAAACGTATAAAAATTTAAAGCGTAGTGAAATATGCCCCTATTGTCATATGAGTTAGATAAATGTTTTTCTTATAATATGATTTTATAAGTGATTCCCGTGGAGTTGCCCGCTTAAAGTTAGTCTTATATTTCAACCAACCTATAGGAAACACTTACAAAAATTGTAGACTATATGTTATTCTATTGTATAAGCTACATTACTTTAGAGTTTTATCTTAATCTGTTCAGCATCTTTTAAGTGGATGTGTAACAAATATCCTTCCCCGCAAACTTGCAAATTTATAATAGTGGTAGGACGTACGTATGCAAAATAAAATAAAGGCGACGGTTGTGAGTTTGATTCTCGCTCGGGGGAATGAAATATTTAATATTTTCATATCTTTAAAATGTTTTCATATCGCTCTGGTAACAAGGCAAAGAGCGGCGTTCATTTCCGCCTCTTAGTCTCCAGGCAATTTCTCCAGGCATTGCTTGCCTGGAGAATTCGGCGGAAAGTGGAGAACGCAAGAGTTTTAATGACATCGAAGTGCTGTAACACTCGGCTCCTCTGTTTTATTATGTTTTAAAAGTAGATGGTAAGCTTGAATTTAATTTGAAGGAGATTTCAAAAAAGAGAGAATGTAAAATGATATGTTTATAGATATTAACCGGTTTCTTAAGATACAAGATAAACGTCAAACGTAAAAAAAATATTTGCCTATTACATAATTACCTATACCCATATACATTTATCGTAAATGTAAAAAAAAACTACAAAAAACATAATTAAATATAATTATTATTTAGAAGAGAATAAAAAAATAATTTATGTTGTAAAATGAAGGAAAAAATATTTCCCGCCCCCGGGTGGGCTCGAACCACCAACCTTTCGGTTAACAGCCGAACGCGCTAGCCAATTGCGCCACGGAGGCGATGAGAGCTCGCGTCGAATATCGAACTTGCTGCTAACGTTATATAGTATATTTATTGGGCTATGCAAAAATTAACATCGGATTTATTACAATTTAATAATTAGAATAACATTTATTTGGTATCAATCCAAACACGGCAAAGTGATTTTAAAATGCTTGATCCACCATTTCTTTTTGTTATAACATATTGTGAAAACATCAATTGAAAATTATGATTTTCAAAGTTTGTAAACCAATAAACAAAAAAACTCCAATAGTAATGGAATTGGAGTATATTAATCATCATTTAATTATTTAGCATGAGGGCTTCATGCTAAATAATTAAATGATGATCAATACATCAGGGAATACAAAAATATCTATATTATTCGATTTTAAACACGGAAAGTACTTTTATTTTGGACATTTAATTGTGCTCATATGGTGTTAAGACATTTTTTTTTAATTACCAATATGTCGAATACGTTAAAATTTCGGACCATGTTGTGTAGGATTAAAATAGTTGGACTCGTCTATTGATCTACCAATCACTCTGAATATTGATGTTCTTTGCAGGAGAGCCTACGCTAACTCCACCCCCGAGATCACCAGGTGTTCCTCTCTCCACACCGGCATCGGGGGATCGGGTGCATCCCCCTGACGGGACTTCATCTGATAAGGTAAAAAAATTGGTACTTTTTTTATAAAAGATTATTTTTATACATCTTATAATTTTTACTATTTTTTAAATTACCTTTTAATCGAAATTGACTTTATTATTATTTCAATTTTATATTTGTTGAGTAATATTTTAATTTTTAATATTTTCTGTTTATATTTAAACAATATATTTTATGCGAGATTAGCGGAAAATTGATAACTGATAACTTTTATGAAATTGTTAGATAAAATTTTCCTGTTTTGCTATATAGGACAATTATGTATACAGTGGTTATGTTATACAGGTAGGCAGAGCGATTTTAGTGTTGAAACACTTTCGTCTCCGCGTACCATCAAAATTTGGGGCATTGTCCATTAAGTAGCGGAGCTAAACGTCGCGTCTTGTAATACGCTTATGTTTTTTTTATCTCCAAAGTCATCAGAAACAGCGGTGGGGGGTGTATCGAGGACAGCTAGCACGGCTCTATCCCGCAAAGAGAGTTACAAAGCGCAGAGACAGAATTATAGGAAGGAAAAGAAGAGGGCGGCATCAGCTCTGTTGCATTCGATAGAGGATCCTTCTGTTGTTGTATTGGCTGATTGGCTTAAGGTGAGGTCTCTAGTTCTTTTTTTTTTCGTTTTTATTTAAATAAAATTTGCAAGGAGGTTCATTCGGAAAATAATTCTCTTTTCCTAGTTCGTACAAATAAAAAGAGATGGTTTATTATATCATTATTTATAATTAATTATGACAGTATAGCAAAGTATGAAGTAATTTTTTTATTAATATTGACGTCATAAGCCATCCAGTAGCAACCAGCTAGTAGTTACATCGTTTTTGCAAAAATATCCAATTATGTTATTTTTTATTTATGATTTTGATTTAAGAGATTTGATTTTGATTTTAACTGTATAAAAGAATAGCTGCCATGTTGCCATATTTCAGTGAGCCGTTACATTACACAATTAACGTCATTCAATATAATACTATCAGATTTTTTCACTTGCGACCAGTATTTCCTGAGATTAGCACGTTCGACCATACACACTCCTCAGCCTTACGATATAAGTATTTTATATATTACTACAGGTTCGAGGCTCGTTGAAATCATGGACCAAGTTATGGTGTGTATTGAAGCCGGGCTTGTTGCTTCTTTATAAGAGTCCTAAAGCTAAAGTGAGTATGTTTTAATGAAATGTGACTTTTTTTATTGTTTAAATGTATTTTCAAAATGTCACACATTAGCTATATTGCGTCACCACTTAACTTGCAGTGCCTCACGAATTCGGCGGAAGGTGAGGGACTGAAGTGTCTGAATGGGAACCAAGTGTCTGCCTATCATACATACATACATACAGCGTTAAATTAAAAAAAATACAGGGTGGAAGTGTCAGCGGACCATTTATCGAAACAGCATATAGGGTAAAATATATCAAACCCATATCTAAAGAAATTAATCAAGATGCCTCAAAGTTTCGACATAGGATTTTTATTTCATGTCACGATTTTTATCCATACCAGTATTTTGTGTGACGCGATATGCATAGATACCAATAACGTAAACATTTGCTAGTAAAAAATACTACTAAAGGTTAAACCACTTTGAAATTTATCGCCAATACCTACGACACGATTTAGGAATGAGGCGTGTGCGGTGGTTTCCCTTTTAATAGGTTTGTGTGCGTGCGTCGTCCTCACAAATAGCGTTTTATTTTACAACGATAATTTTATTATTTATTTTGTTTGAAAACAAAAACTTTTTAATTTTTGGGTTTTTTTTTTAATTATATTATTCTTTTATAGAAAGAGTAGTCAAAGCTGTTGTTTTTATTTAATGTGGTGTTGATATTTCCACAGGATAAACACCTGCTACGCAATATCTGTAAAATTGATGCTTGGAGAACGGAGTGCCTTTATACTAGATAGATAGACTCTTCCTTGAAGTGCTTATTTTAATATTTAATTATTTATATATATATTTGCATTTATTTCACAGCGATCCCACTGGGTGGGCACAGTTTTACTCACATCCTGTCAAGTTATAGAGAGACCGAGCAAAAAGGACGGGTTTTGCTTCAAATTATATCACCCGCTGGAACAAAGTATTTGGGCACCACGAGGTCCTCATAATGAGACTATAGGTTTGAATCCATTTATTTTATACTAACGACATGATCGCGGCTTCGCCCGCCAAATGTGATATTATAACCAAATTATACAAAGTGATTTTTTTTTCAAAATAATCAAAATTTATATAAAATTGTAGCCTATGTATTATTTTGATGTGTAAGCTTAATTAATGCAAAGTTTTATCTAAATCTGTTTGGTAGTTTTTGCTCGAAAAAGGAACAAACATTCATCCTTACAACTTTCATATTTTTAATATTAGTAGGAATAGTAGGAATTATTCGAAAAATTTTATGGTTTTTATTTAAAAAACTGGTAATACAGCCTCTTTTTCTCTATATTACTGTTATTATTGAATTATTTAAGTAAGTATTTCCCCTAAACCGCTAAACCATGCCTAAATAAGTTTTTTATACATATCTTAATCTCCTATTATATGTTTTTAAGAATATGTATATGTAAGGTCATGTAGTTATTGATAGGTATTTTTAATGTTTTAATTCGGATATTTGTTGCGATGATGAAGATTTGCGAATAAGAAGAATCACATCTATTTATTATTATTGTTATATTATTTAAATATAATCTTTATAACTAAATCATACTTGTGACGCTATTAAGTGCTTCTTAAAAGTTCCCAGAAGTTCAAGTTCCACAATAAACTATAACAACAATTTTGAGGCCATTCGTCGCGCAGGGGCACAAGCGTGTGACTGTAAACGCCACAGATTATTCTATATCTGATTTGTTGGTTCGTCTAACAATATTATATTGCTTAATTCATTAATTGTACATTTGGCAGGTGCCGTAGTGCAGCCACTCCCCACGGCCCACCTCATATTCCGCGCGCCGTCCCAAGCGGCGGGGCACTGCTGGCTCGACGGATTGGAACTGGCACTTAGATGTAGCAATGCTATGCTCAGGTTAGTTGACCATTGCGCTTGTGGGGGCTATAGAGCTAGAGGAAACATAATATTAAGACACTCTGTTCTCAATAAGACACTATCGTTTTCCAATTATATTTGCATGTATTCAAATAGATATATGAAATCCTAGTGACGTCACTTGGTTTGTATAAAAACAAAAATGATCCTAACAAAATTATTTTCTCTACTTCCAGATGTTCTCGTACAAGACCAGAGCAAGCCGTAGAGGATGCCCCCGCCTCACAAACTAATATTTCCCACGAAGAATTAGAGAAACATTTCAATGAGCATGGTAAGTTGAACCCGCTACCCTTGTTTTATAAAGCTTATAAAACTTGCCCATAAAAAATATAATATCTCTTTCTTATTGTATAGGAGTGAAAGAGAGGGCAATAGTATGTAAGTCTATCCCTTTCTTGTCATATACAAGTGAGATTGATATAATGAGAGTAAAAAAAATTTAGTAAAAACTTTAAAAAAATATATGTTATTCATATACATAGTGCTCTTTTCCTTTTTTTTTTGTTGTCTTTTTCTGATTATATAGAAGATAATGAGGTACCAATCGTTGTATGTATATATATACATACCACGATTAGTATCTTGTAAAAAAAATATTTTTTTTATTATTTTATCTAATAAAAAAAGCGATATATTTCATTGAGAATGCTACTAGTGCCGCCCTTTTTGTTGTATAGCAGTGAAAGACATAGCAGTGAAAGCAATAGTATGTAGGTCTATCTCTTATTATATAGAAATGAGAGGGATAGAAAAAGGATTTAAAAAATTCTTCAAGAAATTAACAATTATAGAAAATTTAAATCGTGTTTAAAGTACAAATATTAAAAAAAATATACTTATTAATGAAATATTATTTATTTTAAAAATATAGAGCGAGCCTTTTCTGATTATATAGAAAGAAAATATATTTTATAAATAAACATATATTCGATATGAATGTATCTATATAGTGATCTCTTCTTATTATAATGTTAATAACAATATGATATTGGTAAACAGTAAAATTATAGTGAAATATTGAACAATTAAACTTACTTTCATCGATTTTAGCTTTAAACTATTTTATATTTGTCAGTTCATAATGTCTCTTTTATTGTATTAGAGTGAAAAGGACAGCAAGAATCTCGTGTTATACAAATTATTCACGGTCCACAAACCCAAATCCATTATTAACTTTACATAAGAATTCTTATGTCAAAGATTAAAATTAAAAGCCTTCACAATTTACTTTTATATAGTTGCTGTAGGTAAAATTTATAAAAACATATTATAAAATTTATAAAAAATTTGCTAAAACAATATTTTTTATACAGTCGTCATACCAATTTTAATATAATATTGGACCATGATCCCACATCTATAGTTGTGAACACTCACATGTGATATCTGATCCACATGTGTGAATGTAAGAACATGTAAATTTTGAATAGTGTATAGTGCTGTACATAATCTTGATATAAAAATCAGCTTCACGCTGTATCCCGCACACAGCAGGGTAGGCAGAGGGAACCTAGTGTTAAGACACTCCGTTCCCCACTTTCTGCCGAATTTTGGAGGCATTACGTGCTGAGTGGCAAAACTCAACGCTGTGCTTTGGCTCGACACCAGAGCGAAGAAATGGAAATATGAATTTAAGTAAATATTTCATCTTCTCGAGTGGGGATCGAACCCACAACCAGTGGGTTTTACAGTCACACTTTGTGCCTCATCTTGATATAAAAAACACAAGATAAAAGCTCTTTTGAAATTGGCTTAGAAACTTATCTAAAAATATTAAAGAGAGATGAACTCTATACACTCGCCTTTGAAATGGATAAAAATATTTGAATGACATTCAAGAAACATATATTACCATTTCCAACAGAGGTAATTTTTGTAGTGTTGTCTCTTTCTGGTTGTATTAGAGACAAAAAATATATATGGCAATTTAGGATGTTTAGTTTTGAATTTTTTGCACTGTGGCACTGCACATATCAGGGCAAGCAGAGGGAACCTAGTGTTGAGACACTCGTTTCCTATTAAGACACTTCCATTCTACACTTTCTGTCGAAGTCTAGTGGTATTGCGTGGTTAGTGACTTAACTCAACGCCGTGTTTTGCTTTGTTACCAGAGCGTGGAAATAAAAATATTAGACATTTCATTTCATCGAGTGGAAATCGAACCCACAACCTGTCGCATTCGCAGTCGCTCACTTGAGCCCCTGCGCCACGAGTGACCTCAGAAATTAAAATCTTCATAAGATTATTTAACATTTTCTCGAATGCAAACTAAAATCACATTATTAATACATCTATTTATATATTATGTAGGTTTATATATAATTGTCAAATTATTAAGTATATTAATATTCAATTATTATATAAGTATAAATACTTATTTTACAGGGATTTCAAATAATTTATTTATTGGTCAATCAATTGATCCGTTGATCTGTTCATTGTTTATATATTTGTACATAATTCAGGTATTCATTTGTGTTTTATTTTTCATATTTTCCATCAAATGCACGTAAATGTCCTTTCAAATTTCACACATTAGTGCTAAGAATAACAGAGTCTACCTGTAGCTCACCATCTCCTTTACTCTCAATTTACGATTATTCACCAAAAAGTCTCCGTTTGACCAAAACATTAAAAAATAACGAGAAAATCTCTAAAAGTCTAACCTCAAGTCCATTCAAAACCGATACGAAACTGCCAATTTTACGATGTTTCGAATTACCTAGATTGTCACTAGGTAAGGAGAAATGCATCACTGAGAAGGAGTCACCTACCAAAAAGACGCAGTTCTACACCTTCAGTCTCTAAATCGAGTGTTTTACGCAAAAACGGTAAATTGAGAGAGTCCGGTGTAAAAACTGATTCCGATAATGAAAATGTTAAAACGGATTTTGTCAAAGAACGGAAAGAATTAAAGTCAGAAGTCATATTTAGTTCGCCTGAGAATTTTATTATAACTAAAACAGCGCCATCTATTGAAACATTTGGACAAAATCTTGATATTTCGTCTTCTAGTGATGATATTGTCAGTTGTAGGTGAGTAGGATTTTTCTTTTTTTATCTTTTTAGTCTTATTTAGGCAGAGAGAATTTGGTATTGATACTGGATTTTCTTCACTTTCTCGTATATTTTAGATATATTCGTACTACCTCGAGAATGATTTATTTTTTTATAAAAATTATCTTATTTCCTCTTTTACTTATTTTATTTTATTTGATTTGAATTTACAACAGTAATGTATTAGCCTAAAAGTAGGTCTTTCTAATATTTTATTATATAAATAAAATATTTCTTCATGCTGTCTTCAGTTGTCTTTTGAGTATGACGCAGTTAGAAAATATCAAATTTTATACATATCTATTTATGAGTTCGATATTTACTCGAAGTAATTTATATTTAGTTTTCCACTCGGAATTGACAGAGTACGCCGTTTAGTACCGCCACCAATAAGCACAAAGTGGAGAACGGAGTGTCTAAATACATATATTCTTTATATTCTTTCTGTCTGCGCTCCTGTTTACAAGAACAAATAGCAAAAATATTTTAAATTCTAGAAGTTCACCACCATACGGTAAAAAATATTCGCTAATCAATTACAAAAACTTGCCGTCCACTAACCTCGAAGCACTAAAAACGGAGAAACGGGACGAAAGGTACACGACACAGAATGTGTACATAGCTGGGAAGATAGTGAGAGGCGGTGAGTTTGGACATTAACAGTGATGTAGGGCATTAATGTAAAAGGCCTTTTGTTTTGTTTTTTGAGTGATATATAGAAAGTTAGTGTTAAAGCCATTTTTTTTATTTATTTTGGAACTATGTTGGGATTTTGGGTTTTATTTTATACATTGTAATATTGTTATCAAACTCGTGTAAAAGAGGGTAGATGTAAATGAAAAAGTCTATAAATGCAATGGAATTGTGTCATTCGGAGGCTGTTGATTAATAGGAAACGGCCCGTATTGGAAGGAAACTCGTGTGAAGTATTGTTATTGGGTGATACATATCACTTATTGCAATTACGTAGAATCTCTTTCAGAATAATTTAGAAACATATAGACGATATATGTTTTCATCTTGTTTCTAACAAAACGTTAACCGCTTCCGATTTTTAACAATTTGAAGTTCTGATTTTTTATAAATAAATAACACAACACAGAACGTAAAGATAGCGAGAGGATATACAGAGTGATATATTGAGTGTTAGTGAGAAAGGTGTTTTCTTAATGATTGTTATTTTTGCATCATGTGCGGTATAAAGAGAATTTGACACATTGATATGGGACACAATGCATCGTTAGGTTTCACCCAACAGAAGTCATCTGTCAGGTGGCGGAACTTAACGTCGCATTCCCGTTTTTTAAAAATATATACATTTTTTATTAAATATAATATGGTCAACGTAGACATTTTGGTCGAAACATTTTATATGTTGCTAGATTTGAGTGTTGAGTGGATTTCGCTTGAGGTTGTTAGCTAATATTTGTCTTAATTATTATATTTTTTAGTATTGTAATTTATACATGTCATATATTAAATGTATTTAAAAACCGGACAAGCGTGAGTCGGGATCGCCCACCGAGGGTTTCGTACAAAAATTGGATGTCGCCTTTTTCTTATATTCAGGGTTTGCTTAGTCAGAGGCCTTTCATCTGATACGTCACTTGAAATAGCGGCTTTAATACCAATTTCTTCCCCCCTTTTAAGGCTATTATTTTTTAGATTTTAAACACAAATGTATAGTTTTCAGATTTTTTCTCAAACTAATATTACCTATATATATATATATATATGCTAGGTGTCAAATTTCATAATTCTAGGTTAACTGGAAAATCCTATTAATTTTAATTCCCTTATAGTGTCGAAATACGCGTTTTTTACTATTTAAGGCTAATTATTTTTTAGGATTTAACCACAAATGTATAGTTTTGCATTCTTTTTCCTGAACTCGTACTACCTGTAATTGTATGTAACTTAACTTAACTTCACGCTTTATCCCTAGCGGGGTAGTCAGAGAGAACGGAGTGCCAAACGCTACGGTCTCTACATACCTCTTTCGCCTCGTCCACTGTCATCATCGTCCTCTTCATACATGCCAATATGTATAATATACGAAATGTACGTTTTTTCTATATAAACAACCATATCTTTTCTTAAGTAAATGTAGACGTTATGTACCTTTTCTTAAGAAAAAGAATATAATAGATCTAGTATATGGTTTGAATTTCAACTTCCTGAGATAAAGTCCCTTGACAGACAAACAGACGGACGGACAACAATGTGATTTTATAAAGGATCCTTTTTTCTTTAAAATGTATGGAACCCTAAAAAATACAAAATGTTGCAGTAGTACTAATGTTTCTTTATAAAAACATTTTTTCTAAACACTTGTTGATGAAAAGCCCATTCTTATCATCCATATCTCGTTTTAGGGAAAAGGGTCATTTTCAGATTACAATAGATGAAGCCCCAATCTATACTAATATTATAAAGGTATATTGTAAGCCCTAATATCAGTTACTAACGACTGGTTCGAATTGAAAAAATCATATTGTGTTGGACAGTCCGTTTATTGAGGAAGGGCGTGCTCTATATTATAACTTCATGTTAATCGTTTCGATGTAACCTACGGTACCTGAAGAGTTATCTTCTACATATGATATTGTTCAAAATGTTTACTCCCATGGCAACTTAGTGTTGAGCCACTCCGTTGCCCATTACGAAGCTCTGTTCCCCACTTTCCATTGAATTCCTGATGCATATCGGGTGATTTGCGAAACTCAACTAATAATGAAAGAAATACTGCCTCGTTTGATAATAATAGAACCCATGACCGCCGCGTTCACTGTCGCACGCTTGTGCCCCTGCGCCACGACGACGTCAAATTAGTATTACTATATTTATAGACTAAAAATATAGTTACAAAGATGATATCACAGCAAGTATAGGTGCTGTTGTTTCAATACCCCCCTATCTGATAACATTATCATTATATCAACTAATGAATAAGTGCTATATAATTATTAATAAATTATAAAAAAAAAATATCTTTACGATTTTTTTTATATTTATCGGAATATGTGGAGAAAAATGGGCAATGTAATGGGGTGGGCTACAGACATTTTTGTAGAAAAAGTTTAAGCCTAAGAAAAAAAAACCACAAACAGATTTCTTTAAATTTAAAGTCCAGCCTTCTCCTAGTAAATATTTCTTGATATGCTCATGCCGAATTCTGGTGTAAAACAGAGAATAGAGTCTTAATGGCGACTAGGTTTTCCTTTCCTCAGCTACATCGAGGATACAATAAACACCTCAAGTAGAATATCAACTTCCGTCGGTCAAATACTGCCCTGGGGTGATGTCTTATATATAATAAATAAAGGGCTAGTGAAGGAAGGAAAATCTTTCATCAACATACTATTAATAAATTATATGAATATATAATATTAAAGTTATTTGTTTTCATATAATAAATAAACACTTATTTCTTTTTCTTAACGTATTTCCCGTTTTAGTAAAATGCATTCCGTTCGTCCATTTTTGTTAGACATTGTCAATAAAATAATAATAAGTTTAGACTAAATGAGTTGCTGAGTTCCAACGGCGCGCCTTGTTTTGTTGCCAGAGCGAGGAAATAAAAATAATTCATTGCCCCGAGTGAGAATTGAACCCACAATCTGGAGGCATTGCGTGACTCAGCTCCGCGGTGTGCCCTGTTTTCAGAGCGAGAATAAATATATTAAATATTTCAGAGGAATCGAACCCACAACCCGTTAAATTAACAGTCGTACGCAAGGAAACAAGCCCCTGTGCCACGACGTCCTTTAAAGAAATTACATAAACAGCAAACATTTGTACGCTTTATCAGTATAAATAAAACATAATAATAAAACACTTTATCATATTATTTTATTGTTTATACTAAAACGCGATATGGATGTGTTTTTAATTAGTTATGAAAGTCATTGAGTTATTTCAGTTTCTTTAGTTTCATGCTTTATCCTGTGTAGCAGGGTAAACATGAAAAACTTAGTGTCAAGATTCTCCGTTAATTACATACCGCCTCAAGTATTTTTTGTAAAGTGGTGGAATTCAACGTCGCGTTTTGTCTTATTAGAGCAGGGACATAAGAAAAAATATTTACCTCGAAATTTATAGGGCGTTGAGTTCTGCCACTCAACACGCAATGCCTCCAGAATTCAGCAGGAAGTGGGGAACGGAGTGTCTGAAACACTCGGTTCCCTCTGCCTACCCTGTTGTGTGCGGGATACAGCGTGAAGCTCATAAAAAGATACAATACAATACAATACAATATACTTTATTGCACTTAAAATTTGAACAAATTATGTACAAAACAAGTAAAAAAAACATCATGTACAATAAGGCGGCCTTATCGCTTAAAGCGATCTCTTCCAGGCAACCTTTGGTCGCTGGAGTTGTATAAAAAAGAGAGTGTGGGTGGTGCAGTAAATTGCAGGAGAATATTTAATAGCAGAAATAAAAAAAAAAAAATAAACAAAAATTAAAATAATAATAATAAAATATATACATATACATATATAATTATTATAAATAAATATTAATTTCAATAAATATATTAATAAACACTAAACAACATTTATAAAAAGTAATTTGAAGATTAAAATATATAAATATACATAGACACATACATACATACACATACACATATACATATACATACATATATATACACATACAAATACATATATATATGTAATTATCATTATTATAATAAATAAATAAATATACAAAGGCTCAATTAAATATTCATAAAGTGGTTTTTAAGTAAGGCTTTAAATTTCTGTAAACTTTTGGCATGTCTGATGGGTATCGGTAAGGAATTCCATAGTCGGGCAGCTTTAATGGTAAAGGAGTTAGTCAGAAAAGAAGAAGAGTGAGGAGAAATTTCAAGTAATAAATTTTTCTGGGAACGCAGGGAAAGTGAGTGGACATCATGTAGGAATCTGAATTGTTTCTTCAGATAAGGAGGAGTACAAGGATTAAACAGCACGGAATAGAGAAGATGAAGAATATGAGTATTCCTGCGAAGGCGGATAGGGAGCCACTTGAGCTTATCACGAAATTCTGAAATATGATCATATTTACGTATTCCAAATATGAACCTAATGCAGAGGTTTTGAAGTCGCTCAAGTTTATTCAGTTGCTCCTCTTTAAGGTCGAGATAACAAATATCAGCATAATCGAGAATTGGTAATAGGAGTGAGTTTGCTAGCGCAATTTTGGTAGGTATTGGTAGGAAATTGCGTAGCCTACGCAGAGATGCAGAAGCAGCATAAATCTTCTTACTTACCTCTACTATTTGGGGTTCCCAAGACAAATGCTTATCCATAATTACACCTAAGTTCCTAACTGATTCCCTAAATGGAATGGAAGTCCCATCGATCATTATAGTTGCTATATGCGATAAGTTAATTTTCGACAGTAATCTAGGACTACCGATAACAATTGCTTGACTTTTTAAAGGATTTATAGTAAGTCCAAAATGTTTGCTCCAAACTGAAATTTGCTTAAGATCACTATTTATTTTCTGGATGGTATTGGGCAGCTCAGTGAGAGCACCTTGTGAGTAGATTTGTAAGTCGTCCGCATACAGGTGGTAGAGAGAAGAAATTTTAAGACAGATGGTATTAATAAAAATTGAAAAAAGGAGAGGGGACAACACGCCACCTTGTGGGACGCCCGCACTAGTAAAAGACCATTCAGAATATGAATCATCTATTCGAATGCGCTGTCGGCGACCGCACAAGTAAGAACGAAACCAATCAATCACTTCAGGAGATATGTTAAGAGAAGTCAGTAAAGCAAGTAGAACGTCAAAATCAACAGTGCTAAAAGCATTGCTGAAATCTAATAATGTCAACACCGTTATTTTCTGATCATTCATGCCATGTCTGATGTCATCGGTGATCTTGACTAAAGCAGTAGTCGTACTATGACCATGGCGAAAGCCGGACTGTAAGGAGTTAAGGAAATTGTGTCTCAAAAGGAATGTGCTTAGTTGTTTATGAACAAGGCGTTCTAGCACTTTAGACAACAGTGGAAGGATAGAAATCGGACGATAATCGGAAAAGGAAGATGGATTTGTTTTTTTTGGTAATGGGAGAATTTGGGCATCTTTCCAAATGGAAGGGAAGTCACCATGATGAATGGAACGATTCAAAATGGATGTAACGACAGGAGCTAATAGATCTATTAAAGGAATGATCATTTTACGACTAATGCAGTCAGCACCAACTGCATTCGACTTAATAGCGATAATATTTCTCTTAACATCACATACAGTGAATTGACTAAATTTAAAAGGAGGAATCTGTGGAGTGGGTAAAGAGGAAAGATCAATTAAAGTTTTCAATTTATTCATACTATCGATTGTACTAGAAGAAGTGAAATGTTGATTAAGAGAATTTAAATCTAAATTTGATGGATTAACTTTATGTTTGGTTTTACCGACTCCAAGGGATTTGAGAAATTTCCAGACCTTAGCTGGATCATCTTCTTCGATTACTGATTTATAGATATGGCGTCGTTGACTATCTCTACAAACCCTGTTGCAGCGATTACGAGCTCTCACATATTTATTTCTATTTGCGTCACTTCCATCAGAGATATATTTACTCTTAGCTTTATGTTTTTTTTCCTGCAGTTTTTTTATGTCCGCAGTAAGCCATGGTGCAGGAAGATGTTTCATTCTGACCGGTCGGACTGGTGCATGAGTATCATAAAGAGTTGTTAAAAAAGCATTAAATATGTTAATTTGTTCAACTACTGTACGAGCATTATCAATGACAGTCCAGTCAATTTTACTGGCGTCTTCAGTTAACCGCTCCAAATCCATACCTCCAAAATTGCGCTGCAGAAGAATTCTCGATTTTGCCTTAGGAGGTCTAACTTTGTAAGATATGTAAAGAAGATCATGATAGGAGAATGCTAGCGCAGGACATTGGCCATGGCTCACGACATGGTCAATAGAAGATACTAAAATTAAGTCGAGAAGAGAAGGATTAGAGTGTGGAAAGTGATGAGTTGGTGCCAGAGGTAGAATATTTAAATTCGCCGAATTTACTAAATTTTGTAGACGGGACGCTCGACCATCGTTTTTTAAAAGACAAGTGTTAAAATCTCCCATTATCAAAGTGTGCTCATAAGAGGGCATAAATTGATCCACCAGGATTTCAAATGACGAGAAATAGTCAACTGTAAGGTTAGGACTGTAAAAAACTCCTAGAAGTAGTTTGGTGTGATTTAATATCACTTCGATTAGTAAATGTTCAGCATATGCGTTGTTCAGTGGCTGTGATGTACTTACAATTGAAAAAGGAATATGGGCACGCAAATAAATTGCTACACCCCCACCAACTCGTCCAATACGATCATTTCTAATCAAATGAAATCCTGGCAGTGAGTAGGCGGTCGACTGTAAACATGGTTTAAGCCATGATTCAGATATTAAGATGGCATGTATGTCTTTACTATCGAAAGATGACAATAAATCAGGATAATGTGCTGGAATACTCTGAGCGTTAATATGAATAATATTAAAGTTTTTCGGGACATCCGAGAAGTATGAATTAAGATTTTCATTTAGTGATGGGATGCTGGGAATACTTCCGTTGCTGTCGGTGCCTTCGGAAATAGAAGATAAAGATAGGATGGAATTAATACTCGTATCGTTTGAAGCCATTATTCTGTATATAAGATACTATAAAATAAATAAGTATAAATACTAATAAATAAATATAAAAATAGCAGTATAATATGTAAATATATATGAAATAATAATAATAAAATCAAGGCTTTATACAACATTCCCGCCAGTTGCAAGAAAGACATCAAGAAGAAAAGCAAAACAAAAAAAAAAAAAAACTCACTTTAAAATAATAAATAAGGACAAAAAAAAAAATAATGAATCAATTGACTACATTAACTGAGAAAAGAATAATAATGAAACATATATATTAAAAGAGTAATGAGTTGCTAAGTTCAGTAAACATTCAAATTTATATAAAGTACAAGAATCCGAACTAAGCTCTTGTTATAAGTTATCTGTGCTTCAAACAATGTTATTTGACAGCAATTTACAAAACACAAACATTCTAGTCTTATAACAAGAATAACAACTAATACACACAAAAAAAAATAATGTAATGTTTCAATAAAAGTTAACTATCTTAAAAATAAACTACAAAATAATAATGATAATGAGTGGTAAACAAAACAGAAAATAATAGTAAAACATAAGGGTAAGCTGGCATTAAATGATAAATAGAACTACAGTTACAGTAAAATCAACAAAAAATTAATATAGAAATAATAAGAGAAAGATATATAACAGAAAACTATTTTTTTACCACTCGTTTGGCTCGGGGAACCAAAATTTTGTCGGATGTTTTAACAACGACATTTTGCACAACAGGAGACTTGTTATTGGTACAAGAAATTGCAATAACCTCAGCTTTGGTTTCAGCTTGGTGTTGGGACCCATCCGGCCCTATAATATGGATCCAGCCTCTCCTCGACCAACACTTATTAACCCCGAATCGCTGTCTTGCTTCGAGGAATGCTTTATGACGTTCTTTAGTGAGGTACTCGGATTGAGTGATACCGCTGCCTTTTAATTTTCCTTTGGCAAACCAAACCATGTCCCGTGTCGATACATCAGCAAATTTCACAACTATAGGCCTTGGTTTTTCAGTATATTTACCCAAACGATATGAAGATTTTATACTGGAAGAGGAAAAATTAGGCAACATTAAATGTTTACCTATCAACCCAGTAATACTTGTTTTAATATCTTCTGATCTTTGTTCGGGCACACCGTGAAATAAAAGAAACTTATGCCTTCTTTTCATCTCCTGCCGATCTACTTCAGTAGCAAGAAATTCGACTTGACGCTGCAAAGTGTTCAAGAGCGAAAGTATGAGACCTTTAAATTGATGGAATTCAGCTGCTAGCGAAGATGTTGAGACTGGTGAAGCTGTCTTGTGCAAGTCATGTTGAAATTCATTCATTTTCGTTGTGAATAAATCAGTTAATGCAGTCATTGACTCCTTGATTGACTCCATATTTTCAAAAAGTAAGGAAAGTGAAAGTAAAAAGTGAATTTATGTAGGATTCTTCTTGCTGGTGGGTAATGTTAATCACATTGGCATATCTTTGTAAAAACACATTAATTATTATGCTTATTATCGAATTTCGAAAAAAGATAGATAAATAAATAAATTTTATAGAATACTTTTACAGAATACTTACTTAATATTTCGCGCTCGGAACGCGAAATGTGTGGTACACGAGTTACTTATTTTGACATCGCAGGTTAAGCCGCAGGTAAGTTTACAGCAGGTAGTTTTCCAGTACTAGGCCTATCCTAATTTTATCGGGACCGGAAACGAATCTGGGTCTTATGCATTATAGGTACAGTACTGTACATTTAACTACATTTACACCGGTAATACATCATCTATCGATAAACAGATGGCTTTATATAATTAGATTAGTTTCAAGTGCATTAAACTTATTATCTATATAGTCGATTATTTCTTTGAATGTTTTTATAACCAATGGTTTTAAGGCGATAGTCGTAGGTTCAAAAAATACATGAAATTATAGTAACCCTATTCAAAATATTGTCAGATGAATAATATATATATATGAAATAATATTAACATTACAATACATCATAACAATATGATGCCTTCACGATATGTTCTGCGTATAGCAGGGTAGCCAGAGAAAATCTAGTGTTTCAACACTCCTCCTAGACTCTAGAGCAAGGGTTCCAAACCTTTCTTGATCTAGGACCACTTTTACATCATTCTTCCACTGGTTGGGAACCAGTGCTCTAGAGGAACTCAACTTGCGGAAGTCAATCCCGTGGACAAACTAAAATAAGTTCAATGTCAACAATACCTTCAAATGACCTTCGTGGCATATGCGTCTGACTGTAACTGCGACGGTTGCGGGTTCGATTTCCACTCGGCGAAATTAATTATGTAAAGTAATAACACGCAATCGTGAATCTTGAAGCTAAGAAAATTTACCCTTCCGATTAGGATCGAACCCGCAATCATGCACTCACACGCTGCGCCACTGCGTCGTTATGTCAATTATGTTACGTTATTACGTTATTTAAGTGAGTAATATACTCACTCACTGTTTATCCTTATCTAATACAAGCTTTGCCAGTTTCGGTATCGCGTGTACACAATGCAGTCGTTTCAACAAAATATATATATAAGAATATATGTAAATAAAGTATTTTTTTATATGAAAATGATAGTGTTTTATCAATTATCATAGTGGTGTTAGTGATTGAGACAGTGATAATGATAGTGGTACACGTTTGAGTCCGCTCAAATGGTCGTAATTAACCTTGGATTGTATGTTTTCTGTTAATTTTTATCTTGTAATGGTGGAATGGTGTAATGGTTTCGTAAAGCTATTGTTCAGTTTCGTTTTTCAAATTATACACATACATAAATATTTTTTGTACGTAAAATTGTATGAATATTGTGCTTTATACCACGTTTTTAAAAATTGGATATTCAAAATCTCGTGTCACGATTTTTTTTTCTTCTAGATTTTGCTAGCTTCACTTCTTCGTTTCTTCACTCAAAGTCAAGTCGTTGCATGTTTGCGTCTCAATGGAACTGGGTAATCGAAATAATTCGTTCCTTTGAATGAAAATCGAATCCGTAACCATCGCGTATACAGTCAGACGCTGTCCCACTGCGATGCGACACACTATTAATGTAGGTATAATAAAAATTAACAGTGATAATCAAATAAAAACTTCACCTCACCATCTCCAGTCATAAAATTAAAAACGTTCGCGGACCATGGATCACTGGTTGGGAACCAATGCCCTAAGACAAACAAAGAGTAAGCTTTTACGTTTTTAACCGACTTCTGTAAGAAAAGGAGGTTAGCAAATCTACAGTATGTTGTACGTCATCAAAAATAAAATGATAAAAAGAAAACAAGCAAATAAATAATATAACTAAATATAATCTATAGAAAACATCGCAACTACTTACTACGTTCTTATATAAGTTGGATATAATCATTATAAATGAAAAACGGCAGTTCGAGTCACGTATGAGTTTCAAGTTTAAAAGTAGGTAATTACGTCTTAGAAGTCCACTTTATACATAATGTAAAGGTAATTGTTATTTTTTAATTTCACGCTGTACCCCGCATATAGTGATGAAACACTCCGCACCGCTCATTTTTTAAAGACATTGCGTGTGGAGTGGCGGAACTGAATGCAGCGCTGTTGTCTAGTTACCAGAGCTAGTAAATGCAAATAGTTCATTCCTCCGAGTCGACATCGAACCCAACCCACAACCATCTCGTTTACAGTAAGACGCCTAGCTGCTACGCCACTAAGCTCACGTAATAATAACTTAATAGTCCTTGTTGATAACAATATTTGAGTAGCTTTGGCGAAGTATTAAGGGGATTTTCTTATCGAGATTTTTTTAAATGTACATATAAGTATACATAATTAGGTATAAGTGAAGAACAGTAATCAATTCTAATGTAATGAAATGTCATCGTTGTAAAGAGGCTGTTGTCTGTTTGAATATCAAAGCGCAGCATTAACTTACGTGATTTGACGTAATGTCCTGAATTCGGGAGACATTACGTCGAGGAATTCACAAAGCGGATAACGGAATATTTTAAACTCTTAAGGGGGCAGGAGGAATCTATCTTGTTATGGAGGATAAAAAGTGAAAACTGAAATTCATATTTGTATGACCATGTTAAACAATATACGGTGTTAGGTTGCAGAATTAATGGAAATGGTAAACAAAAAGATTTGTGTATCTGTGATAATAAAAAAAATACCTTGAGAATTCGCCGGAAAGTAGGGAACGGAAGTGTCTTAATGGGAACGAATTGTCTTAACATAAGATTCACTCTGCCTGTGAGAGATACACAGTAAAGCTAAAAAAATATATTTGAAACCACACATTCCAACCACATTTTCCATATAATCTCTTTAATCTGTAAAAAAAATAGTACAAGATTACTGACAGATAATCATTGAGATTAATATAGTAATTAATGTATTTAAGGAATGATAATAGTAACACTTGTATTTATATGAAATTTATAATTATAATATTGAAGATTTTAAGAGATAAAATTAAAAAAAAACGTTTTTTTTTCCTTAGCCGCTACAGTCCCAAACTTAACGTACATATATGCAAAATATTAACTTTCTAAGTCAGTCAGTCAGTCAGTTAACTTGAGTTAATGTTATAGATATATGTAGAATATAAATGAAGCTGCATAAAAAAATGCTCAAGTTTTGTTCAAGATTTTCTAATTTTGTGTTCAAAGTGAGTGAGTAGTGTTGTGTAAAGTGTGTGTTTTTCTAAAAATAATGGAAAAACTAGAACAAGAGACGGACGTCTTGGCCTCTGCCAAGTATAAGGAGAAGAGTCGAAGGAGATCCAGTATTTTTTCTCTTCTAAAAAGACAGAAGAAATTGACTAGACAGTATTCTGAGCCTTCCCAAATGATCAGCCGAAAGTTTTCAGTGGATTCGGCTATATTGAACCATTTCAATAATCATTCTGACAAGGTGAACGGTGATGATGCATTGGATCTGTCGCCGTTTGGAGGTTAGTTCATTTTTGGGGTGAAATGGTTGTGGATTTCCTTTTTCTGTAATATTAATTTGATTTCGTATAGTTTATTAATTGACTGCAAATATTGTGTATATAATGAGTATTTTCACACTACGTAAAAAAATATCTTTTAAAATAAATGTATAACAATTTCAAAGTAGGGGCTGTCGCGCCTCTTGGAAATTGTTCGAGGTCTCTGACAATTAAGTCAGGTCACGTTGCATGGTTTCCCAAAGACGCGGGTTCGAGTCACGTACAAATATCTATATGTTTTCTGAAAAAAAAAGTGTAGGGAAGAGCGGGGCTACAAGTTCCGATTTTTAGTTGACAATCAAATATTGTTACAAATACTTGATTTTAATATTTATACAATGTGATCAAATTCAACTTATATCTAGACTAGTAATAGCTTGAAAGTGATTTGGGGCAAGTTATTGACAAGCCGGGGTAAATTGTAACCATTTTGTTAAAGCTATTTTTGAAATAAAAAATAGAACCTGCCTGTTTATTTAAAGAATAATACACAGCCTGTTTATTTAAAGAATAATACACAGTATCATAAGAAATCACTAGGTAAACGTCTTTTATGTTATTACAAGTGACCATAATTTGTACCTAAACAGTTATTAATAACGAAGGCTGATCCTTCATAATTAGCTCAGTCTTCAATCATATTGCCTTATCTTAGGCTAAAGAAACCAATCATATTAACGCCATTTCCAGAATCAAATAATTATAAATAATCAACATAAGATATACCAGACATAAGTTTTAAATGAAACTATTTTAACCGGATTAATCGCGTATATTTAGTATTATTATACATTTTTGGGGAACCCGACGTTTCGAACACTTTGCAGTAGTCCGTGGTCACGGGTAGACATAAGTTAGTTAATCATTCTTGATTCTGACCCAGTGCTTGTATTCTTGACACTGAACCCAGAAGATCAACATTTTCTCCAGAACATGAATTAGAGTAACTCACTAGCAATAATATTCAAATTCCTTTATTCTCAGAACTTTCACTGCTCATTTGTAAACCTCTTTCTTAACAGACTTTTCCTTTCTGTTTTCTTTTGTCTATTCTTTTACCATTCATTTGGCATTTCCTAGTTTTGTTTTACTCTTTCCTTTCTTCTCCATTTCTTAATTGTTGATGATTCCTTTACTTTTCTTACTTTACTCTTGTTGTTATAATCCTTCGCGGTGTTGTTTTTGTATGATGCCAGATAGAGTAATAACCCCCGATGGCCCTTTTGTATCAAATATTTGTGTTTCATCAGCACTAATGTTTACAGTTTCAGATGCATTATCACTTATTTTAGTAACAGTCTTTGATATTGTTTCTGAATTACTGTTTCTGAATTAGTTGTGATAGTGTCATCTAAGGTACTAAAAGACATATCTTACGTGTTAATTGAACCTAAGGGCCAATCTGTAATATTCGATGTAGCACAGTCGTCTTCTGTAAATACGTTAGCGTCATATGGTGCCAAATACTAGCTTTTCTATAATTCTTTGGCAATATCCTATTCCTTCCATCATAGATAACTGCATCCGCTGCTTTATGCATCAACTCCTGTGACACATTACCCCGGGTTAATTTTCGGATATAAGTCGGCATGCTTTTTTAAAGAAAAATTCATTAAAATTTCATTATTAGTACAAATGAATTGGGGTAAGGTTTTTCGAGGTCACAACATGCCCCTAAACAAATTAACTTCGTGCCCCAAGAACACGTATTGAAAAGAAGCAAGATATAGATTAGATGACGAAACATACGTAGCTTTGGAAAAAAAAACGTTGGGAGACTCGAAGCTAATCGTTAAAATTCGTGAGATAGAACAAAAATGTCAAATACGAAAATATTTACATATATAAACTATCGACAGGCGTGTTGCCAGTCTAATATTTCGGGTGTCACTGGATTGTTTAATATCCCTATACGTTTCCCTATATATTTACTCAATATTCCTATCACTTTTCCTCGCAGGTGCTCTTTTCCTAGGCGGCCACTCAAAACTAGCGTTCGTTCGACAGGCGTGTTGCCAGTCTAATGTTTCGGGTGTCACTGGATTGTTTAATAATATCCCTATACGTTTCCCTATATATTTACTCAATATTCCTATCACTTTTCCTCGCAGGTGCGTCTTTTTCTAGGCGGCCACTGAAAACCAGCGGTGGTATTATTGAGTATTGCTCTTTTACCATCATCTATGCTGAGCGGCCTACCTTTATTAACGTCGCACCGCTGTACACTTTGTTATAATTTATTCTTAGTTAATATATGTATAGTATAAAGTATCTGAGATCGTTGGCATGCTTACTTTTGTTGTTGTATTATTTTTTTTATTTGTCATTCTTTTTTTTTTGTTTGTATGGCAGCTATTGTTGTCTATAAATAAGTTATTCAATCGGAAGAACTTACATCGGTAACTTCTAGCCCCGCTCTCCTCTACATGATATATGATAATCTACTACGCCATTATTTGAATAGACGGTGGGTTGTGTCATCTTTTTCTAAAATTTATATGTTCATTAATCAATGTTATTAATTTATCTTAGGCAATTTCTTAATATGCGAGTTTTTTTTCAAATTTTGTTTACAATTAAATGAGTAAATACTTTAAAAAACTAAATATACAATCTTCCTAACAATAATAACGTAACAAAAAATAGTAGTGCTTAGGAACTTGACTCATTCCAAACTTTTCATATTGGTCATTCCAAACTTTTGTTTGTAATTTTTTGATGAAACAAATTACCTATATATATTTTTGAGCTACATGTTATGGAAATAAAAATAATTAAAAAAAAAATCGATTGCCCAAGTGGGAATCGAACGTAGAACCGCCGCGTCAAAGTCAGATGCTGTGCCACCGAGGGTTACAGAAAGTGTTGAGGCCTTGTTATCTCTATCACCAAGACACAAGGTTTAAATAATTATTTCTTCGCAGCTAATATTTGTTTGGTTATTTACCTACTTGAAGTTGACCTTATCGCACTATGCGCCACTTAGCGTATCTACCTTTATTGTTTATGCGTCATCTTTGGTTTTGATAGTACATATATTTTGTTTGTCCAATTGTTGTTTGCTTCAAATATTTGAACGAGAATCGAAGCAGCTATCTTCAGCTTGTAGTTTAGCTTCAACCAATGCTAAACATATAATTAGGCAAAGGTTATTGTCACCATCCAACACACAATGACTCCAGAATTTGGCAGAAAGTGGGGAACTTAGAGTCTTCTATACAGCATGAGGCTAAAAAAAACACATTCTGACATCAAGTCTTTACTTGTATTTCAAAAAAGAAATGTGACTTCCTAAGGTATATAAGGCCCAATAATATTTTTTTTGGCGAAAATCGAACCATCCGAACATAGATGGTTTTGAAAAAGAGTGATACTGAAAAATTAGGAATCGGATATATATTTCTTCTTATAATATAATATATTGTAATTTACAAGCTAAATATGTGGTAGTGCTAGAAAATTATGCTCGTGTGTCTTAACTAATTTGACTTTATTTACATAACAGTACTCCTTGACCTTTAGCTCGAAATTAAAATTAAATACAAGTATGGTAGTTGTTATTAAAATACAACCAAAAAATATTTCTTCTTAAAGACGAATATTAATTTTCTTTGAAACAATCACAATAGAGTACGGTCAAAGAGTCGTGGATGAGGTTATGTTTTCTGAAACTTTGGGCATTGTTAGTGAACGTTAAGAAAATAAGTAAAATAGAAAAAGTCGTATAATTAAATCTGCACAGCCATATTCAGCTAACTTCAAGGCGACCGTAATGTAAAGCCTAAGTAAGTTCAGCTAAAACAAATAGTCCGCTAAATCACTTTTTATATTTTATACAAAATAATGGTAAAACCATAAATTCCTGCTAAAATCCAACCACTCGCTAACGAACAGCACGTCATATAGAACTAGCAGGTGCTGCGTCGGATACGGACAGTGAAGGGTCCAGGCCTGGTATGACGGAGCCCCAGGCCGCTGACGACCCGACCATCAGGAAACAGGACATCCTCGCCAGGATAGAGAGCACGTATGTGGAGGATCCTGATAGAGAAATTGGAGTGGTAAGTCTTTGAGTGTTTTGTTCAAAATTTAAAAATTTTCATAGGTACTAGAAGTTATATACAAATATAGAAGCACTTAGTTAAACTAAATTGGGGAAAATACGTTATAATGTGAACACTTAACAAACAAAGTCAGACGTAGAGACGAGTAGCTTTACGCAGTATTCTGCACATAGCATGGTAGGCAGGCGGGAACCTGGGAACGTAGTACTTAGATACTCCCTCCCATCAAGTCACTTCCTTTCACCATTTTTCACTGCATTCTGGAGGCATTGCGTGTTGAGTGGAAAATATTAAAGGTTTCTGTTTCACAACCTGTTGCGCTTAGAGGAGCACGCTTGTGTCTCAGTACCATTTCCTTGTAACTGTTGTTTTAAATAATTACATTTTATACTATAACTTAACCGAAATGTGAATGCGGCAGATGGACCGTTGATTGGTGCCTGACCTTCCAAACGATCATTCTTTGCCAAAATATCTATGTAGCCTTGTAAAGATTTTCCTTCATTGATGCTAATAATATTAAAATTCATAAAAACTTTTCGCAATTTTGCAAGAAACAATGCTAAAATAATGTTGAAAAAATGTTTTATTTTGACATTGTGACTACGTGGTTAGTGTAAGATTTCTGTAGCCGTTAAGAAACATCTACATTTTTAACAAGTTTTTTTTTTCCATAAAACAAGAAGGAAAATTAAAAAACAATGTGCTTGATAAGAACGTGCAATTTAAAAAATTGGCGACGAGCATTTAGACAATTAGCAAGGCGCGGGTTCATATCCTGCTACATGAACAATTTCTTCTTTTATAATCCAAATATTTTTTTTTTAAGGCAGGAGAGTTAGTAGAAGAAGTAGCAGAGGAGAACAAATCGTTACTATGGTTCCTCCTGAAGCAAGTGAGGCCAGGCATGGACCTGTCCAAGGTGGTGTTACCAACCTTCATATTGGAGCCTCGATCCTTTCTCGATAAGTTGTCGGATAATTATTATCATGCTGATTTGTTGGCGCAGTAAGTATTATAACGTTGAATTTAGTGACTAGTTACTCTGTTTTTTTTTTTTGGGTGTCTGGGTAAAGACTGTATGTAGGTCGGTGATGAAAAAAGATGCACTTTGCCTAGCTAGTAAAACATTTTAAATATATGTTTTAACTTCAGCTGTATCCCGCACATAGGGGGGAGGGAATCTGGGAACTAGGTTCCCAGTATTAAGACTCCCTGTTTCCATTAAGACACTTCTGTTCTCCCATTTCCGCCGAATTGCGTGTTGAGCGGCGACACTTAAAGCTATCTTTTGCCTCGTTACGAGCGAGAGAATGAAATAGAACCCACATCAGGCTTCAAATTCTAAAGATGTTCTTAAACTTAAACTCTTTGCCGCATTCAGGATTTGCCGCATTGCGTCTTGAGTGTCGGAACTCAATGCTGCCACCACAGCGAAGAAATAAACATATAAATAAAAAAAATATTCATTTCCTCGAGTGGGGATCGTACCTACAACCAGTCGTGTTTACAGTTACACACTTGTGCCCCTTGTGCCACGACTTGCCTTAATATACATTTGTTCAAAATGTACCATAATCGGAGCGTATCTATACAATTTTTTTATTTCTATTCAAGGGCGCAAACAATGGAGGACCCATACCAAAGGTTCAAAGGGGTTCTTAAGTGGTACCTATCGGGGTTGTACCGTAAACCCAAGGGTTTAAAGAAACCGTACAACCCCGTCCTAGGGGAAACGTTCAGGTGTTGCTGGCGACACAAGAATAATGAAACGTATACGTATTATATTGCTGAACAAGTGAGTTTTTTTAAAATTTATTAGTGTTTTTTTCGGTTTCACGCTTTATCCCGCATATAAAGTACAGGCGACGAGTCGTAGACCACCTGTAGTTAGGGTTTCTGAACTTTTGCGCATTGTTCCAGTGGTGTGCATCCTGAAGTTAGCTGTAGAAGACATCTACGGCTAACTTCAGGGTGCACACCACTCCGAGAACGTACTGTTGTGTTACTCTGTAACAGTAGGTAGGCAGAAGAAACCTGTAGTGTTAAAAAAAATTCGAGGCAATGCGTGGCAAAACTAAACGCTTCGCTTGATACCAGAACGATAAAATAAAAACTTTTCATGCCCCCACAAGGGGCAAAATCGAACCCACATCCGTCGTGTTTGCAGTCAGACGCTTTCGCATTGCAACGCTACAGCTTCAAAATATGTAGTGACGTCATTGCACCTATTAAAATACCACCTATAATCGTCTTGCATTATATTATAAAGTGTAAATACGTCGTTGTTGCACCAAATCAGCGATGTAATGTGTTTTATACTATTGTTAACAAATTCGTGTAAAAGAGGGAAGGTGTAGGTGAAAAAGACTATAAAAGCAATCAAATTGTGTCAATCGGGGGTAGTTGCTTGTAGGCAACTGCCCTTATTGGAAGGAAACTCGTGTGAAGTATTGTTATTGGGTGATACATATCACTTATTACAATTACGTAGAATCTCTTTCAGAATAATTTAGAAACCTATAGACGATATATGTTTTCATCTTCTTTTTAAAATAAAACGTTACCGCTTCCGATTTTATTTTCAATTTTAAATTTCAAACACAATTTTATTTTCCATTTGCAGGTATCCCACCACCCACCAGTGTCTGCTTTCTATATATCTAATAGGAAAGAAGGATTCGTTATAGAAGGCAGTTTACTAGCACGATCTAAGTTTTATGGTATGTTTTTTTGTAATTGCTTAATTGTGTTAATTAAAAAAAATTGGTTATAAGTTGAAAAATACATAATAAATAATATAATTTCCTTTCAAAGGTAATTCCACATCAGCCATTTTGGAAGGATGTGCTCGGATCCATCTACTAAATTGGGGAGAGACTTATTTAACCACTGCGCCGTATGCGCATTGCAAGGGCATTGTTATAGGGACTCTTAGTATGGAATTAGGTGGGAAGGTAAGTGGGGGTTTCTTTTTTTTTTTTGGTAGATTTTTAGTCGTTTAATGACAATGTTGTATTTTTTTTTGGAAAAAGTTGTATTTTTTTGGTTTATGCCGTTTATTTATTTTGCGGTTATTGTATATTATCTGACAGTTTTTCTTATATATTTTAAGTACCTAGTGCATTTATCACCTCCTTAGTGCAATCGGCTGGTCTGGTTCTTATATTCTCTTCAATACTATGTAATATTATAAACGTCGACGTCAGAAGCAAGTTCGATATTCCACGCGAGCTCTCATCGCCTCCGTGGCGCAATTGGTTAGCGCGTTCGGCTGTTAACCGAAAGGTTGGTGGTTCGAGCCCACCCGGGGGCGTAATATTTTTGTTATTTTTTTTTTATTGTAAACCATTATTTACAAAATTGCATATTAGCGCATTTTTCTTTTTGAGAATTTAGACGAAACGGAACGTATTTTGGACATTTTGTCTGTTTGAGATTTTTTTTTGTCAACTTTGTATGTTATCGGTAAGTTCTTATCTGTTTTGCCATGCTATTATTTGACTTCGCTTCTCCTTCTTTGTAAATTATCTTATTTTAATGGGGGTAGTTCCATTTTAATTTAGTTAAAAGAAATATTATTTATTTTTTTCTAAATTTATAAAAGAACTCGTCTGAAGAGTTTCTTATTCCGGTCAGTAATTGTTTTTATAGAGAAGAAAAAGATAAGACGTTTTTTGTATGTAATCCGTCATCCTTGAAGTCAGAAATGTGATAGTTTTTTGGCCTAATGATAAAAAAAATATTTAATACAACTGTAGAATTTCGTTGTAATTGTATAATTTCTACCCGTAAGAGGGCGGTATACCTTTAGAATCAGCTTCACGCTGTATCCCGCACACTGCAGGGTAGGCAGAGGGAACGTAGTGAAATACACTCCATTCCCCACTTTCTGCCGAATTCCGGAGGCATTGCGTGTTAAGTGGCAGAACTAAACGCCGCGCTTAGCCTCGACACCAGAGCGAAGAAATGGAAATATAAATTTAAGTAAATATTTCATCTCCTCGAGTGGGGATCGAACCCACAACCAGTCGGTTTACAGTCACACCTTGTGCCGCTGCGCCACGACCGGCCTCAATATCATTAGAATATATTTATGAATTCAATTTAAAACACTAATAAATAAATATTGCTATGGAACAAAATATTTATATGTTTGTTTTAGCTTCACGCTGTAGCCCGTACATAGCAGGAAAGGCAGGGAACCTGAGAACATAGTGTTAAGTCACTCCGTATCCATTCGTTCCTCTCGGCGTATTTCAATGCCGCGCCTTGTCTCATTACCAACGCGAGGAAATAAAAAATACTAAACATTTCATTTGCTCGAGTGGAAAACCAACCCATAACCTGTTGCTTTAACAGTACGCCTGTGCCACTGCGCCACGACTGGCCTCATGGGTCGATAATATTATAATACCTTATACATGTATTTCCCGCGCGAGAATGAATTGACGATAAATTTAGTATTTTTTTTATTTCAGGTACACGTGATATGTCAAGAGACTGGTTATCAAGCGGATGTAGAGTTTAAACTGAGAGTAAGTTTGTTTTTTTTAATTATGTACTTTTATTTTTTTTTATTTTAAAAAGTTTTGTGCGTGTGAATATAATTTTTGTAAGCATAGAAAAGATACATTATTATAATTAGAAGAATTTAAATTTTTTATTACTACAACGAGTAAAACTGTTAGATTTTTGACAAAAATGTTTTTTTTTTATTAATAACAGAATAAAAATATAAATATATGATTAAATGGAAAAGTGAAAGTAAAAAATGATATATAACTTAAGCACCATAATTATTGAGCAATGATAATTATCGATAATATTTATAAAAAAAAATCAGCTTCACGCTGTATCTCGCATACAGCAGGGTAGGCAGATGGAACCTAGTGTTAAGACACTTCATTTTTCACTTACCGTCGAATTTTTCGAGGCATTGACTGTTGAATGTCAGAACTCAACGCCGGGTTTTGCCTTGGTGCTGGAGCGATTTTTGTTTATGGCTTATAATTCAATTCGTGACATAAATTATTATTTATAAATGAAAGAGTCCATCGTTGCAAACTTTAAGCACGGTGAGACAAACCTCAGCGTCGAGTTTCATCATTTAACACTATTGTCTTAAAAAATGTACGATGGGTGGGAAACGGAGTGTCTTAACACTAGGTCCCTCTGCCTATCCTGCTGTATACGGGACGCAGGTTTAAGCTACTTACCCACTTATAGCATTCAAAAGTCACAGGTTCAATTCCAATTACTATTATTATTTATGTATTTATATAATTTTTTTTTTCAGTCATTCTTAGGTGGTGCTGACCAAACGAACGCTATCTCCGGTAGGATTAAGCGTGGTAAGGACACCATCGCCTCGATAGACGGTTATTGGGACGGGAAGATTGATATTAAGGATAAGAAGAGTGGGGTATGTGTCATATATTTGATATTCTTTTTTTGTTAAGATTTATGTAAATGAGATTTTGATTTTGAAAATGAAACATTTCATACATTTCTTCGCTCTGGTAAGGAGCGCAGCATTGAGCTGCGCAACTTGACACGTAACGTCTCAAGAATTTGACGGAATATGAGAAACGGTAGTGACTTAAAAATAAAAAGTAAATAATTTTGTACTCACGAAATAAACACGAAAAAATTTTAAAATATTTTGGTACAAAAATAAAAATGAAATAAACTTTCAGCTGCTGAAAAGCAATTGGTTTAATAAAATAAATAAAAAAAGCCACAATTGTCACATATAAACATCTAACACATACTTCTATAATACATTTTTTAATGTTATTTTTCACTATTATACCGCTCATAGTAGGTTAGGCTAAAGGAATCTGGGAACCATTACAATATTCCATCATAAAATTTAATTGATATGCCCATTTTACCCCTTTTCCAGGACGAAACGAACCTTCTAGACGTTTCCATACTAAAGGAGCAACGTTTACCCAGATATTTGATGAAGCTGGACAAACAGCAGGAGTGGGAGTCCCAACGGCTTTGGATTAAAGTGTCTGAGGCGATACAGAATGAGGATCAGGTTTGTACAGGATCAACAAGTTGTGGCCTTCTGAAGTTGGGATTTCTGAACCTTTGAGCGCTAAGTTGTTCATTTGCGATCGAGAAGAAAGTAATTAAAAATAAGAAAACATGTTATAAATAAAACTGCACTGTCATTTACAGCTAACTTTATGGCTGACATCACTCCGTCACTATATTAATATATTATATATTTAATTAACTCTCTACACAGTTTAGTGAGGAATGAGTGATTTTTTTTTGGAATAAGTTTTTAAGGAAAGTGCGGCGTTAGGTTTCGTTAAATAATACGATGATGTAATTTGGGGGTGAATGGAGAACTGAGGGTCTTAATATGAAGTTCCGATTGTTTACAGGTTTCCAGGTTTTATACGTTTTCTAAAAAAATGTTTTTGATTAGTTTTGTAGTTGATCTATGGTTATAGAGTGGCGTTAAGTATCGCCGATCAATTCATAATGTCACAAATTCGGGTGGAGTGTGAAATGGTTTCTTTGTACGCAATGTATATTTTTACCAAAATATTAAATATATTTTGCAATTTTTTTGTTATAGAATTTTCATTTTTTAAAATTTAAATTCAAATTAATTATGTTTATGTTTCCCTCACAGATAGTAGCTACAGAACAAAAAACAATAATAGAGGAGGCGCAGAGAGCCCGCGCCCGAGGCCTCGTAGCGCCCTGGATGCCGCGCCTCTTCCACAAGGACACCAGGTCTCCGCCCCCTGAAGGTACACCACTCACGTAGCGACGGACGGCACTAATTACTATTTACTCAGTACTGAAAAATCCGTCGACGTTTCTAATACGCATTGTCATAGCAATGTATACGTCACTTATACAAGTGTGCATTGTTAAACACGCGGGATTCTGTGCTATTTTATTAATTAAAAGTATTTCTAATTACTTTCCGCAATCCTTCACCATACAAAATTTAGTTATGCCAAATTTTATAAGATAATGCTGCTTTTAGCCTTATTGGGTTTTACAGCGACACTGGATAGGTAGGGAAGAGGGTACTCCGTCCCTAAAATATTGGAAGCACTATTTGGCTGCTTGTGTGGTTGCTGACGGCGGCAAGGGCGTCCCCTACGGGATTCGAACTCGGGCTTGCGGCCGTAGATGAGGCCGAGAACCGATTCGGTCATATAATGTTTTTTTTTAATTGAGGTCGAAAGTTCTTATAATTTATGCTTCCATAGTTATTTATAATGAATAATTGAGTACCACATTGAATAATTATTGTTAATATATCATTGCGTAATTTTCAAATTTAGGTAGCTTTTTACAGCACACACGATACTATAGAATTTTCAAATCATTCTGAAAATAATTCAAGCTATACCCAGAAAATTTAATTAAAATAGAATTAGCTGTGTACTAGTATGAGGATAACAAACATACATACGAATGAGTTATGTATAATAATATATAAGATTTGGCTGAATCTGACGGAGGCCGTCGTGGTGCAGTGGCGCAAGCGTGTGTGTGTAAATGCAACGGTTATGGGGTCGATTCTCACTTAGTGGAATTAATTATTTAATATTGTAAATTCGCTCTGGTACCAAAGCAAAGAGCGGATTTCAGTTCCGCCACTCAACAACGAAATGCCTTGAAAATTGGGTGGTGCGTGTGGAACGGAGTATTTTTACACTAGGTTCCTTCTGTACCTGGTTATAATCATATATATCCATGTTGGTTCATAATGAACCTATGTGATTTTAAGAACATGACTAGTAATTTCAATTATTGAGACTTGTTTTATGTTTTTATTTCAGGTATAACAGACCAAGCATGGAAATATAATCACACAAACACTAGGTATGATTTATATTTGGTATTTGAAAATATACAGTAATTCTGAAAATTAAAACATATATTTACTATTTACAATAATATAAATATTATTAATTATTGTTGATTGTCATAAAAATCGAATCTTTAGTCTTTACCAGAAGGAGGAAAATAAAATATTATAAATATTTTTAAAGTGTTAATCCACACTTAACTTTAAAAATATTTAAAAAATAGTATTCTCTCTTGCCAAACGATAATTCTTAGTAATTATCTTTGGGTAGCGGAAATTTGTAAAAATCTCCCTACAGAGATGCTAACAACATAAATAAGTTGTAACAAGCGTATAAGAATTTCGACGTAGCTTGGCGAGAACGTATGGCTCAGTGGTCAGAGCGCCTGGTCGGTTTCCAGGAGGCGCGGGTTCCAGTCCCGCTACGTTCAAATTTTTATGCGTTTTCTAATTAAGTATATTATAAATAGTTCATTCCTCCAAGTGAGAATCGAACCCACAACTATCGCATCTACTGTCGCATGCTTGAACCACTGCGCTATGACGCCGTTGTATATGAATGCTTATTAAATTATTGTCTGTGTCTTCCTCCAGTCCTTGGCAACCGGAAGAGTTGATAGAGTACGAAGATGATTTTATAATCACATCAGTAAAGAATTTACCAACGCGGACGTCCGGAGAGGCCAGGATAAGGGAGCTGGCTCCGAGGTCCGATTCTGACAGCCAGGACGATTTGGCACGACGGTCTAAGACTACTACGTGAGTAGAAAACAAAAATTGTTTTTCACGCTTTATCCCTCTACTTAATTATTTAACAATTGGGTAATAGTCCCATTTAATTTTTTGGTTAATTTCTTATCTTTCAGTTAAAACATTTCTTTTTTTTTTAGTTGTATGTCTTTATTAAGCTGGAATTGAACCCACAACCGCGATCCCACTGCGCAAATTCAATTTATTTTATTTATTTCAAAATATAACAAGCTTAATTTTTTTTTTAAATTATAGTCATTCTAAAATTTTATGAAATTAAAAAATATTTTGGTTAGGGTAATTTTTTTTAAACGTTATCTGGAATATAAAAAAAATCACAATTTCAATTATTACTTATTATCTTTGATTTATTTGAAATAATAATTGTTCTTAAAAAGCGAGTTGGCGCAAAGGTCCGATACAAACAGCCAAGAAGAATTGGCACAACCTTCTATGACTACTACGTGAGTTTAAAAATAATAAAAATATTTTTGTAAATTTAGTTTATCATAATAATAGTAATCAAACAAGTATTGTAGCATGTATTTTTTGTAAATGTTAATATTTTTAAATGGCTACTATACTTTTAAATGGCAAAATTTAAAAAAAAATAAATAAATATATAATCTGCAATAGTATGATATTTTAAAGAAACCATTAAAAGTTGTGACAACGGTCTGAATTGGTTGCGTGTCTTAAAAAAAATTTAAGCAACTGTTATCATAATTAGAATAATATATGTATATATTATAGTCATTTTGTAAAGTTAGTTAATATTGTACTTAGAAACAATTTTGGGTGTAAAATGGGGAAGACATTTGCTGTAAACATTTTTTTGTAAATGTATAAATATTTTATATAGTATAGTTTTTGGATAAGATTTTTTTTCAAAATAGGTAATGTTATTCTACCGGTTTAATGGAGGAGGAATTTGTAAGACCCATTTTTAGTAAATGTATCAAATTTTAAAGTAGTTTTTGGTTATAGTAATAAACTTAACGGTATTTTTAAAATTTTTGAAATACATCTTATTTAAATTAAATACCTTTTTGAATTTGAATTTGTAAATATTTTATATATTTTTCATTAAAATTATTAAATGAGCCCTACGTAATTAAGAAAGAATGGCAGAATACACAGTAGCCATCCACCCACTCAGGTAATAGTTGCAAATTTTTGAGACATTGCGTGTTGAGTGGTAGAATTCAATGTCACGCTTAGTCTTGTTAATAGAGCGAAGCAATGACAATAACTCATTGAACTTTGAATCCATAGCCACTGCTTTTACTCCGACACGCTGTGCCTTTGCGCAACGGTGGCCTCGATAAATTTTTAATAATTAATTATCTAAATTAATATTATTTTTTTTTCTTTCAGACGAACAATAAAACAAACTCTCTACTCAATAGATTCGACTCTACGCGATCAGTCGCAAGCTATAGAAAGGCTGTCCCGAACAGTAGAGACCCTAAATGAAATTCGAAGAAGTGACCACCGTCCACAAAACGTGGGCAGAGTGCCTGCTTCCCACTCGTGGGACTTATTTGGAGGTTTCGTCCTAGCCATGGTGTTGCAAGCTCTTTTGAATTGGATTTTCTATAAAGACTGAGTGTTGCCATCGTAAAAGACCAAAATTTATTTTAGAAAAAAAAATGTTTTCTCATTTCTGGATATTTTTGCCATTGTAAAAAATTAAAATTTTTGTTAGCATTTTTTTTATTTCCGGATTTTTCTTTGTGATTTATTAAAAGGCGACTTCGTATTGTAGAAACCCTATTGTAAGTAAATTCAAGAAGTAATCATTGAAGATATTGTCCTGGCCATGGTGTTGCATAATCTTTTGAACTAGGTTTTCTGTAAAAATTGAGTGCTGCCATTATAAAAGACCAAATTTTGTCCAACAGAAAATAATTGTTTTTCTGGCTTTAATGTATAACAAAAATGTTCTTTATTTTTGGATTTTTTGCGCTTTACACAAGCTTATAGAAAATCTTATATGAGAGCATTCAAGGGGTAATTAGCGAAGGTTTTACCCTAGCCATGGCAAGCTCCGTTAAACTGGGTTTCCTATATAGACTAAGAGCTGCCACTGTAATAACCAAAATTTAGTTTTAAAAAAATATTTCTTATTTCTGTATATTTTTTATTCTTTTCATTTTTATGACTTATAGAAATGCAATCTCGTTATGTAGAGACCCTATTCTAAAAGAGTTTCGTCCTAGCCTTGGTGTTGCGAAGTCTTTTGGGTTCGGATTTTCTGTAAAGACTGAGAGTTGCCATTGTAAAGACCAAATTCTTTGTTTTAAAAATCGTTTTTTTTTTGGATAAGTGGTTTTTTGTCTGTTTGTGTGTTTTTGGGTTGATTGGATTGGATGTAAGTATTATAATTTAAATTTAATAAGGTATGTGAAATGGTATTAAAATAATTAAGCAGCTTTGTAATTCTTTTTATCGCTAAAATATTTTGTTTTTTGTCTATATGAAACACATGGACAGACAAAATGGCTGCCAACTTGCCTATGACTTTTAAGACATGTATTTTATTTAGCCTTTAGCTTAATTTTTGTGTTAATTATAATATAAAATCTTAAAAAAGCTCGAATTATAATCTCCCAGTTCTTTGTTTTTTTTGGGAAATTTTCTACCTGAATCACTGTCCGCTTTGAAGATTATAATAAAAAACGAATGTATTTATATATTTTTAAAAACTTAATCAGCTATAATAGTTCATTTATATATAAACTTAAGATGTTATTTTTTACATCGCTGAACAAATTTTGATATATTTTTTACTCTTATATTTAAGAAGTGGACTGTGATTCTTTTCATCCATTTTGACATTTCATATATATGGTACAGTTTGGTTTTGGTATATTTTTGTGTTATAAAATGATTGTTAAAGTAAATTTCACATGTAAAAATATATATATTGTGATTTTTTAAGGCAACCTTTAGGCAATAATGATTATTAATGTTTTATTTTTTGTTATTCTTCAAATTTTTATTGGTAAAATAAATTTAATTGAATAATTCGCTTATTGTTTGACATTTAACATATTTCAAACTAAGTTGCCATATTTAGTTTATTTATACAGACTATATATTTTATGTAAATAATTACAAATTTAAATATTCATGTGAAATTTTCTTAATAATTAATTACCTATAGTAATTAAAATTGTATATTCTATTATATGAAAAGGCTTTAAGCGACAATTCTAATGTGAATTAGAAGAACAGTGTTGCCATATTGCAGACGTTTTTGACTTACACCTTTTAAAATTCTTGCATCCTCACGTATTATATATATTGATGTTGATTTAATTATCTATTATATCAAAAAGATAAATAATATTATATGCGAAGTTTGTATGGCTTAGATTTCTGCTTAAAAAACTTAATATTGTTATTTTAAAAAGATTTTGTAAAGAGTGTTGAGAGTAGCGAGATTCGTACTTGTTACAATTTTTAATGATATGATAATGTATCTTACTATACTTTTTTTATTATATTATCAATTTTATTATGGCAAAAGGTATATATTCAATATGATATTCTTAATAAGTGTTTTACACTAAAATAGGGATATTTAAATAAAAATATTCGTAATTTCCTAAAGAAAAATTAACAAATGAACAACATTATAATATTTTTTTTTTTAAATGCTATCAAACACCGATAATTAAATCAATGCGCTATATATAATAAAAATAAATTAACACACTCCTTTTATCTTTCCTAGTTATTAATTAGATTTTTTATTTTAATCTGCAATATGTCATTTTTTTTTTAATTCGATGGGAACTCTGAAGTATTATCATCGACACTTTTGACAGTATCCCGTCGGTGTTGCCATTACACAAGTATTAATTTCTACTAATTCCCACTAAATACTATTAATTCCTACCACATTGTAGATTTTTTTTTGCTATTTCATTCGAAATATCTATTTATTTATACGCGTTTAGATAAGATCCTTAGATTGTTGATATTTTTGTTGTTATATCCAGTGAATATATATTTTTTTCCAATTTACATGGTGTTTTTATTTAAATCACGGTATTTTTTTTCAACTTCACGCTGTGCTGAAGCACATAGCAAGGTAGGCAGAGGAAACTTGGGAACCTACAAGCGTAAGATTGTACAACGGTTGTGGGTTCGATTCCTACTGAGGGAGAAAGAACTATTTAGTATTTTTATATCAGGTAACGAGGCAAAGTGTGGCGTTGAGTCCCGCGAATGTTCCGATAACCGTGGTCCCGTATTGCGTGTTAAGCGCAATGCCTCTAGAATCAGCGAAAAGTACCTTAATGGTAAACGGAGTCTTTTAACACTGGGTTTCCAGGTCACTTCTGCCTAGTCTGCTACGTGTGATGCTGCTGATGCAGCATGAATCTTAAATAATGTTTTTTACACACTAAGTACATGGTTTATTTCTTTTTTGAATTTAAAGGAAGAAAGTAGTCTAAATGTAATATAAATGTAAATATTTATTTACATTTATATTTTCATTTCTTCGCTCTGGTGTCGAGGCAAAGCGCTGCGTTGAGTTTCGCCACTCAACAGAACTCGGCGGAATGTGGGGAACGGAGTCTTAACATTAGGTTCCCTCTGCCTACCCTGCTGTGTGCGGGTTACAGCGTGAAACTATGTCATAAATTAAATCACTAACAAAAGAAATTCATAGATATTTTAAATTTTGTTTTAATTTCATTATACACATATTTAAATTATACTTACTAAGTTAAAAGTAGATTCTGCAGTATAATAAAATTTGGAAAAAAAAATTTTTTACTGGTTTGAGGTTACCAATACATGAAAACCATGATTCTTTACAATATTAACAGTTAGTATTCTGAATAATATTTTCAGTTTCAATAAGGTGTTTTATGTAACCCCCAGTACCTTCCCTGTGGTCCATTGAACCAATAATTTCTTAAATCTCTCATATCATCTTCATCCCAATGATACCTTTTTGGATAAAAATGAGGAAGACGTCGCCTAGCTTCATATATACGTGAAGGAGATTGCATATACATTACAGAATTAGCCTTAACTTTGACTTTTTCACGACTCTTCTCCTTCGGTTCCTCTTGACTTTTCTCTTCGGAAGAACTTTCAGAAATAGAATAGTGAATCCTTTTTCTAGATTCGTTCGAGTCACTAGAGTCACTACCCGAATCACTAACTGTGCGCAGGATTTTTTTATTGACAAATTTGTTGAAACGTCTCAAATCGTTTCTATCGATTGATTGGACTTGGTGTTCAGGATTGACAATTTTAAATATAATTTTTCGTTTCCTATCAGAATCTTTATTAGATCTTAATAAATCTTTGATATCTAAGTAGTCTTGAGAGAAATTCTTGCTTCTACTTCGGTGGTTGATGAAAATTTCTGGATATATTTCGAAATAATCATCGTCGTTCTCCAAATATGGTCCAGGTCCATGATGTTGGGGTTTTTGATTTCGCTCAATCAAATCGGTTATACAACTAACTTTATTTTTTACATCCTTATTTCTTGATATACAAATGTTAACGGCAGCTTGTTGTGGACCTTTCTCATGTTTTATTAAATTTATAGCTCGACTTAAAAGTTCTGATCTAGTTATAGTGTCTTTATTATTAAAATTATCTTCTAAATCAATTTCCTTTAAATGTATTCTTGGAGAGGCATTTATGGAACGTACTGTGAAGTGAGACGCAAATGAAATAAAAAAATAGTTAATTAATAATTGATAGTATTTATTGACATCGTGTATACGAAAGGTCGTGAGTTTAAAACCGTTTGAAGGAAATACCTGCTTAATAAAGCAGGTATTGCTAAAATAATAATTTAGCTGCGGTTTTGTTCTGTGTAATATACAGATTTAAGTTTGGTTGGTTGAAACAGAAACTGGTGATTGGAATTGAAAAAATATTTTGGTATTGTATAGGCCTTTAATTATAGTACTCATGTTCGCACACTCTTGCGAAAAATACTTATTTAGAAAACGTATTAAAATTTGAACGTAGCGGGACTCGAACCCGCGCCGTTTGGAAGCAGACTAGGCCCTTTCAAATTTTTATACGTTTTCTAAATGAGTATTTTTTTTCGTTAGTGTGTTTACCATTACAGTTTAAAATTGTTAAAATAACGTTAATAATTTTAATATAACCCACTGTGCGTTATATCAAAATTATTAACGTTAGAAGCTATACATGCGGTCTGAGAGCTTAGAATGTGCCAAGTGCCAACTCGTAGAAAAAAAAATATTAAAAAATCAAAATAAAAATAACCAAAATAGTTGCCTGTATGACGTGATTTCTATATGACGCGGTCGAAGCCGCAGGTTACAACACGCCATACAAAAAAAAAAACAAAATAAAAATCTTAAAATCAAAATACGTACAATTGAAGTAAATAATAAATACAGCCACAATCATTTGTTTTAACATTTTCTAAAAAGTAAGTAAAAATTGCTACATATCTATCTACATCTAAAGCTATAATGCTAAAGCTATAATAAATAAGCAGATTAATTCATGGTGTTATTTTATTTCTTTATATATATTCAAATACTTTCGCTTATTTGTTTGTTTGTCAGTTTGTTTGTTCATTGGAAGAAAATGAGATCAAAGATAATAATCCTACTTCCTACTTATATTATAAATGTGAAGGTTTGTGAGTATGGATGCTTGTCCCACTTTCACGCAAAAATAACTGAACAGATTTAGATGCAACTTTACAGTAATAAAGCTTATACGTACATCATAATAGCGTAAATGCCATTATGATGTATGTATAACCTATGTTGGTCTATCTATCACCAATGGCTAATGATTGTAAAAAGATATATTTTCATTTCGCCGTTTTATAGACAAAGCGCGGAGTTGAGTTCCCTCCTATTGATTCGAATTCGAGCAGTGCACGTGGGACGGAGTTTTTCAACGATACGTTACCACTAGATATTGAAAACAAAAGTTATTACGATAATTATAATAGAACTTTTTATTTCATAGTTTCACGCTGTATCGCTAGCGGGGTAGACAGAAATAATGAAGCACCAAACGCTATTGTCTCTGCACTCCCCTTTCGCCTCGTTCGCTATCTTCGACCTCTTCATCGACCCTCCGACCTCCGACAGTCTCTTCTTCTTTTTTACGTGACCTTCCTGTATCATCGATACAAAGGTCAACCGAGACCGATTTTTTTTTCTATTGTCTCCTTTATAAAACCATACCAGTTTCTTTAGAGAAAATAAAAGAAATTGAGTTAAAGTAAACAAAATCTTAAAAAAACTGTTGTTAATAATAGAAAAAAATCTCTGAAACGCCTCATTGAAATGCAATTATGTTTTATAATTGCTCAATCAATTTATAGTTAAAATTGACTGAGTATTTAAATTTTTTTTTATACTATGTTTTTAGTAAATAGTAAATAATTCGTAGCTCAATTTCGCATGAGCCGGTTCCCACGGGCGCATCTGAAACTTTCCAGGGGAGGCCTGGACTTAAGCCTTGAACAGATCTGTTCGCTAAGAGGTTATTTTATTCTATTGTTGAGCACTGACCACTTAACAACAACCGCCCTCTATTCCTACGCACATATCCGTTCTCTACTTTCCCGCCCATTTTAACTGTATTCCACTTCACCATTGTGAGAACGTCAAAATAATTTAAGCATTAGCAATATTTCAAAACGCGGAGAAGTCTCCGTTTACCGACATAAATTGGTCAAGTTTTGTGCTGTGTGATCCCAGCCTAGAATAGGATCATCCTGGTACTGGTGGTGTCACAAGAGGCGACTAAAGTACGTGTGGTAGAGTCACGTCGCCAGCAATGGCAACACGCATGGGCAGACTCGACCGGATCATTACCACCCCCGGCATTTAAAACCGGCGTGAAGTAGTGGCTTTATGCCACTGCGTTTCGCATCAGGTAATGCCGGGCCCCGGCGCCCAACCCACCTTAAAGGCCGGCAACGCACCTGTAGCTCCTCTTGCGTTGCAGGGGGCCGTGGGCGGCGGTAACCACTTAACATCAGGTGACCCGAACGCTCGTTTGCCGTGTCTTTTCCATAAAAAAATGTGCGAGTTGAATTCGCTAGCTGAAGTCTCTATATATACCTTCGATCAACTATACACTACAGTTGAGCGAAGCACTATACAGAAGCATACATCGGAGAAAGCAGAGGGGACCTGGAAATCTAGTATTTAGTAGCCGAATCTTGCAAGCACTGCGTGTTAAGTGGCGGTACTCAACGCCGCGCTTTGCCTCGTTACCAAAGCGGAGAAAATGAAAATATTAAATATTTAATCGACTCCACAAACTGATTCGCACCAGCGCCACGCACGCGTTCTTGGCAAAAATGATCTTATCAAACGAAAAGGACAGATAGCAAAATAAAAACTAAACAATCTAAAAGGGTTCCGTTTTTCTTTTCACGCACGGAACCCTAAAATGGAGGAATAACGACAAAGAAAATAGTTTATACATCAGGAAAGTTTATTACAAAAGCCGATACAAAATCTCAAGACCTATAAATAATCACTTAACTAACATACAACTACATACAAATATATTCTATGGACACTTCTCTAAAGAAACACGAAATTGTTTACACGTTAAAGATTTCCATTAAAGTAATTAAAAAGAATTTCGCAACTTATATAAGTGAAATGAGTTTAGTTGATAAGATAAGACATTTTTTTTTATTTTCTCGATGAGGGCCTGCTCTCTTCTCTGCTTAAACAGAGAAAAGAGTGTTTACAAGAGAACGAATTCCTCTTTGTCTATATAACAACACATAAGATGTCACTTATATTGTTAATGGAATTAGAACTTAGCTTCACGTTGTATCCCGCACACAACATAGGTAGACATCTTTCACTACTTTCTCCATTTCCTGCCAAATTATGGGCGCATTGCGTGTTGAGTAGCGGAATTCAAAGCTGCGCATTGCCTCGACACCATAACGAAGAAATAAAAATATTGAATTACCTCAAGTGATTATAAAACACGATTATTGTGATTTCAATTCCCACTCGGGGGAATAAGATGTAATTCATATTTTCATTTCTTCGTTCAGGTGCCGCAGTGTTGAGTTGCGCAACTCAATAAGCAATACCTTGGAAATTTGATGGATAGAGGCCAACGGTTCCCCCCGCCTACCCTGCTACATGCGGGATACAGCGTGAAGCTGGCAAAAAAGTTAATTATTCATAAAATCTCCAACATGTAAGCAAAAATAACTAAATCTAATTTACACTAAACGAAAGTATAGAGTCAAGTCCATCTAAAGTTAAAATCTAAATTAAATATTTCGAATGGCAAGTTCAATCAGCTATCTCGATTACACAACCGAGTTTTGATACATTACCAATTAAATGGTCGGAGTATTATTCTAATTTTTGTTTGGTTAACTAAACTAACTAGATTAGATACCAAATATAACTATAAGGTACACCCTTGGTTTAATTAAAATAGATCTAAATCTAACTAGATCGGACCCCAAGGCCACATCAAACGCGCTTAGACTCGGACAACCAAACAGACAATCAAACTTGTATTGGACTCAAATCTAGACTTAATTTAGTTAACCACGACCAAAAGTACAAAGTTAGAAAAATCTATTCATATACATACATATAAAAATTTCATGATATATATTAAAAAAATATACAAAAGTTACATTTCCATCTAAATTTTGATCGTATCTAAAAAATTTCTTTGATGAACCATACATTTTTAGACTAAATATAAATCTAATCCACATATTAGTAATAAATTCTGTAAACACATATATTTTACTAAAGAATGTATTTTTAAGTGAACACTTACGCTGAACTAGTTCTCAAGGATTGTATGGATCATACAACTAAAATTTTGTATGAAAATTAAAAATGACTGATTTTACAATTAATTTTGTAATGTTTCAATTATAATTAAAGCTTTTTAATTAATATTAGTAAAGAGAACGGAGAAATATGTCACATTAAGTTAATTTCAGTATTCATTTTTCAATTATACATCAAATATTTACGTATCTATTTTTTTAATATGTCAAAAATTTCAATAATTTCGCATTTACCTTAATTAAAACTAAAATATAATAGATAAAAAATGGACTAAAATCGACTAAAAATCACTTTACGTACGTTTATATGTCGATTTGAATTTTTATAAAAATTTTTTTTAGTCTGTTATGTAGAAAACCGACTAAAATTGATATTTATTAAAATCGGTTTTGTACTAGAAATACTTAAATTTTAATCAATTCTCTTTAATAAACTTAAGTAAATTTTATTTATTCTTACATTAAAGATATGATAAAATAAGCTAAATAATAAATTATTTAGAAAGTAATCTAAGAGGCAGTTTTTTATCTGTGTTTAGAGTAATAAGTTCTTTGATTTTCACGATTATTACACATATTAAATGAAACTAATTTAACCGGATTAGTCGCGTATATTTAAGATGTTAGATGTAGACTCCCCGTGACCACGGACTACTGTAAAAGTGTTCGAAACGTCGGGTTTCCAAAATGTAACATCTTAAATATACGCGATTAATCCGGTTAAATTAGTTTCATTTAATATGTGTTTAGAGTACTAGTTAAATTTAAATTGTAATCCGTAACATAAAATTAAAAAATAATATCTAATATCTAAACTAAAATACAACTGTCTCTTAGACTATTTATTTATATATGTATAGGAATTGTATGCGCGCTTTAAGAATAATCACTAAGTATATGTTTATATTAGAATGAGCTAAATATTGGATTCATATAATAAAACCGGTCAAGTGCGAGTCGGTCTCATCCATCGAGTGTTATCGGTGTGGTTATTTTATTTGTGTGTGACTGAATTTATTATTGTATTTCATTATAAAAATCCAATATTCAATAATAAATATATATTAGTGCGTGAATAACTGTGATGTTATAGTGAGTTAATGGTAACGAATGTTCATATATTTATTCTACGAAGGCGGCGATATAACTAATATAAGATAAAATGGCGTAGACACGCTTAAGAATATATTTAATTATTTTCGTAGAGAAAACTTAGTGTTAGTGTAGCAACTCATTTTGCCTGAATATCAGACAGTAGTATCATAGTTGAATAGTGGATCTAAAACAGTATTTTTCAAAAGTTTTGCAATTTTATGTTAATTCAACAACGAGGTTGCATAATTTTTTTTATATATTTTTCCTTTAAGAGGGCGGAGAAGTGACAATAATTCATTCATCATCACGAACAGTGATCGAACCAACAAATGCCCTATAACATTAAGCGTGTACAGGCCGCTGTATAATTCAGAATATTTAATACTTTCGTCTTTTTTAATGAAATTTCAAATGAAAAACAGATTGTTCATGTATAATACGAGACATATGTAAATAAAAACGACAAACTTTTGACTACAACTGTTAATTATAATAATATATGACATTGACAGCAAAAAAAGTTGTGTATAATTGAATGTTTTGAATTAATTAAAAATATAACATTTTTGTTACAATTCCAAAGTGGTATAACCTTTAAAACACAAATAAATTTTAGAATATGTTTTTTAATATTAATTAATAATGGAAAATGATTTTTATGAATTTTTATATATTTGTTATATGAATCAACATTTATCAACTGAAAATAATTTTTCTTTTGTAATAAAAATTTACACAGACTTATTTTCCATTAGTAGCTATAATAATATAGTAATAATTTATAGCTATACCACTTGAACTGTAAGTCTAAAATTTCATAGATATATGGATTATCCATTTCAAATTCATTCATATTTATGCATTAAATTCATCTTAAAAGTGAATGAAATCTTAATGAAAAAGATGAATTTGAATTTGAGTTCAGAAGCATGAATATGAAACTCAAAAGAAAATAAAATTGTATTTTGCAGTACACACATAAAAATAAATAAATTTAATCCCCTCGTCTGCTAACAGCGTTAAAATATGCTAACAGGTCGGCGTCCGCTCTAGAGACCCACGCGGCGTTTAACGCTATCGTATCTAACGCTAATGAGGCCCCGTGCTGATCTCCAAATAGCTCTTTGAACTGAAAGTAATTTAGGAAAAAAAATCATTTGAATGAAAATAAAGCTACTAGCGACTCAGAAGGCAGTTCTACAGAGACCTTGTAAATCTGTATATACATATTTATTATATTTAGTATGATATTTCTAATTAATGATTAATATTTCTTTTAAATACCCATTTCTATAACTACACTCTCTGCAGTTACAAACATACGCAAATACGGGAAAACGATATTTAGAAATGTGAAAATGTATTTATTATAGACATATTGTACTAACTAATTTTATTTATTTTACGTTAAACTATATAACTAATTAAACGAGGGGACCTCTTAAAAGAGAGGGGTCTATATATATATAGACTTTTAAAATGTTCAAAGCCATCTGTTATTCTTTACTTCTCTTACTCTAGAAATCAAAATAATGTAATTAAATATTTACTCTATAATAATCTCCGGGTTGGTGTAAACATCGTGCGGCCGCCTGTAACGCTTCCGACGGTAAAGTTGTTATGTTCAATATCCGCCATATTCCCGCTGCGCCGCGCCACCTTGAAATATTGGAAATTAAAAAAAAATGGACTTATTTTAAGGCTAAAACTGTTAACATATTTTCTTATACGTATATGTAAATAAAGAAACAGCGATAAAATATTTTAAAATAAAGTTAAGGCGCTAAAATCTTAACTAATTAATAATAATAATAGGCAATTTGTTAATTTTTATACGAAGTGAAATTGTTATATAACAACAATAAAAATAATATAAAAGAAAGGCAAAAATATTGTTTATTTGATATTTATAAAAAAATATTTTGAAAAATAATTAATTTACCCTCATGAGGATCGTACCGTCAAATTTACATTCAAACGCTGTCCCAATAAGACAACCTGTATGTATGTATTATACAAACCTACAAACTCCTGCACACAACGCGGTCACCCACATCTTCCACTCGCGCCCTCTCTGCGCCTCGCTCGATAACACCGTGTAAGCGAATCTAAAAGGAAAAAAAAACAAAAAATAATATTAAATAATTACAGAATAAAAGTGAGCTAACATAAAAAAAATCACTTGTGGAAATCAACTATAAAAACTTAATAGTCTAATTTGAGTTTTAAAATAAGTTTTAGTAAAACTAAAAAAAATACAAGCATTTTGGGTTAGGTCGCTTTTACAGAGCAAGATTGAATTTTTTTTCTGTTCTATTTTTGTGATGTTAATATATAGGTCGGATTTTACTGAAAATATTTCTATTCTTTCCACTTGAAGAATTCACGCCTTCGAGTGGAAAACGAACCCACAACTCGTGTGGGTGTTTTGTTTTACAATCAGATGCTGTACGATTATCGCTTTACGCCTCGTGCTATATGCGGAATACAGCGTAAACACTAACCTATACAACAACCAATCATCTTCAGCTGACGACAGAGCGGAGAGTAACGCGGAGTGTTTCAACACTGGTCTCGGAGCTCTATAAGAAGCTAGTAGCGTCCTCCAGCAAGCACGCCACGCGGTTTCTCCGTGATGACGTATACCTGCTGTAAAGGCTGCCTGGAAGAAACCAATTTGTTATTAACCTTCGACGAAAACAGAGGGATGTTGTAAATTCGACGTGTATGTGAGTAGCTATATGTCTGTCTGTGGCATCATAGCTCTGAAGCGGATGAACCGATTTTGATTTATATTTTTTTGTTTGTAAATTGACTTAATCGAAAGCCATGGTTCAAGAATGTGTTCACAAAAAAGTTCAAAAACATTACGTAATTAATAGACGGCCTCTCTTACAATTCGTATTAATTGACGTAAATCACTCTCCGACTTAATCGCCTCTGTCAGATTCTATATCAAAATCTAAATATGTTTATTAAAAACGTATAAAAGAACTTCGTACGTTGTTTGTAGCTTAACTTGTAAACCGCCCAAGCGCTCTGATCACTAAGCCATACGTTCTCATCAATCTATGTCGAATCTTATATTTTTCTTATTTTATATAGACATCAATTGGTACTCATCACAACAAAGTCTCGAAACTTCGTCAAAATTCGAGAACACAGTGTCTTAATACTAGGTTCCCTCTGCCTACTATACGTTATATGAGCAATACACCATGACGAGTATATTAAGAATAATACTTTAATCTAATTAGAATAATACTAAAGATGAGAAAAAATGAATAAAATACAATAAAGTAAACTTTTAAAATAGTACGAAAATACCAACCTCTTGGTATATATCCGGTATCGTTTCATTTTCGTTCATCCAAGCGTCAAATAGTTCCAAAGCCTGATTGGTCACATTCTCATTTCCCCATTCAACTCCCGCTGTTAGAAGAGCTCCACTTAACCAGCTGCGGCAAAGAAGTATTGAATTATAAATATTTTAATATTAGTAAATCTATATAAGGCAGTTGTGACTGTAAAGACTATTTTTCCTTTTAAGTACTATTTTTCCTTTTAGCTATACTTACAGCTGATCCTCATCAATGCCAGGATCTAACAACTCCTGATTAGAATATAGAGCCAGGGTCGGAGGAAGAGTGCTTAATAATTGCTGGAGATGAGGACCTGATGCTGAAACTCTGAGCAGTTCCCTCCACCAGGAGAGATGTGTCACTACCACCCTCCATACCGCCCAATGACGTTCTGTTGTTAGATGGGCTGGAATGTTAGAAAATAGTATTATATTTACCTCTTTTAAAGTAAACCAGATATTATAAAAAAAATATTAACCTTATTTTTCATTAAAAAGAAGAAAATATTTTAACAATAAAAAGAAATAACTATTACGATTAAAAAAAAACAAGCTTTACACGAACAGATACACGTCCATGATGGTGCATGGTGTCCGTGTATCAAAAGGAGTGTGACTATAAGCGTGATGGTTGTGGTTTGATATTATATCAGGGAAATGATCCAGTGTTTTATTTTATTTAGCTTAATCTTTATCTCGCTCATAGTAGGGCAGACAGAATTCCCTCTACCTGGGGAATAAAACGGCGGAAATCAACACCGAGCTTTACCTCGTTACCAGAGCTACCATTTAAATATAAAAAAAAATCATTTCCTCAAAAGAGAATCGAACCCACAACCTGACGTGTCTACACTCGCACGTTTGTAGCCCCTGCGATCGAACTGGACTTGATGGTATTTAATAGATTATGTTTTTAAAAATAAAAGAAAAGTTACATATCTTTTTTAAATTTAGCATCATCTATCGACTCTTGTATATGTCACACATCTATAAAAGTAAGGAAACAATACAAAGAAGGCTAACTCTTACCAGCTGCTGCGATAGCTCGACTAGCTGGTAATCTACCAGCGCGACTCAAAACAAAGGCATCGTCTAGTAAAAGAGCTCTTTCTGCCGGTTCTCCACTTTCGTATAGTTCCTCTGCTCTCTTAGCTGCTGATTCTGCTGACTGAGAATGAAGACGGCCATTTTTTACAAACATACTGATTTATTACAAACATCAAACAGTTTTTTCTGCATTTCGAGCCTATCGCCAACCTACGTGCAATAACTGACTCCTAAGTGAGGAAGGAGTATCTTAAAATAAAATTGGATACAGTTTGAAGTTGCTGTGTTCTTTATCTCGTAACATGTATATAACTAAAGACAATAATTGATTGTACGTTCAAATATTATAAATAAATTATTTATAGTTAAAATATTGTTCAATAACAAATAATTTTATGTCAAAAAAGATGTCATTTAATGGTTTCACTTTCACGCAAAAACTACAGCGGGCTTAGAAGAAACTTTCCAGTAATATAGCTTATACATCAGTATAACATATATGCTACAATTTATGTAAACAATTTGCATAATTGGTTCAAAAAGTGTAAGAGGGCGAAACCACGTTTGGATCGCTATAAATTTATAAAGATATATATAGATTTATAACTATTTATTTTGTATTTGGCGGTAAGTGGAAAACGAAAGTTTTTTGATGAGAACGGAGACAACTACACTCCCACTTCCTACCCTGCTATGTACATCGTGAAACGAAAGAAGGCTATTTCTATTTATAAGCATTTATATACCTCCCCAACATTTCTATCTTGAGGTGCGACTCGATACAGTCCTCTCGCTCCGACGTTATATCGAACCCATTTGTGTTTCCCGAGCTCCGGTATGACCACTGTGAATAGTAGGAAAAGGTAGTAAATAGTAGAAGGATATGGTAGAATTTACTACAATTCTTTCAATATAAATACTGAGCTAGAAAATTATATTGTTAGTTATACTATAAAAAATATATGTCTTTTATTAATCATAATTTAAAGAAGTTAATTTAATAAAAGTATATTTGCTCACTTTCTGTATCATTCATCCAAATCAAATAAGTGACGTTCTCCAACCATCTGGATGTGTGTTTCGTATCGTTTACAATGTCATACCTAAGCAGAAAACAGTATGGTCAGTGAAAAATAAATGAGAATATAGCTTTATAAGAATAAAGCTGCCTATTCTGCGACTGAAAAAGCCACTGAATATTGCCACATAAAACAATACATTTAATAAATCTATTATAAAAACTAAACTAGCTTCACGCTTTATTCCTAGCGGGGTAGTCAGAGAGAACGGAGCGCCAAACGCTACGATCTCTGCATCCTACTGCCTACTTGTTTCGCCTCGTCCACTGGCATTAACCTCTTCAGACATGCCCTGCGGGAAAGATGCCCTTCTTCATTCTTACCGTGAAATCCACGCTAGTACCTGCCATTCTGTGTATCTAGCTATACTGACAACGCATATCCTATGAAGAGATCGCATCTCCACAGCATTCATCTTTCTTTCATTTCTTTTATGTAATACTCACGTTTCGCTGCCGTATAACAGCGTATCGGTACCAATACTGCATTGTAATAATAAAAAATAAATTCTTACCAAGTCCCATTTTGTAAGCTCTCCGTACTATTTTTCCATAATTTAGTAATATTTTCCATTTCTTCCTCGACGATGGGTCCCACTGAGAAAGTTACGGGAATAACCCATTTAGGCATGGGCGGAGGCTTTGTTGTCTTTATAGTTGTTGTTGTTGGTTGGGGCGTTGTTGTAGTTGTTGCGTTTAAATCCTCTTCGGTTATTTCGGTGAAATTTTCTGTGGAAAATATATATATTTTTAATTAATTAGTTTAATCAAATTGGTAATTAGAAAATATCAAAAGTTTTCTAGGGAAAGTATATATTTGCAATACATCGAAATGCAACGCAACAAACGAAATTATCTACTAGAAACTTTTATATACTTATTGTAGGTTTAATGAATATCTTAATTATTGTCATTTTCCGTCCCTGGTAGACCAAACGCGGCGCTTACTTTGGAAACTAACGAAAAGAGTGGCTTAGCAATTAAATTTGGTATTATTAGGAAGAATGTTTCATAGAACCGTCGTCAATCGTGGCGCAAGGGCACAAGGATGTGACTGTTATGGGTTCGATATCCATCCGAGGAAATTATTTGTAATTTATTAATATTTATATTTATTCGCTCTGGCACCACGGTAAAAAGACCCGCGTTGAGTTCTGTCACTCAATACGCCTCGAAAAACTCGGCGGAAAGTGGGAAACAGAGTATCTTAATACTAAGTTCCCTCTGCCTACTCTGCTGCATGCTGCTTCAATGCTTCAGCGAAGTGTTCAAACACTAGGTTCTCTTTGTCTACCCTATTACATGTGGGATTCATGGTGGAGTTGAAAAGAAAAAAATATATATCTACCAGGTTCAAAGAATAGATCTTCGAGTTCAGCTCGAAGATCGAACGTGAGGAGGTGGTTTGAAATCACTGGTTCCGGATCCGGTGGATCTGCAGTCATTACGAATCTGAAAAGTAAGGTGTAAGTATAGGTTCTTATACGTCATCGAGGATACGCAGAGCACAGCGTAGGGCAGAATAAAAAAGATCGCATACATAAAGCTCAATAGCATGACGCTCACCTCTCCTGGCGCAGCACGACGTCGCGGGCGGCGGCGCGCGCGCACAGCAGCGGGTAGCCGGCGCGCTCGCACCAGCCGTCCCACGCGTGCGGCGGCGCCGCGTCGCCGTCGCGCTGCAGCGCGCGCCACAGGTCCCTGCAGGCACACATACACACTAGCTTATAACATTTATGATTTAATTACGAAGATAATTATTTCGAAAATTAATTTTGTATAATATACATTATTGCCGAAGTAAAACGTAAAGAACGAAATTTACCAATTAACAATTTGCACACAAAATATAATATTACTGAAAAATTAAAATATTAAGAAAATGATTTTAATTGTATTAAATCAGCTTGCAGAGGGAACCTAAAGTTGGGACATTCCGTTCCCACTTTCCACCGCGTTCCGGAGGCTTTGCGTGTTGAATGATATAGACTCAACGCTGCCATTTTCTGACGGCACAGCGAAAAGGTTACAATATAAATTTAAATAAATATTTCATTTCATCGAGTGGGGATCGAACCTAACCAGTCGCGTTTAAAGTCACACTTGGTGCCTCTGCGGCACGACTGACCTCAATACTATAATCATGTAATTCTATAAAATAGGATTGTCGTTGTATTTGTACCCTAGCTAAGAATAATGTTTAGTTTAAACGTCTTCTACTTGAAACTTAATTTTTAAATATTTTTACATAAAATATAATTAGTTTATAAAATCTAACCTAGCATCAGCGCTAGCGGCGTGATGGTCTCTCAGTAAACGCGAAAGAGCAGCTCGACCAGCCTCTTGTCCCGCTGCTTCTATCGCCATACTTACTATCGCTGCGCCCTAAATATTATAAAATATTATTCGACCATTGTAAACACTTTTGAATTGTAAAAATACATATTGAAAATTTAAGTTATTTTTAATATTACCTTGTGCAGTGAAAGTTCATCAGTAGCAGATTCAATATCCGCTTTTTCCAATCTCGGTGATGCGACTGCTCGGACTGAGTAGCTTGAATCCAATCTATAAGAGGAAAATAAATATTAATTAAATTAACCCTAGATAGAGAATCGATTTTTTTTCGCTTTACACAATATCCCATATATAGCAGGGTATGTAGAGAGAACCTGGGAACTTAGTGTAAAGACTTTCCTGTTCCCCACTTTCTGCCAAATTCTCAAGGTATTGGTGTTGTGTTTTGAGTTACAGAACTTAGAGTTGCGTTTTGGCCTGTTGCAAGAGCTAGAAAATGAAAATATTAATTATTTCATTCCCCCGAGTGGGAATCGAACCCATCATGTTTACAATCGCACACTTGTGCCTGTATATTTTTTTTCAATTTATTCTATATTTCTCCACTCACCTCAACGCAGGTAGCACATGATCCAACAAGAGCGCGTCCTGTTGTCGCTCAGCCGGCGCTCCGCTAATGGCGGGCGCCTTCTCCCCTAACACGGAAGTTAGGGCTTCGAGTAACCACTGGGAGCTCCACCATCGAGGAGATACTAGACCTCCGAACCACTAGATAGGAAAAAATATGTTTATTGTTAGTATTTTAATATTTTATATGCACATATATAAATATTTATATAAATAGACGGTACAGTAGAACAGCGCCTGACTGTATACCAGACGGTTGTGGGTTCGATTTCCAGTCAGGGGAATAGATTATTACTTTCATTTTCTCACTCTAATAAAAAGACTTAGGGAAGCGGTAAATTCCACTCCTCCAAACTTAATTTAATACGTGAGGGAAACCTTAAAAAGTGTAAAAATACAATACCTGTTGTGCCAAAAGTCTAGCAATAATTTTGGTGTCACTCAGCATGGAGGGCGCTAGCGTGATCAGTCCCCATCCTTCTGAGTACTGAGACCCTCCTTCCACCACTACTATGTCTGGAAATTAAATTTTGCCATTAAAATAATATTTTTGATGATAATTTTTTTTATGACTTTTATAATTAATTTCAAAATTTTAGGCAAATCTAAATAAATTAATTGATTGAATTAAAAGTTTAGAATCATTAGCTTCATCATTGCAGACCTACGAAACTACTATACCTGTAGCTATTATAATTATCACATAGGTAAAATGTTTATTAATATAGATTTTATATTATTCTTAAAATAGAAATTATGGCGTTGAGCTCCGCCACTCAACACGCAATGCCTCTAGAATTCGGGAACAAATGGAAATAGGAGTATCTTAACACTAGGTTCCCTCTTCCTACCCTGCGAGGTGCAGGATACAGCGCGAAGGCAATAAATCAATAGATGTTATATAAGCAAGGGCGTAGAAAGAGGGTAGCCGCGTGGGCTGAAACTAAAGGTAAACTTGAAAAATAAAATATAGATATTTCCATTGTCTGTTGTTTATAAGGCGGCGTTATGTTCCGTCACACAATACGTAATGTCCTAACGAGTAGCATCACTTGGTTTTTATTGTCATCAATGTCACAATTATAATTCTTCCAACAATTTTTAAAAGGAATTTTGCTTAAAAATTAATCATAATTAACGTAACTTACCTATAAGCAGGTAAGTAAACTTACCAAATTTAGGTAACGGGTAAGAAGTGTTCAACTCGAAGGCAAAAAGCTGGATAGTTTTTTGCACCCACTCTAATAATGGCCTAGAAAAAAAAAAATAATTATTTAATTATGCCTACAATACCTAATGATTTTTAAATGTTAAACTATAAGTTTAATATAGACCAAAAGTGTACATGGTGTACATTCTTAAATGAAATCTAATAATTTAAAAAACCAGTATTTTTTTTACAAATTTATAATGAAGTTTTACACTACTTTAAAAATAGGAAAATATGTTCAGAGAACGTAAAACAATTTGAACGTAAAAGAACTTAATCTGCACCTTTTGTATGCTTGTTACATAAATAAAATTGTGAGCGCGCGTGTATAAAAGTATGTCGACGTAACTTGATGAGAACGTATGGCTTAGTGGACAAAGCGCTTGAACAAAAGGCATGGGTTCGAGTTCTTCTACGTTAAATGTTTTCCCTTAGTATGTGTGGGATTAAAACTATACCAAAAAAACATAAAACTTACCCAGATTCATCTAAAATCACTTGTTTATCGCTATACAAGCTCACTTCCAGTGGCGGAGTCACTACGTCTGGTGACTCAGTGGCCAACGACGCTGGTGGCGCTGTGGCAGTGACTTCACTAGTCACTGATCTACGTTGTAGACGACATACGGCGAGTGCCATCATGTGTGGGGCCATGGGAGGTGAAGTTGCAAATTCGTCTTGCAACTTAAAATAAAAAAATATGAATTTTAGGAGAGAGAACTTAGTGGTAAGTCACTTCGTTCTACAATTCGAGACATAGCTTTTTAAGTGGCGGGATTCAACATGTCTTATCAAAACGGGAAAGTAAAAATATTGTTAATGTAATCATTATCTCGGGTTACAATCGAATAAACAACCATCGCGTTGAAAAAGTTAAAATCCTGCTATTCTCAAATTTATTAAGAAGAAACTCGAAAACCAGATTTTAAATCAGAATTTAGTATTAAATTTCTAAGTACTACTCACCAGTCTATGCCCTAAGTAGAAGCCAGCTTCTTCAGTAGCTACTATCGGCATGTTAGTCAAAGAAACATGAAATCTGAAATACAAAATGAAACTAGTATATACATATAAACTGACTATCGTTTTTTAATCTAATTTGAAAATGTGGTGTATATTAAATTGTTATGTACTACAAATGTTATGTTATAAAGACGAATGGTTGGACCTTGGACGGTTACCAAAGAGGTGCGGGTTCAAATCCCGCTACGTTCAAATTTTCATACGTTTTCTTAATAAGTATTTTTCTTTCCTAAGTATGGAATAACACTTTAAGAAATATAAAAAAAATATATAGTATCTTGCTCGAAGAACCACAAAGCATGTTTGTACAGTTTTATTTTGAGAGTAATGTATTTATATATGTACGGGATGCCGTACGAATGAATGTATAAATAAAACAGTTTTATATAACTGCAAAATATAATCATAAAACATCTAAAAATATAATGAATTTGATGTAATATGAGTGGTGAGCCACGCGCGGTACTCTTGATGACCGATAGCGACGAACTAACTTATTAAATATAATTAAAATATAAGAATTGAGTAATTTAGGTCATATAAATGCAAGCTAAGCGCTCACATGTACGCGCTTGCTCGTACATATTCCCGGGCGGGAAAGATGAGGGTTAGTAAAAGAGATGAGATGCTGCGATGATAACAAGGTGATTATTACAAAGTTGCTTAACTACCATAACCCCATAATTAGTAGTAATGATTAACAAGATGATTACATTTTTTTTTTTTTTTTTAACATATAACTTATACCGGAGAAGTGTTCAAATATCCATCGGGAACCCTAAATCTAGGTGTCTCTTTCACTAATACACTTGCACTTGTGTCGTTAACATCTATCACTTCACTACACTGAACTGGCTGCACTGTGGACTGAGTGAGTCGGCTGGGGCGCCTCTGTGATTTGTTTCACGCGGTTCGCCACGAAAGGCTTCCATCTGTCGACCTGACCGTAGAGCCAGCCTAGGACGACCATCGAGTCCACCCAGCCATGAACGGTGATATTATGGTGGACGAGGCATTTTATAATTTTTGCCATTAATTTTGACAGTAATACTGCGCCGCATAGTTCTAACCGAGGCAGTGAGCATTTTTGACTTAGTGGCACTAATTTTGTTTTCCCTGCCACTAAAATTACTGTAGAATTATTATTACGTGTTATTTTACAAAATACGACAGAACTGTAAGCTTTAGTACTTGCATCACAAAAGCCATGTAGATCTATGATATCACCCTCGTGACTTTGCAACCACCTTGGTACTTGAAACTGGCTTATTGAGTCGATATCTATTTTAATCTTGTACCATTCTTCAGCTATGCGTTGTGGTACTAGTTGATCCCATGCAAGGTCTTCCCTCCAAACGTCTTGAAACAATATCTTAAGCTTTGTAGTGAGAGGAGAAAGCCAACCTAACGGATCAAAGATCTTAGATATCTCTGATAAAAGCGTTCTTTTCGTAAGCTTGGATGATGTAAGTAATTGAGACTGAAATGTAAAGTTATCAGTCTGCGGGTCCCAGCCGAGCCCTAAGGTCTTCGTTGACTCCACTTGCTTGAAGTCAAAGGGATCTTGTTGTTGAACAGGTACGTTGACGTGCTTCAGTAGTTCAGGCGAGTTTGATTTCCATTTTCTTAAATGAAAACCACACGTCTTCAATAAGTTAGTCATGTCTGTTTGTAGCTGTTTGGCAGCTTGAAGCGAGTGGGCCCCATGAATTAGGTCATCCATGTAAAAGGATTCTTCTAGTACGCTAGGCGCTAAACTATCTTGAAAGTTCGGCCTCTCGTCGTGAGCTAATCGTTTAAGCGTCATCATTGCAAGGAACGGAGCCGCTTTAGTTCCGTATGAAATTGTAGCTAAGTGATATTCAAGCAACTTTTTATTTGGATTATCTCTCCACAGAATCATTTGCAAATTCTGATCTTTATCACTAACCCATATTTGCCTAAACATTTTTTCGATGTCGGCAGTAAATGCATATTTAAATTGTCTCCACTTAAGAATGACATTCATTAAATCTTGTTGAAGATTCGGTCCCCGCAACATAACGTCATTTAAACTTAAGCCTGATGACGTTTTACTCGATGCATTAAATACAACGCGTAATTTAGTTGTCGTCGAATCGTTTCGGGTGACACAATGGTGAGGTAAATAACATCTAAGGAATGCATTACGGTCAACAGCTGCGGGTGTCATATGTCCGAGCGACAAATATTCTTGTATGAATTGCAAGTAATCATTTTTAATTGATTTATTTAATTGAAGTTTTCTTTCTAAATTATAAAATTGAGCTATTGCTTTTGATTTCGAATTTCCTAATTTTTCCTGATACTCGGGTTTCAGTGGCAACCTAACTTCATATCGCCCGTCATCTCGCCTTTTTGTAGTTGACTGGTAGAATTCCATACACCTTTTGTCTTCCAAAGATAAGTCGGATTTTTCTGCAAGGTCCTCAATTTCCCAAAATTTTTGTATCTCTTCGATGTTATGTAAAACAACATTGCAATAAACGGTTTTAGTATTGCCACTCAAAATCCAACCAAGCTGCGTTTGTTGAGCGGTCGGTAAGGTCGAATTTACCCTGCATATTCCATCCATAATAACAATAGAATATATATCTGCGCCTAATAAAATATCTACCGGGCGACTTTTATAGAACTCAGGGTCCGCCAGTGTAATGTGATCCAGGTATGACCAGTTCGATTTTTCTAATGTACAACTGGGTAAGTTTTTAATAAGTTGTTTCATTATTAGCGCGTGGGTTTCAAAGGAAAAATCGTTTACTAAAGATGAACATTGTAGGGTGACCATACCCTTACTATTGCTTTCCTTATCGCCGACGCCTGAAATAATCCCCTTACACCGTTGCCGTGGGATTTTCAGGGCCTGTGCTGCGTGCTCTGTAATAATACTAGTTTGTGAGCCCTGGTCTAGCAGTGCCCGCAGGATACAAAAAGATCCATTAACGGCTCGCACCTTTAACATTGTAGTAGGGAGTAAGACCTCATTTGGGTCCTCCTGAACTGACACGTGTGAGTTGCGAGGGAGCTGTTTTTCTGCGCTGGCATTTTCCCTAGCATAAGCAGAGTTGCCCCCGCGCACGCACGTGCCCTCACCGCTATGACCGACTTCCGTCGATGCGCGCGTGTACTGCGATTGCATAACTGCTTCATGTAAAAGTCGATTATGTGCCTTATTGCACTCGCGACAAGCTTTATTTGACTTACACTGCTTACCTTGATGATTTGATAAACAACTTATACATAAATTTAATTTAGTTGCAGTTTTCAGCCTATCGCTAGGTAGCATCTCTAGAAATTTCTGACAGTAATAGATTCCGTGATCATTGCTACGACACAATGAACACCTATATTTTGACATGAGATTACCTTTATCGTTAAGAATTGGTGAAATGACTTTACTATTAATTAAGGACGTTCTATGATAATATGATTTGTTAAGATGCGTACTAGGACATTGATTTTTATTACTGAGGATATTTTTTTGCATAGCGTTGTCTTGTTTCCTATGTGACGACTCTAATGAAGTAAATTTAGCTTCTAAGTACTGTAAATATTCTTTAAGGGATGGTAATTCGCGTGGGTTATTTACCGATGCCATATAATCAGTATAAGACGCGGTATCTAGTTTTTGAGTTAATAAATATACAATTATAGGGTCCCAAGAGCTAATGTCAACCCCTAAATTTTTTATTGCATTAAGACATTCTTTTGCAGTATCATGCATTCGTTTAATTAGAGCGACTGACTGCTGCTGCATCACAGGTAGACTCATAAGAGTGTTCATATATGATTGAAAAATAAGTTTTGTATTATTATATCTTTGATTTAATATGTCCCAGCAGACTGCATAATTATCTGAGGTAACATTTAAATGGTGGATGAGTCTCTCAGCTTCTCCTTTTACTTTGGACTTGAGATACTGCATCTTTTGAGCGTCTGACATGCCATTATTCTTATGGATAGTCTCATTGAACAAGTCCTTGAATGAAACCCAGTTATTGTAGCTTCCGCTAAACGTAGGAATTTCCATCTGAGGGGTGGATTTTATAATATGTGCAGCGGACCATATTTTCTTATTAATGGCCCTTTTGACGGCCTGGTACTTATGTTCATACGCTGAAAAAGTACACTCGTACTCCTCGTTCGATCCGTTCAGCTCGCTGTCTAGCTCCCAGTGCAGGGTGTCGATAGCGGACCAGCGGGACTGAATCGTGCGAAGCAGATCTTCTAACTCCCATCTCTCGCTTACTAAATCTAAAGTTATACCTTCCACTGTTCGGTGGAAGGCCTTGAAGTTGCTTTGTTGTTTTCTTAGCATGTCCACAGTTTTGCTATCCGTATGCGACTGTTGTAGAGCAGCCTTACTGCCGCTCGGTTGAGGATTACTTGGAGTCAATACTTTATTAGGCTCCTGTGCTTTCAGTGTGAACTTGGGAGGTTTACCTAGAGGAGATTGTTGTTTCTCTCCAGCTGTTATATCACAGCTCTGGATCTGAGTCCTAATAGTCTCATACCTCTCGTTCATCCTCTCTACATCCTTAGTAATAGCCTCACGAGTGTGAACCTCTAACTCTTTACTCAATAGTCTCGTAAAGTTACTCTCATATTCGAACCAATAATTTTCTAGAAGGTCCAACCTCTTCTTTATGTACTCGGGAGTCCTTCTACTAGCGCCGTCTTTTTTAAAATTTGTATATACGCTTTCTATGGCCGATGCCAGCTGCTGCTGGTTAGCCAAAATATCAGCCACCGAAGACATTTTTGAGAGAGGAATGATATAAAATAAATGGACAGATCTTACTTGGAATCTGCGCGCCCGAAACCTTATTGCTCAGGCGATTCTCACAGCAACTCTTAATGTCACAGCGAGGGACGAATACTACTCACTATTCCTCTTGATAGAACAGTACACGTAGTACGCGTATGTCACTTATTATAGTTCTAATGCACTGTGTCTCTATAGGTAGACCGGTAGACGGAACTGCACACACGCGGACGTACAAGAGTCCCGCTTTTCGGTAGGTTCGAAGGACCAATATGTACGGGATGCCGTACGAATGAATGTATAAATAAAACAGTTTTATATAACTGCAAAATATAATCATAAAACATCTAAAAATATAATGAATTTGATGTAATATGAGTGGTGAGCCACGCGCGGTACTCTTGATGACCGATAGCGACGAACTAACTTATTAAATATAATTAAAATATAAGAATTGAGTAATTTAGGTCATATAAATGCAAGCTAAGCGCTCACATGTACGCGCTTGCTCGTACAATATACTTTAGACAAAGTGCGGCGTTAAGTTCTGCCATTCGACAGGCAATTTTAGACAACGGAGTGTCTTGGCAAATATGTATAATTCACATAATATTTATTTGTTTGATGGCGCTGGTGCACGGTAAAACTCGAATGAGTTTATAATTGCACCCTGAATTTGTATTTATTAATAGTCTGTAAGAGTCTATTTAAATAAATAAAACTAAAACTAAATAAAAACACTTGTATGACTTTTTTTGTTCTTTTTATTTTATTAATACTTACCGATCTCTAACAATAGTTAGTTTAAATGTTGCTCTTAAGTGTGGTTCATCAAGACAGGGGAAAGCTGAACGAGCATGAGTCAACCAAAATCTTGATACAGCGCAACGACTAGAAAATTAGTATTATTTTTAAATTATTCACTAGGTACACAGGTCTAAAATAATGTAAAGGGTTACTAATAATCTACAGTAACCAATTTTTATTTATTTATATTTATACATCTTATACACTTATCTTGTGAAGTAAGCAGATAGTAATCGATAAAACATCACTCCAGTCGTCCAAAAAGTATAATCTATGATTTAATATTAAAATAACAATTTTCTTTCTGACTTTAATAAATAAAACTTAAGAAAGGGAATACTTACTGTCTATGTGTTCCCGTCAAGAAGAATCCTCGTTGTTTATCACTACGATCTAATTTCGTTATAAATCTGAGACTCAGTGTGTAATTGTATCTGCGTCGGAGCTTTTCCTAAAAAAAAATACTTACATTTACAAATTGTACATTTTTAAAGTAACGTCCTACAGTTTCCGCTCGAATTCAAAAAACGAATTGTTGAATGGTGAAACTCGACGACGCAAGTTGTGGTACCAAAGCAACGAAATGAAAATATAATCCCCGCTTAGGAATTGAACCCACAACCATTAATACTGAATTCGAAAATATAACAACATAAAGACAAATGCACTATATTTTTTTTAGCTTAACGAAGTATTCCGCACATACGCCTATCCTACCCTCCATTGGCAGAGGAAGCTAGGTTACTTAGGTTGTTGCACTTCTTTATTCGGACGCTTCCCACTCTTCAGTTCTCCACTTTCCGCCGTATTCTTAGTGCGTTTAGTGGAGGATGCCATCGTCGCCCTTTTTCTGGTTATTTTTTTTGTCAGAGGGAAGAAATAAATATTAAATATTTTCCTTTTTGGATTTGGATATTAATCATTATTTAGTATATTACTTTTACCCAATTAACCAAACTTCTATAAACTTACCCAATTTACGTAACTTACCTTAAACTCTATATAGGTTTGGTCAGCTGGGGGATAGTCCAGGGACTTCACCACTTTAGGTCCCAAAGACCCCCCGGTTTTGAACAAAGCTCGTTCCGTCACATTCATGTCGCGGACGTTTAATACTACAAATGTGGTATCTCGATCAACTTTGAAATCTATCGAGACTTCACCTGGAAATTTTTTTTTTTTTTTTTTTTAGCTTCACGCTATATCCCGCACACAGCAGGGTAGGCAGAGGGAACCTAGTGTTAAGACACTCCGTTCCCCACTTTCTGCCGATTTTGAAGGCCTTGCGTGTTGAGTGGCAGAATTCAACGCCGCGCTTTGCCTTGACACCAGAGCGAAGAAATGGAAATATAAATTTAAATAAATATTTCATCTCCTCGAGTGGGGATCGAACCCACTACCAGTCGGTTTTACAGTCACACTTCGTGCCACTGCGCCACGGCCGGCCTCAAATATATAATATATAGGGGCGGAGCACAACGCCGTACTTTAACGAATAATTTTTAAAAAATCCTAATGAGCTATTATGTGCTTATTTTTTATCGGGTGGATTTTTTTTTTTTTTAATGTATTTAACTTATGATTTCACTATAGCCTCTGTTCATTTTATTAAAGGTGACAATTTTTTCAGTCATTTTACAATCATTTAAATTAAATTATATCATAAATATACGTAATGTTTTTCTAACAAATTGAAAGATATTAAGGTTACATTCCTTTAATTATAAGAAAGAAAATTAGATAAACATAAATAAAAAATAATTACCTCTTAATTCTCCAGTAGTCAGATTAGGATGCAACCACAGGCTATAGTGTTTCGGTATTAAAAAAGTCGGCAATCTAGCGCCACGCCATGGAAACACCATGCCGTTGCTTGCTATACGTTCTCTGTAAAAAAAAATATTTTTTGCCACTGGAATCTAATGTTAATAAACTCTATTCTCTATTTTCCGCCCAATTTTTCAAGGATTGTGTCTTGAGTGGTGGAACTCATCGCTAAATTTTTCTAGCAGAAAAAAATATAAATGAAAATAATTTATTTCCTCGACTGAAAAATTAACTCGGAAAATTGATAATAGTGTCTTATCACTAAGCTTCATTTTTATTTAAAAATGTATTTTTTTCCTTTTTGATTATAAATGTAATGGTATATCTTTGTGTATACTTATTAGCAGCTGTCGCATTCTCTTCGGATCCAGTCGGTGGCAGACCAGGGAGCAGTTCGGTTTCCACTGCGCAAGGGCATTCTAAACAAAAAAAAAATATGATGACTGTATAAGGTACATTTATATCGGCAATACAAAAATGGCTTTTATTTTATGTTTTGTGAAGTAAAACATCACTTAGGTAAACTCCTACATCACTTCTACATCACTTAGGAACTAGACGTTTGTAATGTAGGTAACATTCTTACGGAAACTAAAAGAAAAAAAAAATCCATTTCAAGTGTAAAAATCCACGGAATTAAACTTGCAGGGCACGAATAATACATATACATACTTAATACATAAAGAAAATAGTGAGAACGTTTCCACCTAACTTCTGATTTGATAACGATTATGCTATGAGATTATTTAACAAATTTTACGCGAACTGTTTTCGGCACCAATTCTTATAATTTAGATCAACAGAAAGAACACATCGTACAAGCTAGGCTTCTCGCTAACTAGCTGACTGTATGCAGTACCAGTAAAGATTATACATCTATTATATTACTATAATGAATATATACTTTAATTACATACAAGAAATAAATTTTACATTTAAAAATATAAAAGAAACACTTCCGAGAGTGGGAAACCGTGGGTCCAAGCCATCGGTTAGCCACCGAGGCTCCAGAGAGAGGAACCTACATACACGTCGCTCAAGGAAAACCGCCTTCTGTATCCGGTTCTTGGTCCAACAGTTAACGATAACCTCTTAAGATGTTGGTCGAGGCTTTTCGTTATTAATCCGTTGACAGAAACTACTATCGGCACAATAAAACTGTCATTGACATCCCACAATACTATTATTATTATCCACCCTGTATATAGAAACTCATAGAACAACTGACCAGGTTGCGGCGTAGCATACACAACTAACAGTGCTGTCGCGAACATGGCGGAGAAGACCAGCGCCGCCAGACATAGTGCCCGCCGTTGTGAGCACACAGCTACCGGCGCATCGCCTAGCTCCCTCGCCTCTCTTGCTTTATCTGTGTCTGCGGATAGAAAAAAAATTAAATTACTAACATTTTTGTTTTTCATAACTTCACGCTGTATCCTACATTTAATAGCAAGATATGCATGGAACTGAGTATTAAGACACTCCCATCTTCCATTCAATTTTAGAGACATTTTGTGTTCAATGGAGAAACTCAACGCTATGCTTTGTCTGACAGAGTAAGGAAATGAAAATAATATAAATGTACTTATGCCTTCAAGTTTGGATCGAACCCACTATATATTAACATTTCCTCCATATTTATAAAAAAAAATCCTTTATTTCGCACTGGCAGACAAACCACGGCATTGAATTCTGCCTCTTAACCAGTCTACTCTACTACTTGTAAGTGTAAACCCACATAACTTTTATATTTTACTAGCTGAACCCAGCAAAAAAAAAATTGCCGTACCAACTCAGAAACTTTAGTGGGCTCAAACACAACAACTTTGCTAAAAATCATAAAAAAATCAAATCATCAGCTCAATCAGTTTCACGCTGTATCCTGCACGCAGCAGGTTAGGCAGAGGGAACTTAATGTTAAGACACTCAGCTCCCCACTTTCTGCCGAATTCTGGAGGCATTGCGTGTTGAGTGGCAGAATTCAACGCGGCGCTTTGCCTCGACACCAGAGCGAAGAAATGGAAATATAAATTCTTTCTAGTAAGTATTTCATCTCCTCGGGTGGGGATTGAACCCACTACCAGTTGGTTTTACAGTCACACTTTGTGCCCCTGCACCACGACTGGCCTCCTCTGGCTAAAGATCATTACATGATCAAATGCATAGTATACGATTCTATAAGGAACATCTGTATGTTTTGTTTGCACAAGCATTCATTTTTATATATACCATTTTTTTATATATAAGTTAGCTTCACACTGAATACCGAACACTGGGCAAGCAGTGAGAACCTCGAAACCTAGTGTCAAGACACTCCATTAACACTCTTCTTCCCCTACTGTTCGCTGAATTTCTGGATGCGAGTTGAGTGGCAGAACCAACTCGCCTCGTTACCAGGGCGAGGAAATTAAAATATTATATATGTCATTCCCCCGAGTGGACAGAAAACTCCCAACCACCCGCGTTTACAGTCGCAATCTTGTCGAGATTGACCTTTTTCTTAATTATTTTAATGTCTAAGTATCAAAACCTAATTTCAAAAAGCTATTTCTTAAGTACTGTAACACAAAATGCTTTTAACTTTATCCATTTAACAAAATAACTGACTTGCGTTCTCCCGACACTTAAATCTCAAGGTGACATCTAAGTGCACTTCAATCTTCTGAGAGCACTCCGCGAGATGTATGGATAATGCTCATTTTTTGCTACGTAAATATGCCGGAGGCTATCATGGTACAGGGGGACAGTCTTATATATATAATAGTTTTCAATTCAAATTTTACTCAGGGACAAATTTAAAGCATTTCAGAATCATGGTTAATGTTTTTTTTTTCAACTTCACGCTGTATCCCGCACATAACAGGATAGAAAGAGGGAGCATCTTCAATCTAGATCCCCCTGTCTGTTTGAAGACACTCCGTTCCCCACTTTCCCCTGAATTCTGGAGGCATTGCATGTTGAGTAGCGGAAAATATTTTATTCCGGCACTGGACTCAAGTATATGGCCTTATGCTTATGGCCTCCCTGCTTTAAATTTTAAAACTAAAAATAATAATATGGATGTAATATATGGAAGTAATAATATATAATTAAAAAACATACACCCGTCTAACCATTACCTTTAAAGATACCTGGAAATAGGCCTTTAATGACCCTTTCAGCGGCTACCTATTTTCTTATCCAGGTCTTCAGTCCACCTAGCTGATCAGCGATCATCTTTGATACTTTTGCCGAGACGTGCTCATTAAAAAAAGATGTGGTAATTAAAAAAAACTCACCAGCTAAAAATGCGACATCGTCTAGATCTTGGTCAACCATGTTACGCCAGGCGGCCGCTGTAACAAAATGAAACAACAATTAAAATTTATATTTTTTTCCACTTCAGCCCGATATTCAGCCTTCTCCGTGATAGAAGTCCCTCTTCTAATCCCATCTGATGTCGCTGTAAAGGCCAGTAGGAGTAACTGCATTAAACTCAAATTAGAAAACATAATGAGAGAAACTAATGTTAAAACACTTTGGCATTTTTTTTACTTTGGCATCGAATTCGAGGCATCGCGTGGTGGAGGCAATGAAAAAGATTTATTCCCCAGATCGAACCCATAACTATTGCGACACGATCACCTCTATCAATAACTATTAACTTTTGTATAAGTCTCTTGTTTATGACTGTATTTTTTTCTTAAGACTATATTAAAATATACTATTGAAAAGTAAAAAAAAACCCACAGCATTTTATAATTTTTTTTTTTGGTAGCTAAAAAACAATCGAAGAAATTTTACAAATCTATTCTAATCTAATCTAGCTCACGCTGTATCCCTAGCATGTTTGTCAGAAAGAACGGAGCGTCAAATGCTACGGCCCTTACATATCTATTTCGCCCCGTCCTCTCCACAACCTCTTCATACATGCCGGGGAGTCCTCATGCTTTTTACTCCTCCAGTATCTTCAATACTGTGTTTACGAAGGTCAATCGAGTCCTCTCCCTACCTCCCTTATCGCTCACGTTTCTGCCATAAATATTTTTTGCCATTCTTTTATTATTACACTCATTCGTTCGACGTGCCCAAACCAGCTGATCACGTTCTTCTATATTCTCACCTTGAAATCCTCGATACTATTTGCCATTCTGTGTATCTCTTTCTTGCGGATATCATATCCTACGAAGAGATCGCATCTCCACGTCATTCATCTTTCTTTCATTCTTCTTTTGTAATACCCACGTTTCGATGCGTAGTCAATGCAGTGTTGATAGCATTGTGTACGGGCAAAAGTATGGCTGTGCTCGTTTCGCCTTCTCATCAATGCAGCAAATGGTGCATTGGCTGCATTGACTGCATTGGTGAGATTAAGTCTATTATCGGAAGCAATATTTCCACAGCCATCTCATATCTTCCATCTCTACTGAATATACTTCCCAAATATACCACTTCATTCACTTGTTCTAACATCTCACCATTCACACTGATATTGCTTTCTTCATTTCTTTCAAATAACCGATTTAAGTTGCTCATTAAGGCTTAACCATTGTTTTCATACTCTTTTCTCAGAATGGTGACTAATGCCTGCAATTCGCATTCTGATTACACAATGAACACTGCATTATCTGCGTAAAGCAGGCAAATTACACTCAAGTCACCTATTTCCACTCTCATGTCACTTTATTGTGTGAGAAATTTGTGTGATCATGCGTAAGGGAAAGATCTGATGAATACATCTTCTTCTAGGTCTTAAAGCGTCTATGGGCCTTCTACAACATCCTTTCGGATCTCGCTTGCATTCTTTTCGCTAATATTTCAGCATAAACTTTACTACCTAAGCTAATCAAAGTGATAACCGTCTGTGAACCTTGCGCAAGAAGTTTGAGAAGGCTTGTGCAGTCTATCTGTGAACCTTGGCCTTTATATAAAAGCATGATGACTGCACCTTGCCAAACGTCCGAGACCTCCCTTGATTAAATTTGAAAAGCTTCGTGTTTTCCCTAAAGCTGTTCGTTACCTTTCATCTCTTTCATTCTCTGACTTTTCACGCTTCGTCTTTATAAGTACTTTCGCTTGGTGCTTTTCTAGCTTTTTCTCTTTGTTTCTTTTCTAATTTACACATTGCTAGATTCTTTTCGCCTATCCAACAAAATAGGGAGAGGAAGGTGAAAGAGAAGGGAGGATATGAAGTCTGATTCTGATGTCTTACCCTTAGCGGATCCGTTACGATCGGCCTTATATTTGCCGATAGGTTCCATTTGAATACCATCCATTTCACGGCCACGGCATGCCGATTATCTGAAAGAGAAAGTTTTAGAACCCATAATAATCATCTCATTCAGTGGAATAATGTTATAATTAAAACAATTATTGTCTGATCTAGCACAACATTTTGTATTAGGTTATACGTTACTCACTAGTAGTAGTCACTAAATGTAGTTGTGTCATAACACTAGGTATATAAATTTCAAACAAATCTAACCCCAAGAATTGACTTATTATAATAAATTAACACTAACTTTTCTTTATGGCTTGTACTTGACATAGTGAAAATTAATAAGCGTGCCAAGAGTATTTTTTGAATTGCATTCAGAATGCGGCGGACAATGGGGAATTGGTAGTGTCTTACCACTAATTTCCCTCACCACATCCTGCTGTGTGCGGGATACATCGTGACGTCAAAAAGATTTTTTTTGCTTTACATTATATTCTGCATACTGCAGGGCAGACAGAGGGAACACAGTATTAAGACATTCCGTTACCAACGCACCGGCCAATTTCCGATTGCGTGTTGAGTACCTACTGAAACTTAACTATTTACCTATTCTGTTACCAGATCGATGAAATGCAAATATTACATAATTAAGTCCCCTGAAAAAGATCGAACTGACGCTGCGCCACTGATTTTATTCAATGCTTTGATATACGTATCAATGAATATTTCAGTCAGATTTATACGCTTAAAACAACGCCTCAGGGATTCGAATCCGAGCCCTAACTTTAGTTGTTAAGGTTTCTATATGTACAAAAGCGCAATACGTGATAAAGCTGAAAAAGACTCCGCAGGGAAAAAACAAAGACAACCCCTTCATAACGGAAATGGAAAGAAAACATCTATTCATGGGATCTAGGGTTGAACGTAGTTTTTATTTTTATTTTAGTTAATTTAAATAAAACCTTGTTATCTTTTTTGTATAGCATTTTAAGCAGATAGAACCTAAAGTTAAATTTCTGAAAATGTCAGAAAATTTAAGATCAAAAATAGGAAAAGCTTATCGGAAAATCCAGAACCTAAAAAAAATTCTGGACTGGATTTTCAAACCGCTGTCCATTACCACATACCAGTACCTAAGTGTTGAAAATAATAACTATACTGTAAGTAACATACTGAAAGTTACAGGCGGCAACTAGTATTACATAAAAATCAGTTCCCGATTGAACCCAAGACCCCCCAGTTTTAACATCCCAGAGTTAAACCAAAAAGCAGTCAAAAGGTACTAATATTAATATACTCAAAAGTGTGAACAGTTCCTAGCACTAAGCTCAAAGGCAAAGGCGTCAAAGCGTAAGATGTAATTGCACACGCAATTAACGTGTTTTAATGACTGGGGAAGAATTTTATTTTTGTAATTTTTCCTTAAACTCCTCATAGAGTTTGTCGTGACAAACAACGGGCGTTTGTGGGTTCGATTACCACTCGCAGGCATAAATTACTGTAATATTCTCGCTATGGCAACAAGACAGCGCGGCGTTAAGTTTCGACGCTCAGCGCTCAATGTCTCGAAAAATCAGTGGAAAATGAAGAACGTAGTGTCTCAACATTATGTTCTTTTGGTCTACCTGTACGAATATATTCGGGATTCAGAGTTAAGTTTTAAAAAATCTTTTCAATGTGGTCGGCGAATGTACAAGTTATGGTTTTAGCTTCTATTCCCACTAGAATGAATAACTATTTTTATAATTAACTTATTGTTTTTTAAAATAAATACAAGTTTTTTCGTCTTCCATCCATTTCCCACTTGTATTGGTCAGTAAACATCATCTGAGACAATAAATTTTGTTAAACTATCGTAATAAATATATAGAGCCCAGTCGTAGCGCAGCGGCACGAAGTGTGACTGTAAAACCGACTGGTTGTGGGTTCGATCCCACTCGAGGAGATGAAATATTTACTTAAATTTATATTTCCATTTCTTCACTCTGGTGTCGAGGTTAAGCGCGGCGTTGAGTTCTGCCACTGAACACGCAATGCGTCCAGAATTCGGCAGAAAGTGGGGAACAGAGTGTCTTAACACTAGGTTCCCTCTGCCTACCCTGCTGTATCCCGCAACAGCGTGAAACTGATTTATTTTTTATTTTTTAAAGTATGGCTATATATGACTATGATATTCAAAAATCTTTTTATAAATAACATTTTAAAATAGTATTGGATGGATAAAAAACGCATCATCTCAAGCCCCATCCCTTGTGTATAGTTTAAGCACTCTGTGACAAGTGACAACCCTAATAATGGAGGGGACGCTCCCTACTCGCTCTGTAATTATACCTTTATGTCTTTAAGCTAATAAAAAAATCAAATATTTTGTGTAATAGTGTAGGTAAGTGCAATTTTTGTAAATATTATTGTTATGTAAAAGTGATTGTTGTGGGTTCGATATACAATGAATGGCGGAATGGTTACTGTGAGCCCGTCGTGGCACAGGGGGCTAGTGTGTGACTGGAATAGGCTACTGCTATGGTTGTGGGATCGATCAGCTCTAGGGGGAATGAAGTATTTAATATTTCATTTTCTCACTTTGGAAGGGGGAAAAGCGAGGAAAGTCAACGCGCAATGCTGAAAATAAATATGGCGGTAAATGGGGAACGAACGTATATTAATGGGTAACGGAGTGTCTTAACACTAGGTTCCCTCTATCCATACTGCAATATGCGGAATAAAACGTGAAACAAAACACTAACCCTTCGTCATTTAATGAGCATCATCCATTTTCCATTATTTTTTTTATTAGTTTGCAAATAGTGAATCCGATTCTCAATAAATTATATTTTTTTTTTACTTTGATAGACAGATGGGTGGCGTTGAACCCACCATTGAAACGACAGTAAGTAACGTATTATATTAAGAACCAAATACCTCATAAAACAAATTAAGTTTGGACGGTTTCCAAGAGGTGCGGGTTCAATCCTGCGTTGCGCTACTTTTATTTTAATTAAGGTTTTCTAAAAAATATAATTCTTTTTTTAAATATCAAAAATAACAGCACATTACAAACAAAATAAAGTAACATTTCTCAATTACTCAAAATCTTTTCTTTTGTGGGGACGACCCCACAGACAGATGAACAGAGACAGATTAAAAACGGAGCGGTTGTGCAAAAATGAAAAGAAAACACTAGCCTCTCGTCCTGCGCAGAATTTCAATAAGAAATCAGAAATTGACAATATGAATCAATATGAAATTTTCCATTAAAAAAACATTTTATTACTACTTGTTATCAGAATAAAAAAAATGAAAACAATTTGAGTTGCATTATTTCGAAGTGAGAATCGAACCCACAGCCAAATTTGAGAATCTACTAAAAAAAATAATAGAAAGTTGCTATGATTGCCAATTTCCTAAAGCCTTAATGAAATATTGCGCAGTACGAAGGGTTAGTAATTTGTTGCACGCTGTAGCCCGCATATAGCAGGGTAGACAGACGAAAATTTGTGTAGGATATTCCATTCCTTACGCTCCATCCAATTTTCGAGATACTACATTATTGAGTAGCGGTACTCAACGCCGAGCTTTGTATATCGGTGCGAAAAAGTTAAAATTGTTTAAATATGATAATTTTCCCGAGCGGGAAACGAACCCACCCTACCACCCACATGCTTATGCATCTCTCCGTATATCTCGCCGTAGCCACGACTGGTCTCTATAACTTAATGATAAATAACATAGAAAAGATAAGATTGAGGCCAGTCGTAGCATAAATGTGTCTAAAAGCGACTGGCTGTAGGTTCGATTCCCACTCGAGGAAATGTAATATTTATTTAAATTTATCTTTCCATTTTCTCGCTCTGGTGTAGAGGTGAAGCGCGGCGTTGAGTTCCGCCACTCAACATCCTTTAACAACTCCTGAATTCGGCGGAAAGTGGAGAACGTAGTATCTTAACACTAGATTCCCTCTGCCTACTCTACTCTGTGATGGATACAACGTGAACCTAATGTAATTTTATTTCTGATAAAATTGAAATAAATTATTTATTCAGCTTAAGTAAGGTTTTACACCCATTTTTTTTAAATAATCAAAATATCCAGCTTCGTATGGCAAAATTGGCTAAATTTGCATTGAACCATTACTTAATAAAAGAAAACAGACGGTTCATTTATTATTAATAAAAAAACGAGGAGACTTGCCTGTCGCTGTGGGAAAGATTATATTTAGATTATTTTTATTCTCCGCTCTGGTGCACAAAACATGACATTGAACTCCTCTATTTTACACACAATGTCTTTAAATGTCGCGGTACGTAGTGAACAGAGTGTCCGAGTGTCACTAGGTTCCCTCTGCCTACCCTGCCATGAGTGATACAACTTGAAGCCGCTTGTTTTTTTTTTAATAATGAATCATTGAAAACGACTCACCATTTCACGGATAATTTCAACAAAATATATTATTTATCGTAAGTTATAATATAAAAGTAAACACAATTTTACCACGAAATCACAAAAAATACGTCCACTTTAGACCACGTTTATAGGAAAATGCCAACTAAAATCGATTTTCCGCGCTCAGGCCGGCCTAGACAGTGATGGGTATATGTAAAATGTTCTATGATAGAGAAAGACAGCAAATACATATGTGTGCGTTACGTTGAACCCTCGGAAATGGGGTTGATTTTCATACCTTACTATTTATTCTCGATTCGAGATTCTTTTTTATATTAGTACTGTATATTTTTTATTATTATATTAAATGAATGGCTTCTATTTTAATTTTAGCGCTGTTACTCGCTTGGAACCTACTATTAAGACACTCTGTTCCTCCACGCACTGTCTAATTTTCGAGGAATTGTATTACGGAAGTCAACGTCGCGCTTTAGCTAATTACCGTAGCGACGAAATAAAAATTTATTCCTCCAATTGGAAATCAAACCCACTAATGTTACGTTTACATTCAGAAGCTGTTTCTCTGCGCTACGACTACATACCTATTTCGATAAATTCATTTTAATATTATCTAACAGAAACTGCATAGAGTAGTGTTATACAGACATTTTAATGTTATTACATGGAATATTTCAAAAATATTGAAATGTTTATAATAAAATGCAAATTATTGGCTCCTCCTCCTATTTCTTGCCAAATCTTCTTAACTTTAAAAAAACCGTGTCTCAATACAGAATTGCTTTTACCTCCATCCCCAAAACAGCAAAGAAAAAAACCTGATAAAATAACGAGAACCTAGCGTACGTAACAAAACTGTTTTCCTCGCTACTTAGTACTAGATAACTAGAGCAGTGGGCTTGTTTAGGGATGCTGTGAAGATCTGTTCATCTCCAGGTACATAAAACCACCGACACACTCGCGCTGCACCCGCTCTAACTTATTGTTACATTATAGCCACACTACTTACTTATTGTTATATTATAACTAGAAAATGTTTACATAAATCGTTATCTGTGTGTTATTCTCATGTATAAGTTATATTGCTGTAAAGTTACGGCCCACATGCGGCTTCGCCCGCTTAAACTTATAACCAATTTAATACCAATTAAATAATAATTTATTTATTTTGTAAAAGATTAACAAAACTGGGTGGCGTGTGAGAATCGTAGTGTTTTAACACTACATTTCCTCTGCCCACCCTTCTACGTGTGGGATACAGAGTGAAACAATAAAACATAAAAGAATATAGCATAACTAATAAGCGACCTTAAGCGTTTATAGACTGTTTCAGCGAATAAAGAAAAAAAACTAAAAGCTTAAGTTGTTTCGAAATAAAAAAAGTAGGTCAAATTAATGGCGCTAATTTGAATTATGTAAGTAGTTTAAAGTTAATTAATTTTGCAGGCAAATTTACGTAAATTATTTTATACAAAACAAAAGAAAATGGAATCTTAGCGCATTCACATTTTACTTACGATTGAATGGATACCACGCGATGGTTGCGATGGTTGTGGGTTCGTTTCCTACAAGAATGTGGATACTGCCTAAAAAAGCTTATAAAAATTTAAACATAGCAGGATTTGGAGCTCTTCAGAGGCAGCCACATAGTGTTTGCAAGTTTCTCAGGGACAATACCCTCTTCCCTACCCACCCGGAGTCGCTGTAAAAGCAAGTAGGGCTAACAGCATTAACCTCAAGTTCAAAAAAAATATATTTGAATCACATACACCTCTTTGAAACCAAAAGTATCATAATTATCAAGCTGTTTACTAACACAAAGATTAGAATTATCTTAGAGTATTTATCTTAGATCCAGTCTTAGCGTAGGGGCACAAAGCGCGACTGGTTTTGGGTTCGATCCCCTCTCGTGGGGATATATTTAAAATTTATATTTCCATTTCATCGCTCTACCTTAACTATTGGTTCTCTCTGCTTACCTTGCTGTGCGCAAGATACAGCGTGAAGCTGATTTGATTTAATTTTTATTTATCTTAGAATTATCATTTCTCAAGAGTAAATGCTATTTGAGGAATTAAAAATATTAAACGTTTTATTTTCTCGAGTGGGTATCGAACCCAACCTGTCACGTTTACAGTCACACTCTTATGCCATTGCCCCACGACGGTATACACATACTCGTTAGGTGGCGTGTTTAAGTAACATAACACACGATTTCTTTAAATAGGTAAGTACGATGTTTAATTTCTTTAGGTACGAGTATAAAACTAGCGCAAACGTTTTGTTTAACGCCAAAGTGAATTTAAGTTATTCTATACTACGTAATTATATATATATATATATATATATATATATATATATATATATATATATATATATATATATATATATGTATTTAAGCTTATCTATTAAGACTATTTCTAATAGCTTCATAACATAGCGTTGCAATTCACATTTAATTTCATGAAACTCAACGCTTCGTTTTGTCCTGAACAGCGATGAAACGATAATTATTCCCCGGAACAGGAAACGAACTGAAAAATCTGTCGCATTTACAGTTAGATGCTATGCCGGCCTTAAATCACCCTTTTCAATAGGCATATCTCTAATAAATACATTATTGCTATGAGAGGTGCACAATAGATGTTTCGACATTTAATTTTTATAAAAAAATTAATAACGCCATTGCGTTACCAGTGCATGAGCGCAAGCGAGCGACTGTAACCGTGACTGTTTGTGGATTCGATTTCCACTCTAGTAAATGAAGTACTTATATTTCTATTTCCTTGTTCTGCACCATCTTCGTATCAGAAAGTATCCATCCGAAGTCATCAAATTAAGGTGGTGCCATTAAACATGAGTGTAATTTTCGAAGCGCTAAACATTAAAGAATAAGCAGAGGTACATACATACGGAATAAAACACTATCTACTGATTTAAATATTTTCGAAGAAAATGTTAATTATTTATTAAATTAAATAATAATTCATACAGCAAGAGTCATTAAAAATATTTATTATTATTTGATCATAGCATGCAGCATGCTTTCCGATCAGACCATGAAGCGAGTTCATATCATAACTTTTTTGATATTAAGGATTCGTTTGTATTATCGATAGCTAGCGGATATTTTTTCAGCTGAATATTTTTTCTCGATTTTATTTCAATTCGATTCGATTTCTAGATTTTATCTCATATGAGATGGTTCTTTTTACCTCTACATAGTACACACTAGTTGTTCGAGATCTTTTAATTTAAACCAATTATATTTACAACCAGATTGCTTATAATATGTATAATTGATTTTCATTGAAACATGTATACAAAATTTCATCCAAATTGGGTCATTTTTATATTCAAAGATTTATGATTTAACTAAAAAGATCAACTTTTACGTTAAAATGTATTTTACGTACGCATACGACGAAAGTAAAAGTTAATTTTAGAATTTCAACTTAGGAAATAAGAGAATATTTACAAATTATATATTATCGAAATAAAATAATTATAATATTGTACCGTACGGTACTAATTACACGGCGGTAATAATTACAGTCCATTTGTTTCGAAATTTTCAAAACTCTTTTCCAAAAAGTTTCTAATCATAGAAATAACTGTCACATATATCACTGACATTTAATTGTTTGACATTCCTAGTAACTAGCGCGCTCGGCGGCAGTTTATATCGTGTTTTCTCTGTTAATTCCAAGTTACATTAGTTTTATACATTAAAAATGGCTGTAAGTATTATAATCACACATTTTTATCTTATATGAAATTATATTTACTTGTAATTATAGTTAATACGTACTTAGGTGCAAAATAACCTCAAATTATGTGTATTTTTTATGATATTCTTGCATTTTTTGGTACTTGGTTAATAAATTTAATTATTTTTCAATTGTTTATAGTCGTTAGCTGCAGCTCAAGTGCAGGAAGTGCGTTCAATAACTCGTATAGAGCGTATAGGCGCCCATTCTCATATACGCGGTTTAGGTTTAGATGATGCTTTGGAACCTCGAGCCATTTCCCAGGGCATGGTGGGCCAGAAGATGGCCAGGAAGGCAGCTGGCGTCATATTGCAGATGATTCGAGAAGGTAACGATTTATTATTAATTGTTGTTATGGTAACTTGTTAGGTTATGTTTATGACTTATAATTATTAATAAACAATGTTTTTTATGCTTGAATAATATTGTATCGTAAAAGAAATTCTTTTAATCATATTATTATTATTTAATTGGGTTATGAATATAAATTAAGCTTTATACTTATAATGTCTTATTAGGATTGTTAGAGAAAATTATAATTTATATGGGGCTAACAATTCCTATAACATAAATAAATTTTCTTCTATGTATCTTATAAATTTAATTACAAGCACTGATAATGAAAAAAGTAACTAGTTACAAATAAAATGAAATAGTAAAAAAAATCTCAAAAAGTATGGAATATATTCAGTAAGTAGTAGTATATATTTTATAGGTCTTATATTTTCTAAACGTGAAATAACACTAATACTAAAATATACATTTATTCCACTTTATATAGGTAAAATAGCTGGTCGGGCAGTCTTGCTGGCAGGTCAGCCTGGTACAGGAAAGACAGCAATTGCAATGGGTCTCGCGCAAGCATTGGGCCCGGACACTCCTTTTACAAGCATGGCGGGTAAGTTAGCTTGTTATTACAGTAGAAACTCAATAAAAATACTAATTGTTAGGCATACCCTGCTACATGCAGGGTAGCCAGAGAGAACCTGAGAACGTAGTCTCATTACGGTGCATGGAAGTATTTGAATGGGTCTGATTCCTTCTGTCTAGCCTGCCTTGTGCAGAATACAGTATGGAGCTAAAGAAGAAAAATTTAATTGAATAAATTTAAATTATTTGTTAATATATTTGTTTTCAGGATCCGAAATTTATTCCTTAGAAATGAGTAAAACTGAAGCTCTGACACAAGCTATAAGGAAATCTATAGGCATTAGAATCAAGTAAGTCTATTAGACATTGCATTGTAGAATATTTTTCATTTACTTAATAGATGTATGTATGGCAGTTGTAAACAAGATTTATGGGTTCAAATCTATAATAATTTAAAATATATAATAATTTAAAGCCTAAAATTATTATAACTTACTTTTTTATGTTCTACACAACTGGCTGTGTCACTCAAGGAAATAAAATATTTATTTAAATGTATATTTTAATTTCTTCCCTTTAGAAGATGTAAAATGTGGTGTTGAGTTCCGCCTCTCAACATCAATTAATGAGTAATTTAGTTACTAATATACTCGCATCACAAAATTGACGTTTTACAAGATGAACAGCCTGTACTTAATGCAATAAATTAAAAGAATTCTTTAGAAGAGGTGTATGGGAAATTTATGTGATCAATAAAAATAATATATGATATGAAATGGCCAGTTGTAGCAAAGGAGTACAAGTGTATAATTGTATACGAGGCTAGTTGTAGGTTCGATCCTCACTCGAGGAAATGAATATATAAATAATATTTATTAAAATTTATGTTTTCATTTCTTCGCTCTGGTGTTAAGGCAAAGCGCGGCATTGATTTCCGCAACTCAACACAATGCCTCCAGAATTTGGCGAAAAATGGGGAACGAAATGTATTAACACTAGGTTTCCTTTGCCTACGTTGTTGTGTACGGGATACACCGTGAAGCTGATAAAAAAAATAAGAAAGTGTATACTGATACGACTTGAATCTAATAATTGCGTTCTGAATTAATAAGCTTTGGAAGATTCCAAAGAATATTGGGATAGTTTGAAATGTCCGAAAGTTAACGGCCGGTGTGATGAAAATAAAATAAAATGTATCCACACGACTTAATTTCTTAGTAACTTACTCGATAAAATGTTTGGTGTTCAAATACATTTAGCTACTAAATTACGACTAAATCGCTGCTCGACTAAAGTACTAATGCGAACGAAGGCTTTATGCGTAAGTTTTTTAGTCAGGCTCAGGAGTGCGGATAAGCGGTCGTTCGGTCGATCGACGTTCGGATACTCGACACTATGTACAGTACGGTGGATGAGTCGTGGCTGCCCTGAGTATTTTTTTTTACTTTGAATATTTTCTGGTCGAGCGCGTGTGAACAATACGCAAATGTTCAATCATTCGAAATTATTAAACTTCAGGGTGGCCACGACTTTTCAACCGTACTGTACAATTATTTTTTTTAATTTTTAGGGAAGAATCAGAAATTATAGAGGGTGAAGTGGTAGAAGTAGTAATAGAGCGTGCGGCCGGCAGCGGGGGAGCGAGGACTGGTCGACTAACGTTGAAGACAACCGACATGGAGACCAACTACGATATGGGAACTAAGATGATTGATTCGTTGCTTAAGGAGAAGGTGAGTACAAATGATTTTATTTTTAATATTTTTTATGTCTATGTATAGCAGAGTAGGTTAAATCTAGTGTTAAGACTTAGAAGAATTCAGGATATTTAGAATATGTATGTATATACAGGCTGGAAGCGTCTGCGCTCCTTTTACGGGAGCTGCATATAGGTAAAATATTTTAAACCCTTACATCAAAACAAAATTATCAATATTCGTCAACATTTAGACGTTAGACCTAAGATTTTTTTTCATTTCACGATGTTCATCAATACCTCTCGTTCTATTTTACGTAATTACCTATTTTCTATAATAAACCTAAACAAACGTTCAACATCACATTTTGTGCCGTTTGATCCCGGCCTAGAATAGGATCATCCTGGTACTGGTGGTGTCGTAAGAGGCGACTAAAGTACGTGTGGTAGAGTCACGTCGCCAGCAATGGCAACACGCATGGGCAGACTCGACCGGATCATTACCACCCCCGGCATTTAAAACCGGCGTGAAGTAGTGGCTTTATGCCACTGCGTTTCGCATCAGGTAATGCCGGGCCCCGGCGCGCAACCCATCGTAAAGGCCGGCAACGCACCTGTAGCTCCTCTGGGGTTGCACGGGGTCGTGGGCGGCGGTAGTCACTTACCATCAGGTGACCCGCACGCTCGTTTGCCGTGTATCTTCCATAAAAAAAAAAAATCACCGCCAATACCTAATACTCGATTTCTTACTAGTAACACAAGAAAGCGTGTCCAGATAAGTTAAAAAACTAGAATGCACAATAATGTTAAGCAAACCATTTACTTTTGGACTAGGCACACATATAAAGTTCCGATTGTTTTCGTCCATAAAGTCTAGAACGACGTATTATTCAATATTGAACTTGGCTCGTTTCACGACAATCAATCAAGTTCAAACGATTAATTTTATTGCAGGTACAAGCCGGTGACGTCATAACTATAGACAAAGCGACTGGAAAAATTAACAAACTCGGTCGCAGTTTTGCAAGAGCAAGGGATTATGATGCTACGGGTATTTTTATTATTCGTATACTTTTTCATGCTTAGTGATATGTCACTCTGTTTTCTTTTATTCGCGATATAGTTGTGGCATTTGAACCCATAACTATCGCGAGTACACAAGTCTGTGCTATGAAATTGGAATGACTCCAGTTAATCTTAAAAATATACATATTTCTATTATTTATAAAATTTTAATTCAAAATAATATTTTTTGTAAAAGATGATTGTAAAATTGTGGATCGCCCCACATGAAATAGAATTAATTATTTTCATAAAATGATTTATAGTCACTATGTCGAGACGTCTGTATGTCTATCTTTTGCAATGAATGCACCGATTTTTTATTTTTATTTACTTTTTTTGTTTGAAAGCTAGGTAAATCAGAGTATTCTTGGCCATGATTCAAAAAATAGTCGCTTATTAATAGTTTAATTCTAATTGTTTATTTAGTTTGAGTTTTTTTTTAATTAGGATTTATTATTTTCAACTGTTTAATTGTTTTACTTGTTTTTAGGTCAACAGGCCCGGTTCGTACAATGTCCCGAAGGAGAACTGCAGAAGAGAAAAGAAGTGGTACACACCGTCACATTGCACGAGGTGGATGTCATTAATTCCCGAACACATGGGTTTTTGGCTTTATTTTCTGGTATGTTTGCAGAATTTTGTATTTGTTTGTATAGATTTATTTTTGCGCTTCACGATGTATCTGGCACCCAGCAGGTTAGGCAGTGAGAACCTGGGAACCTAGTGTTAAGACACTATGTTCCCATTAAAACACTTCCGTTCAGAGAATTCTGGAGGCATTGTGTGTTGAGTGGCGAAATTCAACGCTGCGCTTTGCCTCGTTATCACAGTAAGGAAATAAAAATATTAAAAATCCCTCGAGTGGGGAACTTATTATTATTTTTCTATTTTAGGTGATACAGGCGAAATAAAATCAGAAATACGCGAACAGATAAACAGTAAAGTGGCGGAGTGGAGAGAGGAGGGCAAGGCGGAGATGATTCCCGGAGTGCTGTTCATAGATGAGGTCAGTTGATTATTGCTTGAGGTGTTTTTTTTTTATCTTTAGAATTTTTTTGTTAGAAAATAATAATTGACAGTGTTTGACTGTAAACGCAACGGTTGTGGGTTTGATTCCCGTTCGGGTAATGGATTATTTTTATACCCCCTCTCTGACAAAGCAAAACATGGCATTGATCGACCACTCAATACGCAATGTCTTGAATTAGTGAAAAGACTGCATGTAGATAAAGTGACTAAGAAGTTATTAAGTTTTTTTTGTATTAGTTACATTTTGTAAGAAATGGAGAATGGAGTGTCTTAACATTAGATTCCCTCTGCTATATGCAGGATACAATGTAAAGCTGCTTTTCTTTTCTTACTAAATATATCTCTCCTTTCCAGGCGCACATGTTAGACATTGAATGTTTCTCATTTCTAAATCGAGCGTTAGAATCGGAGACAGCGCCCGTGGTGATAATGGCGACCAATCGCGGAATTACTCGCATCCGCGGTACTAATTACAAAAGTCCGCATGGAATTCCGCTAGATTTGTTAGACAGAATGATCATTGTGCCCACAACGCCGTACAGTCACCAAGAGTTGAGGGAAATATTGAATATCAGGTTGGTAATCGATGGTAATATTGGTAATTTATGTTGTACATGTGTTTTATGATTATTGGTGATATTTTTGTGTAGACATCGAGACTTAAAGGAGCTGTTAAATATAATAATAGTAGTATAAGGTATTTTTGAAAATAATTTTCGTATACTCGTCGAGAATTGAAAGAATTATCCCATCCCATTAACCCATCCAGGGTTTGTATCGATAGATGGATGATAATATTTTTGTAGTAATAATTGGTAATATTCATTGTTTTTGGGCGTAAAATAAATGTTAAATGAGTTTATAAATATTTGTTATAGTATAAAATATATTAGTTTTTAATGGTAATATAAGAAAAAATCAAACAAAAAATATCATATTATTTATTAAACGTGAGAATACTTAAATTATCTGTTTTTAAGTAATGTTGAATAAACATAAAACTTATCAGTTTAAATCTCGGAAGGATATCTAAATTTAAATGAATTACTAAATATACATTTTTTCCATACAAGATGCGAAGAAGAAGACTGCCAAATGTCAAGCGACGCGCTGACGGTGCTCACGCGGGTGGCCACGGAGACGTCGCTGCGGTACGCCATACAGCTCATCACCACCGCCTCGCTCGTCGCCAAACGCAGGAAGGCCACCGAGGTGAGGACACATTCCAAGATGAAAATATATATCTATCCCGCTCCACTATTATTTAAAATATATATGCTTATTACATGGGAAAAAGGCGTCTGTTTCTTTATTTTTTCCTTTTTTTTTTAATAAATGTAAACTAAAATATTTTGCAGGTGAGCATGGAAGACGTTAAGAAAGTATATTCACTATTTCTCGATGAGCATCGATCTGAGCAATTTTTGAAGGAATATCAAGATGAGTTTATGTTTAACGACGGTTCTGGAGGTTAGTATTGTCATGTTTCTACTATCATTTTAGTATATTTGATAGAAAAAAATCATAACTTTTTAAATTAAATCAACATTAAAAAAATTGGTTCATTTTATTTAGTAGGAATGTTAAAGGTTCGTGTTGCCAGAAGAATTCATAATATTTCCTATTTTTTGTTAGGTATTTTTTTAGGAAATTGTGCTTAAATAAGACATTGGAGGCTAATTAATAGTTTTGAGAATTTTCAATTTTTCTATCATATTTGGTTAGGGAGTTTGGTATATAGTGCTGCCAGTTTTTGTGTAGTGTGTATAATATGGTTTTTAATAGGCGTATGAAAATAACAAAATTATAGATTTGTATGTCTACCATAGTAGTGAACAATAAAATAATTTGTTTTATCACCTTACTTTTATAATTGTATATATTTTTTCTTCTTTCACAGATGCACCGCAAATGATGGAAGTAACACAATAGTTTGTATTTTAGTTTATATGAAAGCAAGTGGTACATTTTTTGAATATATTAAATACAGATAACATATATATATATATATATATATATATATATATATATATATATATATATATATATATATATATATATATATATATTTTGATTCAAGCCAAACGCAATGTTAAGTTCCACCACTTGTCTTAACACTAGGTTCCCATGTTTCCTCTGCCTACCCTGTCATGTGCAGGATACAGAAAGAATATGCAATGCATGCCTTTGAGATGGCCGAAAAGTAAAATCTAGAATATTGACTTCTAGTTTGTTCTTATATAATAAATATATTCAAAAGATTTATCACTGGCCTTAAAGAAGTTCTTTCTGTTATGCTTTAATTAAGATAATTTTTTGATAATAAAGCCATTCAACAAATAAAAATATTGTACTTTTTTTTGTTCCATATCCTTCGAATTTATAAAAATAATAGTAAGTTCGAATTTTCAGTTATTTTTAATTGTTAGGATGTCAAGTACAAAACAACTGATAACAAGTAACTTTATTATTTAAATAATTCTTTTAATTTTTTTATAAATATCATGTATATTCTATATCAGGGATTCCTAAACTTTTCACTTTTATATCATTCATAGTAGCTGGGACCACTATGTATGTAGGTATAATAAAAATACCTGTAAAAACAAAAACTGTTGTTATCAAACAAAAACTTTGCCTCACCATCCTCAGTCATAAAATTAAGTTTGTTCATGTATCATATTTAGGCTTCTGTCTTCTGTTCTATGTAAATGGAGTATTAACTACAAACCATATATCTGTTGAATTCAAACTGAATATCTATTGTCTTTTAATCCTAAATAAAAAAAATTGAGAAAAGAAAATTGTATGCCTATTTTTTTTTAACTTCGCTTGTTTTTTTGGAAAGTATGTTCAGTAGAGAGGAAGATACGAGATGGATGTGGAAAGATGTATTGCTGCTGATAACAAAATTAACGGTGCCTTAGCTGCATTAGTGAAACGGCGAAACATCACAGCACAGCTGCGTGTTTGGCCGTACACAGTGCAGTGTTGTTACCGACGCTGTTATACGGCAGAGAAACGTGGGTATTACAAAAGAAGAATGAAAGAAAGATGAATGCCGTGGAGATGCGATCTCTTCGTATGATATGTGGACTGTGTCTGACTAGCCCGCTAGGGATAAAATGTGAAATAGTATAGATCAGCATTGATTTTTTTCGCTCTACGCTATGGCATGCAGCAATACATCCTCATACATTACATATTTTTGTGTCATATTAACTAGTCTTCACTGATACTTCCCCACTCAACTCAACACTCCAATTTGCCTCATTACCAGAGCAAGGAAATGATAATATTCAATATTTAATTTCCTCAAGTTGGAATCGCATAAACAACATGTTGCATGTATTACAGTCACATGCTTGTGCCCTTACGCCACAACTGGCTTCATAGCTTGTTACAAAAGTATGAATTAATAAGCACTGTGAACTTGGAAGGTATCCATGAATGTTAATAAATGTTATATACACTTTACTTAATACTTCTTTAATAAATATATGTTTATGCAAAGACACATTTATTTCACAAAATAAAACAAAATTTACAATGATAAATTTTAACCATTTACTTAAAAACAAATACTATAATATGCTACATGGTAAAAGACAGTTAGTTCTTGTCACGGTAGTGTTTGATGTTGACCAAGACCCAGGTGGGGATGCTTAACCAGGCGACAACCATTGTTCCCGCTAGGATGATGGTTTCCTGTAAAAAATTAAATCAATTTTATTATTTATATTTTTAATCTAATCTGTGTAATATATCTATCTGAAATTAAAATAATTCATTTCCTAGTGGAAATCAAACCCATAACCTGTCCCATTTACAGTATGGTGCAGAGGCACAGGGGGTGCCTCTGCGCCATGGTGTCCCAAGTCATATTTGTAGTGTTATAAAATAAATAGAAACTATGAAAATGAATTCTAGTATATTTGAAATTAATTTACTTAAAAATACTAAGTTATACTAAACTAAAACTAATTATAGCAAACTCTAGTCAATTTATAAAGAAATCTTGAATCTAATATAAAATTCAAATATCAAAAATATGTATACCACAGTAAAAAAGATTATAAAACAGGTGAAATAAAAATATTTTTATAATACTTGTAACAAACAAGGTGTGACAGTGAATCAGGTTTCAAGATATTTGTTCAACAGCACTCTATATCTTGTTCAGAATGAGGAAGGAAAGTTAGATAGTTTATTCTCTCGAGTAGGCATTGAACCCACATTATCGCCCAAGCCGCTATTTGCAAAAATTAGTAAAGTTACCAAGGTTAACTGCAAGTTTATTTACTTTTATCTGTAATGTTTTATACAGAAAAACAAAATGAAATTGTTATTTAAAAAAGCAAACAAAATGTTTCTTAGAAAATCCATACGTCACATTTTAACTGTTGGTAGTATTTTTTTTATAAATATCAATAAATAATGTTAGTTTGTCCTGATTTTATAGATAAAACCACAAATCCCAAGATAAAAAAATCATATAGTTGATACTTCACAATTGACAATTAAAGATAACCTATACTCTCAAAACATTACGTAACGTTTTACGCTTAATCCCTCAATTTCAATTCACATTTGCTCAAACCCCTATTTAAAACGATATCAAAAGATAATAAATAAAATGTTTCATTTATATAATTAAATATATAGTTGTAATATAATTTATTTATATAACGTAAATACTTACAGCTCGAGTAACCTTATTTCTTGCTGGAATAGCGATACCGCTCATGTTCCTCGCTTGCACGGCATTTTTAGCGAACACCTGAGTTGGTCTCAAGAGGCTTTTAATAGCTAGCATTTTGGAAAATTTCACAAAGAATTTCTCAATATAATAACTGCAGTTAGCGCAGTCTACAAAATCAAATTGTGATGGAAAATTGATTATTACTTGAAAGTTGCCATTTAAAAAAGTCTTGTTGCCGTATAGATTATATATATATATTCGTTTATTAAATGTAGTCTTGAGCAATTTTGCAAATTGAAATGGCGGCTTCAATTATGCCATACTCTTTTAGGCAAGAAAATATTGTAAAGATTTTCTTGCCAAAAAGAGTACGGAATAATATTTTATAATAGAATAATTGAGGCCGCCGTATACAGTAACACCTCACACTTTACAGTATGACAATAATACACATGATACTTGTTATTATTTTGATACATATTTTTTGCTCAGTTCGAAATAAATATTATCTCATTCCAAATAAACATTTATTTGGAATGAGATAATATTTTATCTCGTTTATTATTTCGATTTTTTTCTTTTTTTTATTTATTATCATTTTATAATTAGAGGCCGGTCGTGGTGCAGAGGCACAAAGTGTGACTGTAAAATCGACTGGTTGTGGGTTCGATGCCCACTCGAGGAAATGAATTATTTATTTACATTGATATTTTCATTTCAAAGTTTCAACAAAATCGATCCAGAAGTTTTTGAGATATTATTTATTAACGTATTTCTGGAACGGACATGCGCAAAATACTTAGCTATTAATATCAGATATTTGAAGTTGACTTACGTTTTTAATTCTTAACTTTAATGTCCTATCTCATAAGAATAAGTACGGCGTTGGATAATACCATCTAAACATAGCACTTTGCAAATGAAAGAAAAAGTTAATATCGATATGTGTTCTTAACAGTATTCCTTTAACTATTGACTATAGCAGCGCGGCGTTAAGTTACACCACTCAAAACGTATTATCACGTATTCCATTTAAAGTAAGGCACACAGTATCGTAACACTAGTTTTATCTGTGTATTCTGCTAATATGCGGAATAAAGCAAGAAGCTAAAAGTAAAAATTATTATAAATTCAAAAATTACTTCAAAATCGCTAAGTATGTCAACATCTAGACACGCAATCTGGTGTGGAGCGAGTGATAGCGCGCGGAAAACCCACCGCGCCTCGCCCACTGAAGTCACTCTCATACCTTTAGAATGGGGATTTTTATTATTTTATTTTCACAATTCCTGTTATAAAATTTTATTCTCCATGAGAAATCCATTGCGTTTAGAATTGTTTCTTAATGGTCTCGTCTTCCTTCAAGCGTAGCGTGAAGTGTTCAAAAAGTAAGAACCATTTAAATATAAGATTAAAATTTACAATAAAAATAGAACCAGTTTTTCTTATGCATACAACCTAAACATTTTTTCTTATGCATACAGATCAAAATCGTTCAATTTTCTTTAGGACAGCCTTTCCCTTGTTATCCGGACTTGGAAAATATTTCAATAAATATGTGACTGTCAGTCGCAGTAAAATTCGTAAACAAAATATCATAATAAGTCTCAATAGGTATTTTGTAAAAATATTTAAAACTTAAATAAATTACAATTATAGTACACCTGATGCTCCGGATAATAAAACAAGTATAAATCTACATGTGAAAAGCATTTCATACAAAAAATAAACAGGGCTAAGTTGAGACAAACATTATCCAGCCTCACATCGCAAAAAAAAAGTCTTATTGATGTTCTTTATGTTTTATTAACCAAATTATTTTTTTAAATACATCGAAAAAAAGCTGACACACCAAGTAGTAAGTGCTTAACAGCCAAATACTGCTGCCATTAATATAAAATATTTAGTTCCAACTGTGGTCACAGTTCAAACTCTTTTTTGCCAAGCTATAAATTTGAGCTTTATTTCAAATTTTTTTTTTTTTTTTTATATATGTACTATTTTAATTATGAATGCATTGTATTCTAAGATTAAAGGACATTGCAAAGGAAATTCGGGAAATTTTCTACATACAGAATTAAAAAAACTAAAAAATATGATTGATTGACTTAATATAGGCACATAAATACATGATTTTGAAAAAAATCTATATCATCATCATAATTTTTCTGACGTCGTCGTCAAACAACGGGTTGTACAAGATATTTGCGCTTTTAAATTTCAATTTTTTTTAATCTCTAAATACATTCTAATGCTACTTAATGCTATGTCTACAAAAATCTTAGAAAGAAAATCTATATGGGGAATAATAATAAAACAAATATAAATAAAAACAAATATATTTTATTAATTCAAAAATTATCAGTATAAAAAGTATCACATTTTAACAAACCATAAACTGAGCGTTGTAAAAATTAAAAATGGCGATGATTTAAACAAAATGGCAGCACTTCGACCGATTGGCGCGCATTCTCTTTCTAACCACTCGTAGTCTTCTTGTAGATTTCTTTCTTTTAGAATTGGCCCCAAAGTTGATAAAATTCTCGCGTGGTATTCGTTTATGTATTTAATCTGAAATATGGCGGCGAGGCGTTAGTTAAGTTACATTATTCAAAACGCATTATCACGTACCTATTCGAATAGAAAGTGGGGCACACAGTGTCTTAGTACAACTTTTTATTTGTATTTTCTGCTAGTATGCGGAGCTGACTAGCATGAAGGCTAAAAGTAAAAGTTATTAACACATTACCTCAAAATCGCTAAGTATATCAACATCGAGACACGCAGTCTGGTGTGGAGCGAGTGACAGTGCGCGGAAACCCTACCGCGCCTCGCCCACTGAAGTCACCCACCATACCTTTAGCCTGAAGAAAGTCATGAATTTTGTAAATTCTTTTAATGGATTAGGATTCTATACTAATGTTATAAAGGTTTATTCAATTAAACACACTAATCTCAGTAACTACTGGTTGCAATTGAATAATATTTTTAGTGTTGTATATAGTTAAAGAAAGCTTTATCTTATTATAATAAGTATCTTAGGGAGTGGAGCAACAATGAAAATTGGGGCAAAAATCTTGATATTCAACTAACCATGCAGACGTCCCATGATAAAGTAAGTATAATTATATTATAAATAGTTTGATCTACATGTATTACTAGAATGTTCGTTTATAATTTATTACTCCTCATTATATGTTGCTATATATTTTTAGTTATGTAGACGTTTTCATAATATATTTAAAATTGACTCACTTACAAAAATATGATCAGCTTCATTATTCATTTCGATTACTTCCACTATGTCCTCGTGACGAATACCGTATTCCCCAACTTCGTAGAAACCAGGTTCTGTGTATAAATGTGAGAATGTATTTTTTGTCTTACCAAATTATAAAAATTAAAATATCTATACTAATCAATATATACATATGAAAAAATTTAACAAATCGAAAATATATAACATAATTTATTATTACTTTTTTAATTATTTTTTTGTCTTGACAGTTTTTAATTTTTTTGTCGGTTTATCTGTATGAATTCAATTCAATATATGAATGTTGTCTTCAAAGTGACGATATGTTACACGAAAATAATTCAGATGAGTACCTATATAAATTTTTTTTTAACAATTATAAGAAAATTCCCTTGTTCCAAATTTGCTTGCTTGAAACTCCTTTAGAAATGCGTACCATCACTAAAGATCATTCCGGGAACGATGCCAGGGTCGTTCACAGCTAAAGAAGTCCCGATTCCAGAAGGCCCTTCATGAACGTTCAGGAAATGACCGACACCATGTCCAGTACCATGTGCATAGTTCAAACCCACATCCCATAAGGCTTTACGAGCTAGCGTTTCTAGGAGATTACCCTATGAAATTTAAATACAGTTAATTCTATTTCATTTAAGAAATACTCCAATAAAAAAGAGCTTGTACGATTACCAAATTTTTTGTAAAGTTAAGTTTTCACCAAAATATAAAAATCTAGTTCTTACAGTGGACCCTCTAGGAAAAACGGCTGTGGCAAGTAAAATCTGTCCCTTCAGCACCCTAGTAAAGGCAAGTCTCTGAGCCGGTGTGGGAGAACCGCTCATGTGTCGAGTTCTTGTTATATCAGTTGTACCATCCCTGGAAATTATTAAATAATTGCAAATTATTTTAAGAAATACCGAAAAATATTTTCCAATTATCAATGCAAAAGTACACAAATAATGTACTGTAATGTAATGTACTTATACAAATAGGTATTGCGTTGCAATACCACGCAATACCTATTTGTATAAGTACACAAATAGGTATTGCGTTTGCTTTACCTCTTTGTGTACTTTTGTACAAGCAAATATTGCAACAGCTTTATGTTTTATCGTGAAGGATGGGTACTTGTGGTAACGTAGTATTTACCGAAGCACAGATCACTGGTATGACAAATTACGGCGTTAAACATACAATGTCTCGTATTGAGGTGGAAAGAGAAGAATGGAGGATTTTGACACTATGTTCACTCTGCCTATATTGTCATAGGAGGGATCCAACGAGAAGTTGAAGATCCAACGAGAAGTTAACAATATATTTATATATGATGTGCCAAATGCGAATCATAAAGCTTAGTAACTATTGAGTTTTATTTGTAATACAGGATATATGTTTCATTTGATTTGATAAAGCCGAAAGTAAAAAAAGTGTAAAGTAGGAGGCGGAGTATCTTAAGGTGAAGCTCCTTCTGCTTTTATGCAAAATACAGCGTGAAGCTGATTGACCAAAATACTGTAAGAAAAAAGACGTAAGTTCAAATTCCCATGTACTTACAAAATAATTCCCAAAAATAAAAAATAAGCTAAAGAAAAATGAAAAACGCAATTAAACATATTTTTTCTTTACTGTCAAACTAATAAAAACATGCCAAAAATAAAAAAAAGCTGACATACATATACTGCCCCCCAGAATCCACCAGAAGCACGTCATCTTTAGTTATGATTCTCTGATCTCCCTCCCTCACAGGTTTATAGTGAATGATCGCTCCGTTCTCTCCCGCACCAGCTATTGTTGCGAACGAGGGGCCTTTGTAGTGTTGTTCTTTGCTACAGAATATATAATCAAATTAATAGAAAATACATTTTTAAATAGTTGCGTTTACCACACGCTTGTGTCCCCGCGACTCTCAGTATACTGAGACTGACGTTTATCAATATTTAAATATTATTATTAGATCAGTACCAATTTCGTTAATGAAAGTTTGTGTCGTTTAATTAAAACCTATGGGAAGCAGGTAAGGTGCCTTATAGGTTTTAATTACACGGTGGATTTCATTCAAAACATGATCTATAAATGCTCGTGCTTTTTGATGTTGTCCATTTAGCAGCTTGATTTTACTCAGTGCTCTCAAGGACCGAAGTACTGAATATTTGATATTAATTTCAGTTTGATGTCTCCATGAATGTCTCGAGAAAAGTGGTTTTAACAGGTGGTGGAAGTAGTTTTCATTTTAATACTTCAAAAATTGGTAACAATGATTTACGAAGAAATTTCATTAGAAAAAAAACAATACCCTCTAAGTTCGTCCAATTTATCAACAACATTAATTTCCGTGACAACACGTCCACTGTCAACCTCCTCGTGTACCCAACGCAGGAATCGGACTACTGCTATACCGTCCTTAATGTGGGATGTCCTGAAACCCTGAAAATTGATTTTTTTTATAGCTTTGTGCTGTATCCCACATATTGCAGGGTAAGCAGAGGGAACCTAATGTTAAGACACTCGGTTCCCCACGCACCGCAAAACTCCGCAAGGAAATGAAATTATTAAATAAGTAGTATTTATATATTATTCGGGCAACAAGGACTAGAAGTATACTAAAATAATGTATATACATTTATAATGTACGTTTTAGATGTTCTCTGTTTTTATTTTAAGTCTTTCTTTTTGTTTATTTAAAGTACAAAGTAACAAAGATTTTCATATTTTAAATTTACGTATGTACCTATATGTATGTGTTATATACAACAAGTGTCATAAACAAAAACGTAATTACATTTTAAATGTAAGAATTTTTCGTCTAGTCTAAGCGTAACTACTGTATGCTGAGTTGCGAAACTTAACGCCGCACTTTATTGAGTCTCTTCAAATTTTTAATTAGTAAACACAGTCTACAATATCATACCTGTAGTTCTACATCATTTTTAATACACTTCAGTAACGCCACGGGAGAGACTGTGGACAGTGTTTTGACGTCTGAATTCTGAAAATAGAAATGAAAACAGATAACGAAGGTGTTTGAGGCCGTCGTAGTGTAGTAGCACAGCGTCTGACTGTACACGCGATTAGTCGTGAGTTCGAAGGGTTTGGGTCTATGATGAAGATGACAACAGATCCATACATAAATGGGGTTGGGGGGGAGGCTAGATTTGGGAGCTTCATGCCCACCATAGTATAATTAAATTTATATTTATTTTCGGGGCCCCCTACAAGAGAGCTGTATTGTTTGCCTTTAAGTAAAGTCATTATAAACAATTTTATTTAATTTTACTGTTGAGATCTTAAAGTTTATTTTAAGTCCTAATGTCATGAAAGATTTTATATTCTTAAAATATTAATTTTATAATAATAACAAAAAGTCTGACCGTCTCAGCGGCCATATGTATTGCGTGACTTCCATCGCTCGATAACCAAATAAAATCACCAGGAGAAAGTGATACCTAAAAATAATGTTTAAAATTAATGATTATAAACAAAATTTTAAAAATAAAAATAATAAGAAATACATTTCATATATTTCTTATCTAGAAATCGTCCAATTCCGTCCAAAGAGGCGCAGGTTCAAATCTCACTACGTTCAAATTTTTATACGTTTTATTAATAAGTATTTTTTCCTAAGTGTGGAATAACACTAAAAAATATTTAAAAATATATATTAAGCTTGTCGTAGCATGTCTCGTAATGTGACAATAACTATAAGAAAAAAGCTTTTCCCATATAGCCGACAAAAAAAAATTGTGCAAAATCCGTTCCTCCGTTCTCCGTTTTCCACTAGGTTTCCAGGTAATGCGTGTTTAGTGACTACTCGAGAAAATGGATTATCCACTCATCATGCAATGCTTCCAGTATTCATCGGAAAGTGGAGAACGGAAGTGTCTTAAAGAGAATGGGGTTTTTTAACACTAGGTTGCAAGGTTCCCAGCCTGAAATTCTATAAAAGATGCCGATATACTCATTCACATGTCTGTTTGATTAAAATTTTAAAACAAATAAAAATAACACATACACTGTAATTGCTCATATATTCAAATATTTCTATATACGGACGGCAATGAACCTGTGTCCCTTCAAATTGCAAATGCTGTTCAATGTGCTCCGGTAACTGCCCGTCACCCCAGAATAGGATAATATTGTTTATTTCCTAAAGAAAAATAAGAATGATTTAATAGGATTTAGACGGAAATATAACGGAAATATAACGGACGGAAAAAAATACACTAAAAGATCACATAAAGCTTGCTCAAAAGACAAGGTCCCCCTGGAAGTTATGTCTAACTCCAGATCAAAAATTAAATTAAAGAAAATTTAGAAAAAAAGGTTAATCGTGGCGCAGAGGCACAAAAGTGTGACTGTAAAATAGACAGGTTGTGGGTTCGATCCCCACTGGAAATGTAAATATTTAGTTAATTTTATGTTTCATAGCAGCAGCAGCAGGCAAAGTGAGGAACGGAGTGTCTTAACACTATCCACCTTTACGCTATATCCCGCACACAGCAGAGTTGCTGTGTGCGGGATGCAGCGTAAAGTTGATACAATGTACAATAAAATTAGGTGGAACACTGAGAGTAAAATTAAAATTAAATTAGCTTCACGCTGTATCCCGCACACAGCAGGGTAGACAGAGTTAACCTAGTGTTAAGACACTCCGTACCCCACTCTCTGCCGAATTCTGCAGGTATTGCGTGTTGAGTGGCAGAACTCAACGCCGCGCTTAGCCTCGACACCAGAGCGAAGAAAGTGAGAAGATTCAAACATAATTAGATCCAGAGTTTTTTATGTAAAAGTAATAAAAAAGTTAAATGAAAATTAGCCAAAATGAAGAATTCAACTGTCGTCTTAGAATATTCAGCCTATTTTGATAATACTTCAATAATAAGGATCAAAAAAAGTACTTCTTACCAAATCAGCCCTAATAACAAGGTAAGAAAAGAAAACAGGATTGTAGGGAATATCAGAACCTCTGATATTAAGAGTATCTGAAAAATAAATGGCTCATTAAAAGTTGTTAATTTTTTTTATAAACCATTAAAAATATTATAAAAATGTTGCTTAATGTTGCTTACTAACAGGGAAGTTAGTTTTTTTATGAATTTAAACATTTTCAAATGAAGAAGTATTTAGTTAATCGGTTATTCAGATAAAATTAATCAGCTAATCAATCATTACTACGTGAAAAGGAATATTTTTATTCTACAAAAAAAAAATATTTCATTCACATAGCAGGTTAGTCAGGGGGAACCTGGGAACTGAACAGAGTGACTTAACAATAGCTTGTTAAGTCACTCTTTTTCCGTTAAATACACTTCTTCTGAATTATGGAGGCATTGCGTCTTGAATGGCGATTAATTCCGCGCTTTACCTCGTTTCCAGAACGAGAAAATAAAAGTATTCAATATTTAATTTCCTCGAGTGGGAATTGAAACTACTATCTGTCGCGATTACAGTCACAAGTTAGTGCTCCTGAGCCACGACTGGCCTCGACTCAACAAATTCGTTATTTTTTATTGTGAAATTTTTACTATCTAGGTAAACTCACATGCAATATCGTCCAAAGCAGTTAACACTAATGCCGACGCGTTACGACCCCGTATCTGTGAGAGTAATTCTGATATTTTGTCACCTGAACTTTTGCCTGAAATAAAAAAAAACAATATTTTCTTATATTTTAATAAAAATAAGCATTATATAATAACAATAATTTGAGATGTGTTAACAATTTTAAGTACCTGTAAAATTTTTACTCAGAACGATCAAGGCTTCGTTGGGTCTCGCCGGCGGGGGATCCCCAATATCGGTCCTCGTTTGATCGACAATGTTATTAAATTCTGCCTTTAAAGTTACGTTGATTTGTCTTAATGCTGTCTGAAATAGATTTTTATATTTGAAATTAAAATAATACGATTCACCTATTAAAATATATTATTTTATTTGTTGATTAAAATTAATATTATTTATAATTAATATTAGAGGATGATGCGCCTTAAGTTCGCATCAATATATTATCAATATCTATTTAGGCGAAAATTAATTGAACTAAAATATAACTAAAATATAGTAAAAAGAATATAACATAACAGGTCTTAATGAACAGAAAGTACAGAGCGTATTGTATGGGACGCTATGTGCGGCTATGATATGTATAAAAATATAATATACCTCAAGAGAGTTCCAAGCTGACCGTGTGTAGGTAGTGGGATCGATACCGACAACTGACCCTGGTGACATATTGGCTACTAACCACGCTTGTATTGAAAGATCGGTACCTGAAAACAAATTATATTTTTACTTTTATAAATAAACGTATTAAAACTTGAACGTAGCGGGATTTGAGCCCGCGCCTATTGCAAGTCTAAATGGGAACGAAGTGTCTTACACTAAGTTCCCAGGTTCCCTCTGTCTACCCTGCTATGTGCGGGATACGGCGTAAAGCTAAAAAAAAAATTAAGTAATATCGTGATTCACCACTGATTGCTCTGACCTTGTCTCATTAAAGTCCACACATTAGCGTCCACTTCGATTTCAAACTGTGTAAAGTATCTGCCATCTGTCCATACTAACGCGTGATTTTGAGTCACTAGAGCTGTTCCAGAGGACCCAGAGAGACCGGAGAGCCATTCCCTCCGAGCATCGCATGGTGCTATATATTGGGACTGAAAAAAAAAGATATCAAATAAATATTTTGCTTTCATTTAGTTTGGTTGGGAATTAGGAAACGACGTTATAATTGTAGTATAGCAAGCTGAGCAGGGGGAACCTAAGGTACGACACTACGTTCTACACTGTTTCTGCACATTAGAGATAGCGCGTGTTCAGTGGCGCAGCTAAACGCCGCAGTTTAGCTTACAAAATAGGACGAATGAAATAATTATATTTAATCAATAAGTTCTTTGATTTTCACGATTATTACACATATTAAATAAAACTAATTTAACCGGATTAATCGCGTATATTTAAGGTTTTTACATTTTGGAAACCCGACGTTTCGAACACTTTACTAAATTACTTTTTAAAGTGTTAGAAACGTCGGATTTCCAAAATGTAAAAATCTTAAATATACGCGATTAATCCGGTTAAATTAGTTTCATATAATATGTATATTTAATCAGTCCCTCGAATAAGGATAGAAATCAATCACATCATGGTTACACTTAAAAGTTCTCCTTTCTATAAAAACTAAACAAAACTTATATGAAATATAATATTAATGAAAAATCTAATATCCAATATTTTATTAAATAATGACATTTTAAATATCAGAAGAACAAGAAAATAATTTAAAAATATTATTTATTGATAACATTGCAATCGAACAAATAAGTCATACTGTTGTTGTATAGTACGTATTAAATGTCGAGGTGGTAACTGGGAGTGAAAAAAAACAACAAAGAAAAAGAGTGAGAGAAGTCGTAAGACGAAGAAGTAGAAGATTACTCACGTTATGGGCATCAGCTGTGGGCACTATGAATGCATCTATGTTTCTATTTACTAATATCCTTCTTATTGTATCAACTTTCAATTGACTCGACTGTCTCGAATATACCGAAGGTCCAACTGAAATTGTTATAAATTAACATATTATTTACACAGTGCTTTTCAATATAGTTATATTATTAAATATAGTTTATTTGTTTTATTTTAAATATGGTAACTAGAGTAGGTTTTTTAGCTTCCCGCTTATAGTATTGTGCCTACCTACCTACCTAGGGCACAGGGAACCTACTTGCCTCTTGTCCACTCATGTTTAAGTAAGCGTCGCGTTTTATCTTGTTACCAGAGCAAGAAAATGATAATAATTTCCCCTAACTGGAAACCGACCTCACAACGTCGCGCTTACTAGTCAGACAGCGTGCAAAACATCTCTTTCATTCATCTTTTTTTTTTTCGTTAAAAGTTAAAGTGAATGCAAAACTAATTGATATAACCATACCATATCTGGGTCCATCTGGTTCAGCATATTCTTCGTAAATAGCGGGAACGTCGCCAAGAACTATACTGAAACTGAATTTTTAAATTAGTGGAAATAGTGATTGACAGACAACGCACAATAGAAACTAAGTGACGTAGAGAGATGAAATGTAACGTGTCGTTTAGATTACATGGACTGTTTTATACCGAAATAGAAAAAACGAGATTTGAACTCAGTTCAGTTCAGTTCTTAATTTATGACGCTTCGAGCGTGACAGTTGAGCCAATGTCACGTTGTATGGAGAATACACGACGGAGATTGTAAAAAAGAGTCTATAATATATTAAACGATGGGAGAATGCATGTTAAAAAGAGCTCAAGTAAGAGTACTGCCTTCAATTTGACCTCTTATTAGGATAGAAGAAGCTATTCAAGCTAAGGAAAACTAACTGAAAAACTTACATTTTTCTTTCAAAAAAAATTTTTGTACCGTACTTGTAGTCATCATAAAGCATTTGACTAGCGCATTGTAGGCTCCATACCTTTATACATATTTAAAATACTTGCATTGCCTCGATCTCATACGAAAAAATGGAGCGTTAAGTTCCGCCACTTAACAACACAATGTCTTGAATACGGGCAGAAAGTGCAGAACGGAGTGTCTTAATACTGTTATCTGTCTATATAAGACTTGTTTTTAGCTGTATTGTCTGTTTGATCAGATCGTAATGCTATTTGTTGTGTAGACACAGGACACATTCTAAATTCGGAATATAGCTAGCTGGACCCTATGTACAGTAGTTACATATAATGTAGTATATGTTTTTTTTAAGGTTAACGCTATATCCACACTTAGCAGGGTGGGAACAGGGAACCTAGGAACCTAGAGAGGCACTTTGTTGCCATTAAGTTGCCACTTCCGTTCTCCACTTTTCACCGAATTCTTCAGTCGTTGCGAGTTGCGTGGCGGAACTCAACACCGCGATTGTAGCCTATGTCTTCCTTGATAGACATACTGTTTAACACAAAAAGATTTCTTTAATTCGAACCAATATTTCCTGAGATTGGAGCGTTCAACCAAACATAGTCTTTAGTACAGATATTGATTATTTCAATACTTACATTATAAATAATAACAGAACAACACTCCTTCCTATCATCTTGCGATTTTACAAATAAATTTTAGTAAGCCATTGATTATTGTTATCAAAATCTATTGAACTGATAACAAAATAATATTTGTATGTATGAGTGATAAGACATTTTTTTTATTTAAAAAGATTCCTTACATTATGTATACAAAACAAAAATTGTACAATTATAATTTGTTAGTGTGTGAACCCGACAGCTGTGGGTTCGATTCCTAGTCGTGGGAAAGCATTATTTTCTTTTCCTCGCTCTGATAACAGGACAGAGCGTCTCGGAAATTGAACGGTACATAGAGAAGGGAGAAACTTAACCTAGGGTTGGCTTTGCGTTATCATTCTGCTACGTGCGGAATACAGCGTGAAATTGAAAGACGACTGCAGTTGCTTTTGTGAGGATTTTAACACCCTTTTTGACAAGCTACTTCGATATATCATATGTTGTCATTGTAACTTGCAGCAGGGAAGGCCTCCAATTTTCGAATTCGAGACATTAGACATTGTCCCATTGTCTACCTCGACTAACACTAACGCCATTTGATTGATTATTTTTAGCTTCACGCTGTATCCCTCATATAGCAGGATAGAGGTTCCCTCTGCCTACCAATCTAGTGTTATAACACTCGCTTCCCATTAAGACACTTTTGGTTCATGCTTTCCGTCGAATTCTGAAGGCATTGCATGCTGAGTTGCAGAACTCCAAAGCTACGCTTTGCATCGTTGTCAAAACGAAGAAGAGGGAAATATTAAATATTTCATTTCCTCTTTTTTTCCCTGCTGTGTGCGGGATATAGCGTGAACCTAAATAAATATATAATTTCCTCAAGTAGGAATCGAACCTATTTTCTCATTAATAAAGAAGAAAAAAATATTATATTTAAAATTTTTTTTACTGCTCGATTCCTCGATTTACTCTTTGGATACGGCGTCACGTTTCGTGATATGTGTGTGAGTAATTTTTTTTAAGTTATAAAATTACATCAAAATTAGTCCAGTATTTCTTTCTCATTGGCAAAATAGAATGTCGTACATTTAAAAGATAAAAATATATAAGTCACGTCCTTTATCAATGGATTAAAATGATAAAACTGAAATATAATAGCTCTAATAAAAGATAAAATAAAGATTATGTTGTCATAACTTTATTATCTTATATCAATTATTATAGTTATATAAATTTTATGAGTTCCTTTTTTAGGGTTCCGTTCTTTTTAATGAAAAAAGGAACCCATATAATTTTTTGTTCGTCTGCCTGTCTATCTGGCAAGAGCACTCAACAACACTTGGGGATTTCCTGAAAAAAAAACTTATTTCTATATTTTCTTAACAAAAAAGATATGGCCGTTTATATAGGCCGCGTATATCAACACTACAAAGGAAATCAAAATTAATAGGGCTCTTGTGGTTGACTTAGAATTATGAAATTTGGCATTCTTAAAAATTATAGCCTTAAAAGGCAAAATTCAATATTAACGCCGCTAGTTCAAGAGAGTTATAAGACGAAAGGGCTCTTGCTCTTGCGACTCGCGCTTGTCCGGTTTTTTAAGGTGTATCGCCCTTACAGCATAGCATGCGGAAGGAACGTAGTGTTAAGGCAATCCATTCTCCATGCACCTTACAAATTTCCACGCTTTTTGTGCTTAATTACGAAGCTCAACATCGCATTTCGTCTTGCCAGGTCAGGAGAATGAAAATATTTCAAATGTAATAATTACCCCAAGCGGGATTGAACTCCGTCTCCTTTAATGTCAAACACTGTTTTACTGGGACATTAAATAAGAACCAAATAAAAATAATGAATAGTCAAAAATTACATATCAAATATTTATATTAAAGGGCGTTTTATTAATAAATAAAACTACAAAATTGCCATAATACAACAATATATTTATATAATATTAATAATATATTTTACAAATAATTGTAATTAATAATATATAAGACAAAACTCATTGCTTCTTCCCTAAAAACCTCAGGGTCTGAAAAAATAAAAAAAATACACATTTACTAAATAAGTATTAAAAAAAAGTTTAGAAAAAAAAAGTTAAATATCATGACAATAAACTTTATTTTCAAAATTATAAAGAGTCCAGTCCAGTGGCGCAGAGGTAGGGTAAGACTATAAACGCGGCTGGTTGTGGATTCGATTGTCACTGTAAGACAACAAAAATTTAATATTTTCACTCTGGTAAGGTGGCAAAGCGCCGCGTTTCGTTCCCATGTCCCATTCCATCGAATCGAAAGCGAACCCACAACCGTCGTTTTTACGGCCGCTCACTGTGCCCCTGCAGCTGGCCTCAATTTGTAGCTACTTTCTATGTAAAATAAATTGAAAATAAATGTAACTTTCTCACCTCTCTATCAAAGAACATTCCTTTTCCAACCAGTCGTAGTCGTCATTTAAATTCCTTTGCTTCAATATCGGTCCTAGAGTACTGAACACGCGTCTGTGATACGCGTTTATGTAATTTAACTGAAATAAAAATATTTAAATTTAATAAACAATAGAAAATAAATAATATTACCATTTTTTATTAATCAGGTAGGACGATTGTGGATTTAATTCTAGTCTTAGAGAATTACATTTTTAATGTATCCTAACGTGTCGCAAGTGATAGAGTTTGGCTGTAAATATGATGGTCGTGGGATCGATTCCCATGAGAGGAAATAAAGTTTTCTTTTCCTTGCTCTGCTAAATCAAAGTTCAGCGTTAAGTTACGTGATTCAATGTGTAACTAAGCCGTATGGTTCATGGTGAACGTAGCGGGAACGCGTAGGTTAAAGGTCACAGTACTCAGACAGTTTCCAAGAGGCGCAGTATCAAATCCCGATACGTTCAATTCTAATATGTTTCGTAAATAAGTATTATTCATTCCTTAATATGGCAATAAAATAAAAAAAAAACAAAACCTTATATAGCACATTATAAATGTAAAAAATATTTGAAAAATAATAGTTTTTAATCAAATTAACATTATTATTTAATACACTTTACCTCAAAATCATTCAATAAGTCCAATTCCATACAAATTCTTTGATTGGGCACTACAGTTAGAGTGTGGAATCCTAAAACACCGCGCCCGTCGAAATCGCCTAGCAAGTCTTTTGCCTTAATCAGAAAAAAAGGACATTATAAAAGTATATTTATTGAAAATAAATATTTTTTAGCTTTATATAGTATCCTCAACACGCAATGTCTTCAGAATACGGCGAAAAGTGTGAAACGATAGTGTCTTATTGGAGACGGAGTGTCTTAACATTAGGTTCCCTCTGCCTACCTTGCTATGCACAGTATACGGCAAGAACATTTATTTTTTTATTTCTAGTGGACTTATAGTTTTTCCATATGGTTGTAAATTCTATGACAACAAAAAAAAAACCAGAGAAAAAACACTTACTCTCGGATGATCTGTAGATTTACTGACATTTATAATTTCAACGAGATCCTCGTGCCTTATACCGTATTCGCCCACTTTGTAAAAACCTGGCTCTGGAAATGAAAAAAGAATATTTTTTTAGTGTTAAAATGTTATATATTATGTTAATATTAATTTTAAACTATCTTTAGTAAACAGAGACTGAAACGTATAAGTGATTGTATAAACGAACTTATGAATGAGACGAAGAGATAAGTTCCTAAATAACGTGGGAGAAATTTTTGAGGAATTGGCCTCTGTGTTACATTAAAATTGTCAATGAAAAAAGGAATCAATGGTATAATTTAAAAACAAACGAGAAAAAATTGTCATAAAAGTAACAAAAAAAAACTAAGAATTGATTGAATGAAAGAATGTTATGCATTGCACAAATAAAACAAGGATTTTTTTTTATTACACTGAACAGAGCGACATAAATAATATTACAAAATAATATTTTATTCTTTAAGAATCTTATAGTTTCCTCACCATTGCTCAAAATCTGGCCTTCTCTTAGGCCAGGGTCATGAGGGTAGGGCCTCCACGACACCCCCGAGGGTCCCTCGTGCACGTTGAGGAAGTGCCCCACGCCGTGGCCGGTGCCGTGCGCGTAGTCCTCGCCCGCGCGCCACAGCGACACGCGCGCCAGCGTGTCGAGCACGTTACCCTACAAAAAGGTCAAAGTTATTGTCAAGATTTTTCAATTATAATTATAGTTCGCGTATAGTTCCACCACTCCGACGAAAGGGGGGACACTTAACACTAGGTTCCTAGGTTCCTTCTGCGTACCCTGTGAAAAATATATCAAAGAATGGTAATACATTCATAATATAATGATTATTTTAATATTCATTCAATCTTATGTAACAAAACCAATAGAAAAACTCTATTATTATAAATGGGATTTGAACTGGTAAACAATCAACTATGATAATTAGCTGTTGGCCATTCATTCATTCACTCACTCGTTTTACCTCAAAATGACGCACATACCTTAACTCCCTTAGGAAATAATGCCGATCCCACCGCTATTTGCCCTTTCAGCACTCTAGTGAAGGAATCCCGTTGGCTAGGGGTGGGATTGCCCATATGTCGTGTACGCGTAATATCTGTTGTCCCATCCCTATGACAAAAAAATAATGTCAGTATTACGATACGGCCTCACGGATGGAGTTGTTTACGGTTTATTTTCGATTATTTTTCTATTATCCTAAAAAAATTAATCCAACGGAATACAGAACGATCATTAGATTATCGGCCTGAGTCCAACAAGAACATAGCCTTGATCTTTATTTCTTATTGCTCTCCGTCTTTTGTGGAACCTTAAGTGTATTATTATGGAGCCCCTTAATTAAAAAAATGCTTTTTACAAATAAATATATGTATATACAAGAAAGAAATATTTTTATATGTATTCTGGTTTATATAATAAAAAAAAATCTTTTATAAAAAAAACGACTTCCGACGGTATTCATTCAGATCACTCACATATATTGTCCGCCTGAGTCCAACAAAAACATATCGTTGGACTTAATTTCCCGTTGCTCCCCGTCTCTCGATGGACTATAGTGTATTATGGCACCATTTTCTCCCGCTCCCGAAATAGTTTCGAAGGATGGCCCCATGAATAGGTTTTCATCTCTTAAAAAGGAATAAATTTTAATATAATAATAGGGCTGAATGTTCGTTTTCGCCCATTTAAAAAAATAAGTCAAATATCAGAATTTAACACCACAGTATATAGTCTAGTCTAACTCTTAGATCTAGTCTAACTAGATCAAAGAATTTAAAATATATTTTCCTTCGACTGGGATCGAACCTACAGCCATAGCCAGCCATTTTGTTTATTATATTTCATTAGTTTCTTATAATAAGGATATTATTAAAAGGTTAATTTATAGAAAATTAATGCATTTTTTTTAATAATTTAAATAATAAATTATATTTACGCAGGAATAAGTAAATAATGTTAAATATATTATTCAAACAAATATATTTAAATAAAAACTATATCAGTTGCGGAATTCCAACGTTTTTGTCCGTAGACTGTAATTACAGAAATTCCGATATCATTCAAATACATTCAAATAAAAAATCTTTCACTTTGAGATTTCTAACAGTTCGTCCACAGTCTGGACTTTGAATTGTGACATGAAAATTCCGCTATGACATAAAAAGAAATAAAAAATATCTCACTTGCGGAATTCCAATAGTTTGTCCGCCGCTTGGATTTCCGTTACGGTAATTCCGCTATCTATTTGTTCATGGAGCCATCTGAAGAAGCGCACTACTGCTATACCGTCACGTATGTGACATTGGCGGAAGCCCTTGAAAGGAGAGTTGTGGGTTTGATTTTATTTTATATTTTTGTTTATTTGGTTTATATTATATTTAATCACTATATTTATCTTAGATAAATAGAATAGATATATTTACCTCTAATTCAACGTTATTCTTAATTAACTTTTGTAAGGCAACGGGCGAAATTTCAGATATTAAACTCAATGGCTTTTGTAAGACTCCTTCCTGTAAAAAAAAGACAAGTATTAATAGTAACGCAGTGGCACAGAGTGTGACTGTAAACGCAACGGTTATGAAATTGATTTCCATGAGAGGGAATGAAAATCATTAATCTTCTCATTTTGATAACATGCCAAGCGCGGCGTTGTATTGCGCCAGTCAACAATAATGCCCTTAATTTGAGCTGTGGGTCGGAAACGGAACGTCTTAACACTAGGTTTCCTCTGCCAACTCTGTTGTGTGCGGGATACAGCGTGAAGCAACAAATAACTATAAAATACTATTAACATATGTATATAAAAATTCTTACCCCCGAAGCAGCTCTGTGTATAGCTTCACTTGCTTCACTAGACAGCCATATGGAATGATCACCGTCGCCATTTTCTGACAATTCCTTCTACAAAACGAATGAATTATCTAAAAATATATCCAAACCAAGCATGGCTTTGCCTGCTTATAGCCAAATTGTATAAAATGTTAATATATGTTGTAGATTATGGGTTATTGTGATGTATAAGCTATATAACTGTAAAGTTTCATCTAAATCCGTTCAGTAGTTTGTGCGTAAAGAGGAACTAACATCCACACTTACAAATGTTAACTGGATGCTTTAAATAAAAAAAAATAAAATAAAAGAAGACCTAATATTACAAAATAATATCAATAACTTAATCTCAAACGAAAAAGCATAACTTTCTAAAATCAAACCCGCTTATACATTAGCACTACTTACCGCGAATTCCCTCAACACTTTGCACACATCATCATATTTCATTCCTTCCAATTCCACATCTTCTTTGGCCATTTTTTCTTTTATTTCTTCAGAAATATCGCCATTATGCCAAAATAATACAACACGGTTTACAGTTATTAATAGATAAGAGAAAAAAACTGGATTATAATCAATGTCACTTCCGCGTAGATTTAATGTATCTGTGGAATTAAAAGAAAGTACAATTAAACAAAAAAAATAATTAAAAACGAACTTTTCTACTTTAACATAGGCGAGGGTGTACCTTAAGTTGGCGCTACGTCTTAAAGGACCCCTTTCAAGTTAAAAAATACGCATACCGTCTTAACTACATTTTTTTTATGGAAGGGACACGGCAAACGAGCGTTCGGGTCACCTGATGGTAAGTGACTACCGCCGCCCACGACCCCGTGCAACCCCAGAGGAGCTACAGGTGCGTTGCCGGCCTTAAGATGTGTTGGGCGCCGGGGCCCGGCATTACCTGATGCGAAACGCAGAGGCATAAAGCCACTACTTCACGCCGGTTGTAAATGCCGGGGGTGGTAATGATCCGGTCGTGACTGTGAATCTACCACACGTACTTTAGTCGCCTCTTACGACACCACCAGTGCCAGGATGATCCTATTCTAGGCCGGGATCACACATACATAAAAAAGTAAAGTAAAAAGTATTTTTATTGACAATATTCATAATAATACATTTTATGGGCTACTAACTCCTAAATAATAATAATAATAATAATAATAATTTTTATTAGCAAAAAACCGTGTACAGTTCACAAAAAGTACTGACGCCTGAACTAGGATCCCCTGTGTTTCAGGCCGCCAGGTCCTTCCCCTCAACAAACATCATGAACAATTAGAAACACTCCTTGTCTCATTTATAGACTAACTAATATAACAAACCAGAATGATTTATAACTAACATTTAATTATTATAATGAATGAAGAAGAACAATGTATGTGTTCGTGTGTGTGTGTGTGTGTGTGTGTGTGTCTGCGTGTGTGCGTGTGTGTGTGTGTGTGAAAGGGAGAGAGAGCATCCGTATGCGTACATATGCGCGTGCATGAGGGCATATGCGATCTATGCATTCATACCAAGGTGCTCTTCACACAACTGTATTGAGTAGTCTTTCTGTCTCCTCATAATTAAGCTTGGACAACCAGTCATATACTGCCCTTTTACAGCGATATTTATTTAAGGGATATATATTTAGATTTTTATTACATTTATTATAAAGGAATGAGCCGAGAAAGCAAGCGAACCTTTTGCTAAATTTGGTGTTAAAAGCCATACTCTTACAAACTATATAGTTAAGTCTTTTATTAACAAGCCTTGGGGGCTGGTACTTCACAGATGAGTGTTGTTTTAATATGATATGCAAGATAAATAAGTGAAAACTGTGTTTTAGAAGCTAGTGACTTCCCTGTTTAAAATATAAGCTTGTGATTATTGTCGCGAGCCAAAAAAAAAGAATATATGATAAAAATAATGAAATAAAAACTAAGAATGTAATAACTAAAAGGTATGTATTTTTTTTGTGTGTGTGGGTGTGTGTATGTGTGTGTGTGCATGCGTGTATGTGTGCGTGCGTGTGTGTGCGTGCGCGTGTGTGTGTATATGTGTAATATATTATATATATTTGTTGTCTCATTTTTGTATCATCATCAAATCTTCAGTGTATGTGTAATCTAGTGTCATTAGCCATTCTATAATTTTCATCTTGGCAGAGTATTTATTGCATGTTTTTATAGATAAAATTTTGTCAACCGCACTATATAATATTGGGGCTATAAATTCATAACTACGACGTGCCAATGTAGATTTTACCCTAGGGAATTTATATTTATTTAATCTTTTTGGTGTTGTTGGGGTTTTGGTAATAGTAGTGCAATGGTATCTTAAAATGCATTTACTTATAAATAATTGTCGGACGTTCAATGTTTTAGCCATATTGTAGACTAAGACCGTTGGATGACGAAACGATAAGCCCATAGCCACTTTAAGTACAGCGCGTTGTGCTCGTTCTAAGGTAACAATAATGGATTTGGCAGCTCCCCCCCATGCACTTATACAGTAAGTCAAAATACATTCACAAAGGGATTTGTATATTAGTAATATGTGTTTCATATTTAGGACTTGTCTAAGACTTTTGAAAAGTATTATTAATCTTCTTATTTTTTGTGCCATGTTAGACACATGTGCTTTCCAATTTAAACGATTGTCTATTGTTATGCCGAGGTATTTTATAGTGCTTACTGTGTTTAATCCCTCACAGTCACATTGGTTGCTTATTTTATGTTTTAGTTTACGACACGAGTGGGAGTGGATTTTAATTTTTAAATGCTCCATTGCTTCTCCAGCTGGACTGTTAGAAAAACACATAATATAACTTTTATTAGTGTTGAGGGTTAAAAGATGATTTTGAAGCCATGTTGCAATCAGAGATAAACCAATCTCTGCGGTAGTTTTAACATCATCCCAAGTTCTGTCGTGGAACACAATGACAGTATCATCAGCATACATTATCAAAGAAGATCTGTCAAATTTGAGTTGACATAGTTGGTTGATGTAAATTAAAAATAACAGCGGGCCCAGGGTGCTGCCTTGTGGCACCCCGTATTCACAGGGCAGGTTGTCACTGAATTGACCTAAAACTCGTACGCACTGCACGCGATCGGTCAGATAGTTCTTAAACCACTGCTTTGTTATACCACGAATACCATTATCATCTAAAATAGAAATAAGTTTGGGAATTGGTACAGTGTCAAACGCCTTTTTTAAATCGAGGAATACTCCGAGACATTTATCTCCTTTATCTAGGTGAGAAGTTACAGTGGTGGTGAGCTTGAGCACCGCGTCCTCTGTCGAGTGATTAGGTCTAAACCCATACTGATTGGGAGCCAGTACTTGGTGTTTATCCAAAAATGACAAAAGTCTTTTGTGTACAATTTTTTCTAGAATTTTTGAAAGCGTTGATAATAATGATATGGGTCTATAGTTCGAAGGAATAAAGTCATCTCCACTTTTAAAGACAGGAATGACCACTGCTTGTTTAAATATGTCAGGAAATATTCCTGTCTCCATAGATAAATTGCACAAATGAACAATAGGCTCAATTAATACCTCATGCAATGTTTTTACCGTTATTCCACTAATATTATCATTACCTGAGGATCCCTTCTTTAGTGAGAATATAATTTTCTTAACTTCCTTACAATCAGTAGGAGACATAAACATTGAGTCGACAATATGTTGCTTTTTTTCAAATATAAATCTTTTATCGTCACAATACTCGGGCCGACTATAAATTTCGCTTGCCAAATCTCGACCAACAGACGTAAAATAGTGATTAACATGATTTAACGAATTTTTAGGTGTATCTTTAATATTGATTAATTCAGATGAGTTATTTTTATTTTTTATATTGTAGCCGATTTCTTTAAGAATATTCCACAATTGCTTAGAGTTATTTGAATTAAGTTTTAGTTTGACTTGATAGTACTGTTTTTTCTGATATTTAATTATGTAATTACATTTATTTCTATAACTAATAAACTGTCTTTTAAGTTCTTCATTATTAGGTTCTTTTTTAATTTTTATATACATTTTATTACGTTTACGTATCGATTTTAAAATTCCTGTCGTTATCCAAGGTTTCAGAATTCGATGTTTCTTAGGAGTAATTTTCTTAATTGTATTTTTACTTAAAATATTTTTTAGGTTATTTACTAAAAAGTATGCCGCCTCATTAGGGTCAGTAATCTTGAAATATTCTTTCCAATTCAATACTTTTAAGGAATCCTTAACTTTATCATAATCTATTTTTAAAGTTTCTTGAACCGCAGCAGGTTTTGATGTTAATATATTTTCGATTACTAACATAATAGGTGAGTGATCGGTGAATTCATCGAAGATAAAAGTATTCCAATTACATTTTGTTTTAATCATGTAATGATCAATACACGTATATTTGTGGGTTGGTTTGTCAATACCTTGCTGAAGACCGTGCGACGCCATAAGATTTAAATAGATGTCTGAATGATTTGTGTAAGTAGTTCCCTCTATAATATTAACATTAATATCTCCTGTAAATATTATATTTTTATATTTGAGATCACGTAGTAATAAATCAATTGAATCAAAGTATTGTGATGGGTTAGTAAAGCACGGGGGCCTATAGGAGCAGATTAATGCAAGATCAAATTTGTTAATCTCTAAAGTTAAGCAGCTACCACCAGTTAATTTAGGTTCTTTATATTTTACTTGAAAACTGTTTTTGATATATATTATTATACCATCATTTTGATTGATACTTTTTTTGGTAGAAAACGACAAATAGTTGGGTATTGTAGGTATAATACTACTTTCGTTGATCCAGCATTCAGTCAGGACTAAAATATCACAGTTTGTTAATCCAAGGGAAGTTAAATACGCAATAAATGCATCAAAGTTTGCATTTACGCTTCTTATATTTATGGTTATAATACGTAAGGACTGGTTATTATAAATAATATTTTGCTTCTGCGATAGTTCCAAGGGATCGTTTATCCTCATGCAAGGTATTTTATCTAGTTTATTTAAATCTTTAATTATATTTTTAGTATAATCCACTTTATTTTATAGAAAAAAGTCATTTATACAAACAAAACTATTCGGAATATCACCCCAAAAATACAAAATAAAATATGTAGGTAGGAAGAGATTATTAAGAAAAAATCACTTACCGCGGCGAATCTTTCTAGTTTTAAACGCAAATGCCAGTTGACGTGTGGTCCAATGTAAAAATAAACATTATTAATATTATTTTTCGTAATTATACAATTGTGGTTATTTGTTAAAGATAAATAGTGATTTAAGACTTTAACTAAGATAATATATAAATATATAAGAACATATAAGTGTTTAAGAATAGTATATATATTTTTTCTTAAATATATTATAGTATGTAGTATAATATATAAGTATGGGATCTGATATGTAGAATTAAACATGTGGTGTATTTGACAAGTAATTATGTGTAGTGTGTTGGCAGAATATACACTAATAAAAACATATAACAACAATAAAAGTTTTCCTATTAGTCACTGTTCACTGTTGAAAGATTTCAAATTTAAGTCTTCTTCCATTTTGATAGTGATGTGGCGCATGCCATCTGTCTTTCTCATAAATATTTTACCATTAGCTGTCCAGCAGTACTTTATACCGTTCTCTTTTGCAAATTTTCTAGATATGAAAAATAGTTTTTTTGTTTTTTGGTTTAACAGTTCCGATATGTAAACAGGCATTTGATTAGTAGCACCAATAAGGGAGGAATTGAATTTGTTTCCAGGATTTCGTTTATTGTATTTTTTTACCTCGCTTAAAACTTGATTTTTTGTAATGGAGGATGAAAAACGTACTATGATGGGACCATTATTGGTTTTGTTTTCAGTGCGGTAAATTTCTTTGGGTTCAAAAGCCTGTAATTCTATATTTAACGCCTTGCATGTAGCTTGTAGTATATTTTTTAGGTCGTCCGTTGTTTCCTTGTCCTTTTTATATAGATTTCTTATTTCTATCGCCGGTGAGTTTAAAGTTCTTTCCAGATATTCAATTCTTTCTTCTAATTTTTGGATAATGACATTTTTTTCGCAGGATTTTTTTTCTAATATTTCAACCCTTGATATCATATCATCATAATTCTTCGACATAAATTCAAGTGCTTTCTCTATTTCTGTATTGGTTTTGTGAATTTTATTTGTTTGTGTTTTTAATTCTCCTATACTGTTACTCAATTTTGTGAGAACGTTGTCTTGCTCAGTTTTCCAGTCTGACAACATCTTCTTAATTTCTTCTTTGAAAGATTCATTGAAGTTCATTTTGGAATCATGTGCATTTAGCCGGCGTTTAGTTTTTCTTGTTTTGAGATTTGCATCCTCTTCATCGATGCATTCCGCCATTTCAGGGTCCGAAATGCAGGATAGTTGTTTCGACATTTTGTTTTTAATGTTGTACGCAACCGCTTGTGACTTGTACCATAAGACGTATACTATGTACGAGACGTATACTGTCCACTCGACACTGCGGTCCGCCCGGGAAGTGGGACATATTAGACTATTAATTCAAAATTTTTCAGCTTTGCTAAAATGACGTAGGTCTGGGGGCCCTGGGATTCAGTCTATTTCTCCTTCTATGTTGGGTTTGTTAGAGAATAGAAACTGGCATGAGGAGAGAATGGAAACTATGTTTCTTAGAGAATAGAAACTGGCAGATTTTAAGTAGTATTTTTGTAGTAGAAGGTGTTTACGTTATTGGTATCTTATTTATACCTGCGTCACACGGAAGACAGAATCCTATTTCCAAACTGTTGAGGAATCTTGATTAATTTCTTTAGGGTTAATGAGTTTGAAATATTTAAAAGGAGCGCAGTGGATTCCACCCTGTTTATTAAAAAATATATTTAAAAATACTTACAAGCAACCTCATCCAGCGCTGTAATAACAAGAGCTGATGCCTTTTTTTCGACCATTTTTTCTCTCAACTCTTTTATTTTCTGACCTGCGGTTTTACCTAAAAAAAAAACAATTGTGTTTTTCTTTAGCTTTCTGTTATATTCCGAATACAGCAGGGATGTAAATGGAACCTAGTGTGACGCTACGTCCTCCTGGCACCGCGTAATTCATTAAACGTGAAACTCAATGCCGCCTTTTGCGTTGTGGGTTGAAATTCTTATAATAATCTTAATATCAGATTCAAAAAGGCGCGCGTTCAAATCCTGCGAAGTTTAAAATTTACCTACGTTTTCTAAAAAAAAAGTTTTTTCCTAACTGTGAAATAACACTCCATAATAATAAACGTTTTCCCTTATTGTTGTTTCAATGTTTTAAATTTAAAAAATAAACGGATTCATAGATTCTTGTTATATTTATTTTTGTTGTTAATGCCGATTATAACAAACATATAAAAATTTTGACGTAACGCCGTAAGATATATGGCTTAGAAGTCAGTGTTTGAACAAGAAACAAGAGGCGTGGGTTCAAATTCCGCTAGATTTTTTATTCATATACCTGTTTTAGTATCAAAAGTAAAAAAATCTAAACATACCATTGATATCGAATATCGAAGAGTTTTACGTAATGTAATATAACATATAGCCTTCCTTAATAAATGGACTATTATGCAACATAAAAACAATTTTACGATTTGAACCAATAGTTCCTTAGATTAGTGCGTACAAACAAACAAATTCTTCAGACGTTGCCCTACGCGCGGCTTCTCTCGCTTAATCTTATTGTTATAATATTGGTAATTTATACAAAACGATAAATTGTAGGCTATGTATTATTCTGATGTATAAGTTATATTACTGTAAAGTTTCATCGAAATCGGTTCTGTAGTTTTTGCGTGAAAGTGGAATAAGCATCCATATGCATACTCAAAAAAAAATCACATACAATATTAGTAGAGTAAAAACGTACCAGTATATTCAATGGGTAAATGTATAATTTTATTATGAGGTCTTTCCGGTGGAGGCATTTTTGATTCCCTTCGAATTTCGTCTACTAAGTTTTTTTCTACTGCTATAAGTGTAATTTTGGCCGCCATTAGTGCCGTCTGAAATAAGAAATATAATGTAAATATGTATATGAGGCCGACGTGCACAAGCGTGCGACTGTAAACGCGATAGGTTGTGAGTTCTATTCCCAGTTGCGGTTATGTAATATTTACTATTTTCATTTTCTCGCTCTCCAATAGGTCCCCTTAGCCTGCTATATGCGGAATTTAGAGCGAAGCTAAACTTAACTAACCTGTAAAGGTGTCCATTCCTCCCTAGATATAGTTTCGGGGTCGACCCCCACTAGGGAACCCCCTATAAGATTACTTGCCAGCCATTTCTCCATAGTAGGCGTGTCTGGGAGAGCTAAAAATAAAAAAAATGTTCTTTATGATCTCAGAAAGGCTAACTTCAAAGCGGCCACGACTCCTCGACCATACTGTAGCTGTCCGTGTGATTAAAAAGGTCAATTTCCCGTTTCCCCACATTCCGGTTAACAGATATAACCTGAAGTCAAGAGACACCATTTTCCAACAATGGAGGAACTCAACGCTGTATTTTTTACACTATCAAAGTCAATTTCAAATTTCAACAATTAATATCTAAATACCCTCAAATTGATCAAAAGTACTAAAATCCTTACACTGTTTCATCAACGTCCATATATTGAGGTCGGCTTCCTTCTCAAATTGTGTATAGTAACGTCCATCTGTCCATACTAGTGCTTTAGTCATAGTAACTATTGCAGTTCCTGCTGAACCTGTGAAACCCGATATCCATTCTCTACGTGCATCCGTTGGTGATATATATTCCGACTGAAAATGGAAAAAGAAATATCTCTGAAAGATATTTTTTTATAGTGTCACGCTGTACCCCGCATTGTAGGCAGAGGGAACCTAGTGTTAGGTTAGTCAGTTTTATTGCTTTCGGTCTAATTTTATTACTAGAATGGAGAAAAAGAAATGATTTAAATAAAATCAATCATTCCACTCGGGAGTAGAGATCAATGATACAACCACTATTACGACGTTCTCTCGTAGTAATTTTATAGCAACTACAATTACTGAAGCAATAGAGGACCTCAGGTTTGGTTTTACAATTTGGGGGGGGAAGGCTTTTGGTTAATCAACGTCCGCACGATCGTCTCTATTCTTCTCGATCGTCGAGATCGTCGTCGTCGATCCAAATGCACTATATCAACGAATCTCGGGGACTTACATACGAGTCAGTAGTGATCATACAAACTAAAGCCATCAAGAACGCCATACACGACAACATATCACACGCTGTCGTCACGTTAACAAGACACACAAAATTGTGCTACTAGCTCCTAAACTACTAATCCAATTTTCATAACACATAGCTACGAACCACCGCGATGTACGAGGCGAGGCTTTCGATTAAAACAAAATCGCACTTGAATCGGTACATTAATTCAGGAGTTACGATGTCACAGACGAACACGTCAAAATTATAACATCTATCTTTTTGCGTCAGGGGTTAAGTAGTGTAGGAGGAGTTTTAGAATTATAGAATTTTATAAAATATTTACATATATACCGAATTTATGAAAATAATTGGTAATAAATATTGGTCTATAGCAAGGGTTCGCAATCTTTTCTTCATGTACGTATAATAAAAATTAATTAATAATTAAACAAAAATTTTCATTTCAGAATCAGTAGAAACTTGTACGATAAGAAATAACAATATTTAAAAAAATCTAATATTTTGTATGATACAAATACATACAACATACACACACCCCGTGTGACTTTTTAAGTAAATATTGAAAATTAATAAATTTCAAAGTATGTTAGTAAATTTAAATTTAAAAAAAATGTTTTACTGAACAGAAACAACTTCACTGTAGGCAGACTTTGCTCAACCACCAAAATTTTAAATCATTCGCGGACCATATTTTTCCCGACTGCTAAGGAAGGGTTATAGCTACTTCGGACCACTCCTGGTTGGGAACCGGTGGTCTATAGTCAACTCCACTAGTACCAATGGTCTCACCATATTCACTTACATTATGGGCATCAGCAGTGGGTATAATATAGGCCGCCAACGCAGAAGGTTGACTTGCCATAAGCGCCCGTAGCGCGGTTAAACGCTGTAACGACATTTTATCTGTAACAAAAAATTTATAGCATCAACAATCATATATTATATTTATTTTACCATATTGACTTTCATGTGGTGTACAGTTTCTGAGTCGTTAAATATCTCACTTTAACATAGATTCAAACATCCTAAAAAGTTATGTATTAAAAATACTGAGTGTCTTAACACTAGTTTCCCTCTGCCTACTCTGCTATGTGCGGAATACAGCGTGAAGTTGATTTATTTATTTTATTCAATTTAGTAATCCAGAGAGCCAGAGACCAGTCGTGGAGCAGGGGCATAAAGTGTTACTGTAAAATCGACTGGTTCGATCCCCACTAGAGGAAATAAAATATTTTTTATTTACATTTTCATATCTTCGCTCTTATGTCGAGGCAAAACGCAGCGTTGGGTTCTACCACTCAACAACTTGCAGAACTCGACGGAAAGTGGGGAACGGTGTATCTTCACACTAGGTTCCCTCTGCCTACCCTGCTGTGTGCGGGATACAGCGTGAAGCTGATTTAATTTTTTAATTTAAATTCAAAAACTGCTTGTGCAGCTCGTTCACGTCCTGTATTGTTGTGAGTTGTTACAAACAAAGAGTACTCTTAATTGACTATTAAATTATATGGCACTTTATTATTATTAAAACCATATTTATTACCTATTGTTTTATAAAAAATATTACAATTTTTAATGAACAATCAACATATATCAAGTTTTTTACTTCGGCTTCGCCCGCGTGGTCGATGTAATAATTGGGGATTGTGTGTGATATATGAAACCTTCTAAGAGTCAGGAGTGACTTTGCCCGCAGTTACAACGGTTTACATCGAACGAACATAATCAAAAATTCAGCTATCCAACACAAAAGGAATGTCTCAACCAATAGTTCTTGAGATTAACGCGTTCAAATAAACAAACAAATTTATAATATTAGTATAGCACTTATATACAATGAAATATAAAGTTGTGTGCAAAAATAGTTTTTTGAGATCATGGCGTATGGACACAAGCGTGCGACTGTAAACGTGATAGTTTTGAGTTTGATTCCCATTCAAGGGAATGAAATCTATAGTTATAATAAAATCTGAACTGATCGGTGTCTGTATAAGGAAGATATATACCAGAATTTGTTATTGGGGGCATTTAACAACGTAATAAAACCTAAAACAACGTTTTTTGAAATTTTCGTTTGGTTGTGCGTTTATTTACGCTAATTTAAGAAACAGTTTTTTGGCAAACTTCCTTTAGTTGCTGTAAGATAGCTGTTTTATTGAATTGGTTGAAACAATAGTTTTCGGGGTTCCGTATTCAAATTACTAAGACTTCGCTGTCTGTCCATCTGTTTGTCTGTGTCCAGTCTGTTTGTCTTTTCGTCTGTCACCAGGCAGGACACTTTTTTAATCCAAATTTTCATTTATTACGTTAGTATTTTTTTATGTAAATATCTATATAGGTAAATATACTGTAATTAACGATAAGGAAAAACACTTTAATACAAGATATTAATTCCACCTACATTATTAATCATCAAGAACCTTTATCGCAGGAACGCAAACATAAGCCATATAAACTCAGATCTACGGTCCCATAATTTATTGAAAAAAAATGTATTTCTACATTTATTTAAAAAAAGATATGATCGTTTATATCGCAAAAAACGAGCATTTTGACACTATGAAGGGAATCAAAATTAATAGTGAACTTCCGGTTGACCTAGAATTATGAAATTTGGCAGCTAGCATCTATAGGTAGTACCTACCGGTAGCTATAGCTATAGGTAGTTGAAAACTATACGATTTGTGGTTAAATCCTAAAAAATAACAGCCTTAAAAAATTTGGTATTAAAACCGCTAATTCAAATGAAAGGATCAGATGAAAGGGCTGAGCTGAGCTTGAATTTTAGAAAAAGCTCGAGACCTCCAACCTTTGCACGGAACCCTCGGGAGGCGAGGCTGAGTATTTCTATTATTACAGAGGGAATGTCTTGTCTACGCTCTACCCAGCTACGAATATGTGCGGAATACAAAGTGAGGCTAAAAAAAGGAATATCATATACCACCCATCATTACACAGTGTCCCTAAACGCACAAAAAAAAGCTAATTTACAAAAAAATATATATACACACCACACGTGTACTATTTTAGACAATTACTTCGCGTTTAGTGTTGAGCTCTTCTTCGTTCACTTTGATAAGAATAATGATAACGACATATGAAGAAATTTTAATTTAAATCTTATCAAGTAATTGAAATAATTGAGGCCAGTCGTGCAGGAGCACAAACGTGCGACTGTAAAAGCGACAGGTTTTAAGTTCGATTCTCACTCGAACAAATTAAATAAATATTTTTGTCTCCTCGCTCTGGTAATGTTGTCTCATTACTTTACTACATCATCAGGACCTCAATTAATATTCTGTATTATATACGTTTGTTGTTACCTTAGAGTGGATTGTGGAATAACACTAAAATTAAATACGGCCACAACTCCGAGACCGTAAATGATTTTTTTAAAATATGTATAATAATTTAAATGAAGTGATAATATCACATTGAAAATGTAAAAAAAAATTATCTAAATATACTTCACGGCGTATTTCGCATATAGCACGGTAAGGATTGTATGTTGAGTGGCAGAACGCAACGCGACTCTTTACCAGAGCAAGGAAAAGAAAATACCGAAATCCGAGTGGCAATGGAACTCATAACAGACGGTTATGCGCACACCACAGACACGGCGCTACAGCGGCCTCAATTTGTAGATACATAAAGTTAAAAACTCACTTGTAAGTGTGCTCCTTCGATCCCTTAACTTTGCACCAAAGACATTGACGCTTGATCTGCAATCAAAAAATTTAAAAAAATAATAAGTGCGTAAACGTGATGATTGGCATAAAGACCTTGAAGAAGAATACGAAGAAGTACGAATAATAAGAACGAAGAATATGTATCAAAAATCGAAATTAATGTCTCTCTCTGGTAACAAGGCAAACCGCGGTGTTAAGGTTCGCCACTTAGCACTCGTTCACTGCAGAATTCTGCAGAAAGTGGGGAACAAAAGGGTCTTAATGGGAACTTAGTGTTTTAAGACTTGGTTACCAAGCTGCCTATGGTTGCCCGGCTATGTATGGCATACAGTGTGAAGCTTAATAAAGCTTTCTATTACTTAAATTTTATTATTTATTTTTTTATAATAATTGACAATCATGAACCCAAGCAAATAATAATACATATTTACAATGGTTTACCCATAGCTAGTCATCATAAAAAAATCCTCAAATCAAAAATCGAACCCACAACCTCAAAAGTACTTTTAAAAAACACACACTTACATGATTATTAGTAACGTTAAATATATATTAAATTTAGAAAACATTTTTTGTACACTGCCATTCACTCAATAGTGCAAGAATGAATAAATCAATTTCTATGGCATTGCTCTTATTTAAACGTTACTATTAAGAATAATGTTCTAAAAGTAATCTTATCATCGCGTAATTTTAGGTACAGTGAACTCTTTTTAGGGTTCCGTAGACAAAAAAGAAAAAAAACGAAATTCATATATTATTTTTCTCAAGACCGCATGGAGGTATCAAATTGAAATTAGTATCACCAGGTAGACCTCACCAGGTCACCTTTGGAGTACAAAGAAAATACTTTTAAGTCACCACAATCAATAGGTACGAGCGTTTACGCGTCGTTTCCGCCGCATTTTCTTATGAAACTACGCCTAACGAATCAAAATCTATAGCGTACTTCCTGTTGACAATAATGAAACACACACGCTCCTAAATTGTTGGGAGCTCGAAGTTTGTCAACTTTTATTAGTTGGTTTTTCCTTAGACCTGTAATCATGAATTTGTTACGGAACACTCGGTGTGTGCTTCCGACTCGCACTTGAACGATTTTTATTTATATACAAGCATCATTTACATACATTTGCATTTTTTATATAACAGGTAAAACCTGTTGAAAATACAACGGATGTTGTAAGTTCAATTTCTGTCCAGGAGCTTAAAATATTTTTATTTCCTAGCACTTTTAAAAATTAATTGGAAAACAGTGTCCTGACACTAGGATTTCTCTGCTCTGCTTATGCTGATCTGCATATGCTGCTATATAAGTAACATATGGTTACTTTGAAAAAAATAACATGATGCAATATAGGATATCCTTCCTCAATAAATGGAGTACTTGTCGCTAAAATATTTTTTTTGTTTGAAATTCAATTCAAACCAGCATATTCTAATTAACTCAACTAACTCATATAATATTAGCATACATAATGATGAATTATAAAATTATAAAAGATGTACATTATTGTCATACAATATGAAGTATTAGCTATAACTTGACCATAAATCAATTTGAACATACAAAATATTGTGGAAAATTTATCCATTCTTGTTATAATTTCTTTTATATGTTTTTTATTTTCTTTTGGGATACTTTCAATATCATCAGAATTTCTATCAAAGATAATGATAAAAAGGGAGATTGTCATCAAGCTTCAAGCAAATAGACTGTTTAAACAATGTCTTTCACTATAAAACAAACCATTGATATAACAATAGAAATTTTTGATAATTTTATTAAGAAAATTTGATTAAGATAAGGATTGTCAACATTCAAATATTTCTAGGACTATTTATATATATATATATATATATATATATATAACAAAAATGTTTCTGATTACTGTTGATACAAGGAAGATATTTAGAACTATTTTATATCTCAGAACAAAGATTTTTTAAATCTTTGTCTGTTTATTGGTGCACGCTCATCTCAGAAGCACCTTTACCAATGAAATGCATGTTTTCAATATATATATTTTGATAAGCTTTTCTTAACATTTAGTGTTAGAAATTGACTTGCTCAAAACAGTGATTTCAATCATATAATATTGTCTTTAAAATGTTAATGTTATTAGAACACAAAAATAATTGAGATTAGCAAATAAATTGAGACCTGTCGTCGTGCAGGGGCGCAGAAGTATGGCTGTAAACACGACTGGTTGTGGGTTCAATCCCCACTTGAGAAAATGAAATATTTTTTTGATTTTATATTTTCATTTCTTCGCTCTGGTAACGAGGCAAAGCACAGAGTTGTGTTGATACAGTGTGAAGCTGATTTAATTTAATTTTAACAAATAAATAATTGAATAGTAAAAGCAAGTGAAGTCGTGAGCAGGTCGCTAGTAATCAATATAATTTACGATACTCACGCCACACGTATCAACAACCTGTACTAAAGAAATAAATACAACACCTTTTCAAAGTCTTTATTTTTTTACAATATCAAAACGGACATACATATTTAATAATATATATACATGATAGAATTCTCGTATATTTTTAATTAAATAATTAAATAAACTTACAAGTTTTTTGTATTCTTTGATAGAAATGTATTTTTTTGCTGTTCTTTCACCTTATCATCATCTGACTTTTTAATGATGTCACTGTCAATAAAGATAGTAAAATATAAACAAATTATTTTTATTTCGCTTATATTTCTTTGATTCATTAAATATAATGTTATTACGAATTTTAAATTAATTAATTATGTTGGTGCTTTAGTTATTTTAGACATGGCAAACCAAAATAATATATTGTTTTATCATCAAAAAATTTTACTTAAAAAATAGAATAATTATTTTATGTTATTTATTATATAACGTATTATAAAAAGATGAATAAAGTTATTTTAGATTATATTTTTTAATTTAATCCTAGGGCAGAATGCTACACGACCGTAGTCTATACTTATTTTGGTCACGTGACCCATTCAACCGCCAAAATAAACGTCAGTTTTTCGCAGACTACACACTACGCGTATAAAGATTCGTTAAAAACGTTATTTCTTTGTGTTTTTACTTTTAAAACTGTTATAATATATTTGAATTTTATTTATTATAGAACAAATTAATTATACACAAACTACAATGGCTAAAGTGCATATAACCAATGTAGTCGTTCTGGATAATCCAAGTCCTTTTTTTAACCCTTTTCAATTCGAGTTGACCTTTGAATGTATAGAGGAACTGAAAGAAGATTTAGAATGTAAAATGATATATGTCGGCTCAGCTGAATCTGAGGAGCACGATCAGGTATTAGACACAATATACGTAGGACCGATACCTGAAGGAAGGCACATGTTTGTCTTTCAAGCGCCTCCTCCGGACGTAACTCGTATACCAGAACAAGATGCTCTAGGTGTTACTGTAGTCTTATTAGCCTGCTCATACAGAGGACAAGAGTTTGTACGGGTCGGTTATTACATAAACAATGAATATAGTGACAGTGAACCTGATCTTAGAGAAAATCCTCCAGCTAAACCTCAATTTGATAAGGTAGTAAGAAATATATTAGCATCAGAACCAAGAGTGACCAGGTTTAAGATAAACTGGGCTGAGCCTGACGCCGCCGCAGCTGCCGATTCGGGTGATTGTAATTTGGAAAGTTCACATGCACCAAGTAATGACTCTTACGGTGCTTCATTTAATGCAGACAGTCAGATCAGTGGTATGGAATTTCAAGGCAGTTTCAGCGGTTACGGTGATAATTCAAATTCAATTGCTCCTATGGAATGCTGAGGTATGCTTTTTCTATCCCCTTTAGATTATAATTTTAATAACATAATTAAAGTTAAAACGCCCAAAAGCCAATTGAGTTGTTACATTTAAATTAAACTGTACTGTGAATTAGACATCACTTAAATCACCTACAGAATTAAAGTGAACTTATTAAAAAAATAATAATATGTAAGAAACTGTGAACACTATGTTCAGCAACATTTAAAAGTAGTAAAATTTATTGTTATATAACTTAAACTCTATAAATGTGTATTTAGAATTTGTGAGCTTCACATTACAGTTGACTCAGTAATCTTATCTGGAACCTCCAGTACCAAAAAGACAACATTTTTTATTATTATAAACTAAAACTATTATAACTAGGAAACCGAATGCTAGGCAACTAGGCAGAATTTAATGCATTGCATCACATATTCACTATGTGAAGCAACACATTCTGCCACTAAACCATTGCTAAATGCAGGAAAGGCGGGTGGCCAGAATCTAAAAATATTCAATTTCATTTGTTACAGACTGGGTGAAACAAATTGTGTTGTTAAGAAAAGAAGCTTCATTGACTGAAATTATGTTGTAAATTACAAGATTGTGTCAGATATAAGTATGGATGAAGTTTTCTATATACTGTTGCTGACTATTGATAGGAATGCCTTGTTTAAAAGGAAAAAGCATTTATAAAGGACTAAATTGTTATTTTAGTATTATCTAATCATTTATAAAGATATTTAATGTAAGTAACTATTTAGGTGTCTTCATAAATGCTCCTTCCTATTTAAGGAGACATTAATTTTGTAAAGGTGGTATGAACTTTTTTGTATTAATGTCATTTTTGAGAGTATATAAATAATTATAAATAGTTTTTTCACACTGTATTCGTCATGTAGCCTGATAAGGTATAGGCAATGTGTACCTAGTGAGAACTGCGGGAGCATAAGACACTGCACTTACTGCTTCTGTACCAAATTCAAATATATTAGTCAACTTTCTTAAATGAACATTTTCTTTAATATTTCATGAAGAAAGTTGCTCATTTCATATTATTTTTTTCTTAATATTTCATAAATTTTCTTTCTGAAAACAGTTTTTATAACATTGCTTTTACTGAAATACTGAAAATATATATTTTTGAATCTTAATTTATTATAAATATATATTGTACAATTAAAGTTATTCAATTTAACTTTTTTATTCAATAGCTTTCAGGCCTTGGAGAGTTGTGAATTCAATTCAGTTTCAATAAATTATTTTCATTATCTCACTCTTTTGTGATTTCTCTTTCATTTTTTGACAAGGCTAAGTGCGGCGTCGAGTTCCGCTAAGCAACACCTAATTTCTTAAAAATTGCTTGGTGCATACTTTTAAAATAGATTATCTCTGCATATCTTGCTAATTAGAGGCCAGTCAGGCACAGTGTGACTGTAAAACCAACTGGTTGTGGGTTCGATCCCCACTCGAGGAGATGAAATATTTACTTAAATTTATATTTCCATTTTCTTAGCTTTGTTGTCGAGGCAAACCGTGGCGTTGAGTTCTGCTACTCAACACGCAATACCCCCAAAAAAAAACTGCAGAAAGTGGGGAACGGAGTGTCTTAACACTAGGTTCCCTCTGCCTACCCTGCTGTGTGCGGGATACAGCGTGAAGCTAATTTAATTAATTTTATTTAGATAGTGTAAAACTAAAAAATGTCCTAGAAGATTTGCTTATCACCTTTTGTACATTAATAACTTCATTTGTATAAAGCTAATTTTAAAAACATTTATATTATATTTTTTTTGCATTATATAACATATTAAACCCGATATAACCGGAATGCATAAAAAATTAAAAAATATATTAAAAATACATTCTCCATAATTCTTTTTTATTATTTATTGATAGACAATATATAGAATATTTTTGTTTTTGTCTGTAAAGTGTCTTATATTAAAATTAACATAATAATAAATTTATTAATAGACTTTAAACTGTTCAAGTAAAATGGCGTAACACTTTTTTTTTTAACTAATTATTATTATTATTTTTTTTAATTTGTTTTATATAATGCAATGGTTGTAAGTTCAAATACTATTTAAGTATATATACATACAGGAATGGGGGAATTATCTTAAATACCTCAGGATGTAGAGTCATTCCGTATTCAACATGCAATGTTTCGAAAATTTGGCGATGTGTGGGGATCGGAGTGATACTGTGTTCCCTCTATCTACCCAGCTATATATATTTTTTCAGTTTTACGCTGTTTTACTCACATTGCAGGGTGGGCAGAGCGAACCTGGAAAGTTAGTGTTGTGACTTTCCGCCGAATTATAGAGCCATAATTTGTGGTAAAACTCGATGTAGCAGTTCGCGTAGCTACCAGTGCAAAAAAAAATCATTCCCTTGAATGGGAATCGAAACCACAACCGTCGCGTTTACAGTCGCACTCTTTTGCCCCTGCGCCACGACGACCTCATATCTATATTATATTCTATATTGTTATTTTCAGTGGAACATATAAGAATTTCTTACTTCAGGTTAAGTGATGTGCTTATAAGTCAAGTTAAATGTCAGATTTCTTTAAAGGTTAGAATGAAATGAAGTGTTGAAAATTGTAAAAGAATGTTTTGTTACATTTAATGTGTTTTTTTTCATTGGAGATTGCTTGGAATATAAATGTGGTAACCGCAAATTTCTGTAATTTGACAAAATTTCCCATAATTGGCCAAAAACTTATAATAAAAATATTAATTTTTGACTTGGTTTTTGGGGTTTGCATTACTTCAAAAAGCAAACAAGTTGTATTTAATATAGAAGATATATTTATCTATATAAAGACAGCACTTTATATTTAGCTCCATGCTGTACCTCCCACGTACATACATACAGAGTAGGCGAACGGAACCTGGGAAACTAGTGTCAAGAATTCCCCAAATAAATAAGCTTTTTTTAGTGAGGCCATTTTGCTTGGGTAGCTTCAATATAGAGATCTGTGTGAGCATTTTTTTTAAGTTTAGTTAATGTCGGCTTTTTTATAATAAAGTATTCTCGTTTAATAAAAAAGGTGAATTCCGAAAAAAAAAAAAATATTATTTATTTTTCGTTTAAATATATTTTATGCATTATGTTTATGAATATGCGGCAGAATAAGAAAAACAATATGACGATTTTTTTAAGTAATAATAGTTTTTCCGTGTTAAAGGTTTGGTGAAAAAAAAGAAATGTTTCACATTCATCTCTGTTATAAAATTGAAATGATAATGATTTTAATCGCCATTTTGTATGTAATATGTATATTTTATTTATAAGAAACGTAACAAGTATTGTAGATAGAATATTTTTTACCAAAACCAACTAAACTGTAATAAATATTAATTATGACAATATTAAAATCGTTTTCTCACCCTTTGTTGAAATGAAAATCCTTTTAAATTTAGTCTTGTGTACTAGCGACCCTGTATTACTTTTGTTTTCTAATAATAATCAGCTTCACGCTGTATCGTGTACACAGCAGGGTCGGCAGAGGGAATCAAATATTAAGACACTCTGTTCCCCGCTTTCCGCCGAGTTCTGGAGGTATTGCGAGTGGCGGAACTCAACGCCGTGCTTTACCTCGACACCAGAGCGAAAAAATGAAAATATAAATAAATATCTCATCTGCTCGAGTGGGGATCGAACCCGCAATCAGTCGATTTTATAGTCACACTTTGTGCCTCTGCCCTACAACTGGCCTCTGATAATAATATGATTTTAAAAACTATTTATACCTGTATTAAAAAGAAAAGTTTCAGCCAATTCAATAAAACAAAAACATTCTTTAAAATGGTATAAGTTTTTTATTTATAATAACCCGATTAAAATAAACACAAATTGAGTGTTAAGAGAAGCTTAATATAATAGTGAAAGCTGAAGTTAAAATGGTAAAGCTGTTTCTGAGATTAGCGCGAACAAGCGCACAGATATACCGACAAAATTTTTAAAAATCATTGTTTTTGGTTCTATTACACTTAGGTGCCACCAATCACCAATCATTTTTTTCTTATATTAACGATCCGTTACAATTTTTTTATAAGTATAGATTAATTTTGGAATCCTAACGTTTCGAACAGTTTGCAGTACTGTACTTGTTTACATATACCTATTTCGTCGTTTTTGTCGTCGGATCGTGGGATTTGAACCCGCGACTTGTGGAAACCGTTCAGAAAGTGCCCTGGCCACTACGCTATACGCTCTGTTCCGTTAAACAGGATAATTGTGTTCAAAACGTAGCGACGTTCTAATTTTTATGCGAATTTAAAAAAAGTATTTAATTTCGATAAGTTTATCATCGTTCCCAGTGACACAACTCACTCCAATACGCTCTACAGAATATTTTGGTATATTATTGATATTTTATTTGACATTTAAGTGTAACAAAATTAGAACTCACGACTATTGTCCTTTTATATGTCAATGACTTTAATTTTTAATAAAGAAAAAATATGGTTTTCAACACATTCTTTAGAGAAATGGTGTAAAATGTCATGGTTTATTTATAAATCGTGTCATAGGTCGTAGTTTATTCACTCTTGTTTATTAAATGTCAGATTACATAGTCATAAGAATGTTTTTATAGCAAAAAGATTTTTATCCACTTTCACGCTGCATCCCGCACATATCCCGCGGAGTTGGCAGAACGTAGTATTAAGATATTCCGTTTCCTCCGCACCGCTGAATTTTCGAATAATTGAGTGACGGAATTAAACGCCGCGCTTTGACCATAGCGAGGAAATTAACATAACTCAGTTCCGCGAATTGGAATCACTCACTCTGCCGCTGCGACATTGAAGTTTGAGTTATAAAGAATATTACTAAAGGTTTTCTTAAAAATCTAACAAACGTGATTGTTGTGGGTTCGATTCTCTCTTGAGTATAATATATTATATACTATACTGTACTATACTGCTGTATTTGTTAGTTCCGGTGTCCTGGCACTTGCTATTGGACTTGGTTATCTACAGGAAAGTGGGGAACGGAAGCGTCTTAATAGGAATGAATGTTTTAACACTGGGGTCCCAGGTTCCTTCTGCCTAACCCTGTACAGCGTTAAGTTAAAAAAAAATAAATCACAAATTCGAATTATTCCAAACGCAATCACAGATTGTAAACTCTTTCCCCATACAAAAAAAAATAAAATGAATCAGCTTCACGCTCTATCCCGCACATAGCAGAGTAGGCAAAGGGAACCTAGTATTAAGACACTCCGTTCCTATCTATTTAAGTGCAATTTTTAATAAATTATTAAGTGAGGCCGGTCGTGGCGCAGAGGCACAATGTGTGACTATATACGCATCTGGTTATGGGTTCGATTCCCACTCGAGGAAATGAAATATTTAGTTAAATTTATATTTCCATTTCTTCGCTCTGGTGTCGAGGCAAGGCGCGGTGTCGAATTTCGCCACTCAGCACGCAATGCCTCTGGAATTCAGGGTGAAGTGGGAAACTGAGTGTCTTAACACTAGGTTGTGAAGCTGATTTGATTTTAATAAATTATTTTTGTTTAAAACAAAAAAAATGGGATGTTAATTTAAAGTATTATTTATTTCAAAATTGTTTATACATTATGTTCAATTTATTTTTATAAACTACATAATATAGAAAATAAATAAAAGGAAATAGAAGCCAATAAAACAAATCCATATCAATCAAATAACATTTATTTAAAAGTAAATCACAAAGTTCCAGTTGCTGCAAACCTTTTACACAAGAAAAAAAATTATATCAATAAATTTTACCTCCGCTTTTGTGATAAGATTATATTATAATCAAAAAATTGCTGTAGGCCTAAAAATATATATAACAACCTTAGAATGAAAGTGGCTTAACAATTGTTTTAGCTACACTAGGTATCCCGCACATAGCAAGGTAGGCAGAGGGGACCTGGGAACCTTGTGTTAGGACACTACGTTCCCAACAAAACTTCTTGCTCTCACTTTCTGCCGAATTCTGAAGGCTTTATGTCCGCGATTCCACTCAAAATTTCTGCGATAAAAAGTGGCATAGCGTCTAACTAAACGCAACGGTTGTGGGTTTGATTCCATTCGGAGAAAGTATTATATATTTCCTCGCTCCGGTATCAATGTCGATAATACAGGCGTGGGGTAAACGTAGTGACTTAATATATTCTATATGAATTTTGAATTAGCTCACTTTTATTCTAAGAATGTGATATAAATTTTAAAAAACGTTAAGAAAAAAAAAATTAAAATAACATATTTTTTCTCATTTCTTTCTTGTGCTACTAAGATTTATTCGTTATAAACATAAAAATATTTACTTATTACTATTTAAATAATATTCATTAGAGAGATCCTTTTTATAAATTTAGTGGAATGAAAAAAATCAAAACATTGCCAAATAGAATAAAAAAGTTTCTATATTGCCATTTAGATACAGGATTTGAACCGGATCTTTTGGAAAACGAGATTATTTAAAAAAAAATTCATGCCCAATTTCGAAACATTGCGGTATTGTGTGGCGGAACTTAACGCCGCGCTTTGTATTAGCAGAGCGGAGAAATGAAAATACTTGAAATATAATCATTTCGTCGAGTGGAAATCGAACTTATAGCCATCGCGTACCAATGTAGAAACTTTCAATATGGCATTAACTGTATAGAAGACTCTTTTGTGTGTATATTTTATATCTAAATAATAATATATCGAGCACTGAGGCGAAGGTAGCCAGTTCGATTTTGTTATGAGACGAGAAGAGAAGAGATGAGATTTTTAGTCAATACATAAAAGAATGTTGTGGGTTCGATCCCTACTCCGGAAAATGAGTTATTATTTATTAATATATTCATTTCTTCGCTCTGGTATCAATGCATTAGCCTGGCGTTGAGTTCCGTCACTCAACACGTAATGTCTTGAATAATTCGGCGGAATGTGGGGAACGAAGTATCTTATAACTAGGTTCCCACTGCCTACCCTGCTATATGTAGGATACAGCTGAATATTACGGGAAAAAAATTAAGGAATCTTTTAAATCTCCTACTAAACAAACACGATATTTTTCTTATAATATGTATCATAAGAAGAAATATAAAAAATGTTTTGTCTCAACTCAAAATCGAATTTGCGACCCATTTACAATGTATAGTGCATTTAAAATAATTATATTAGTGAAGTAAATATTCTATCACATGATATATTGCTTTACATACCTAATATTTAATAAAAAAAAAAGATTATAATTATAAAAACATTATATTTAATGAAATATTAAGTTAGTGATATTTTTGAATTTCACTTTAACTTATTTCAAAATTTCGGAAAAAAAAATCGAAAATTAACGATCATGATCCAAAATTTTTATGTGTTTTTTTATAAAATAATGAAATGTATATATATATATATATATATGCAGTATTTTTATAATAATATATATATTTTTAATATATTGGACGTAGCTAAAATAGTGATATTTATACTATAATAATAATATTATTACTAATAAAAAAACTGCCTGCTTATTGTAACACTAACCTTGACAAGATACTTCGAGATAAATAGCTTTAAAATGGTCGTAAAGGCAAAGTATTAATTACACAATATTGAAAATATGAGATTCCTGGGGCAGCTTTTGACTGTAAACTACGACGATCATGAGTTCGATTCTCGCTCTTAAGAAAGAATTCTACTTAAATTGTTTAAATTGTCGTTCTTATAAAACAAGCCACAGCGTTAAATTCAACCACTAAACAGGTAATGTATCTTAAATAAAGAGAATTCCCTCGAGTGTGTGTCGAACTCACAATAATCGGATGCATAGCTAAACGCCGTACATATAATAGTAGCTTTTTATGCCTTTAATCCCATTATTATAAATTGTATTAAAACTAAATATTAAATTGTGAAAATTATTAATAATTATTAAAAAATCTAAATATGTGTGTGCGTTTTAATATATCTATTATTATAATGTGAATGTACTTTTGGTGTAAGGAATAATAATATATTGAATATAATTAAAATAGTAAATATAAATAAAGGAATTTTCTTTATTTTCGAGTCGATATGTACTTTCGTCAAAAAATTCTTGAGTCAGTCACATTTTACATATCTATATGTAAATAATTAAATGACAATTTTAAATAATTATTTTCATTTTGCAAATCTAATGATATGATGGTAATATAAATTTAAGTATCAAATATACAAATGTCATACCTTTTCATTTGACACAAACATTACTTAATGATAAATTAATTATATATTAATATTTTGCATCAGTCATTCAAATATCGTTAAAAATATCAGACAAACGGCCGAAAAATATTTTTAAACGTTAAAATTTATCAACATACAGAAATACATTATAAAAATTTTGATCAATCCGAAAAAATTTCGTCAAAAATCGCTCAAAATTGTGTAAAATCGTATTGTTAGACTTATCTAATACCCAATAGAGGCTTACTAGATTTGATAGCTGCACGCATTTTCTTCACCAATGCTGCTGGTTGTATTAAAATCGAGACTTCAGTTCCGTTAGACGCTAATCTATTCATTTCTTCTTCACAACCCTGAAATCAACAAGACAAATCAACAATTTTTCTAAAGCTATTTTAATTATTCTTTATACCGTGTACAATACTAAGTAAAAAGATCATATTACATTATTAATAAACTGTTCTATTAAAATGTATGACTACTAACACTATATAACGAATTTGAAGGGAAAGCAGAGAACGGAGTGTCTTAATTCTAGATTCTCTCTACCCACCCTGCTGCTATGTGTGTGTGATACAGCGTGAGGTTAAGAAAAGTCTTACCTTACTCCCAACTAGGGGTCTATTGTTTATCTCCGTAAGAGCCCATTTCCCTCGCGAAGGCAGGCCCACACGCGACGCCGCGCTCGTAGGTTGTATTGAAACTATTGTACATTCGTTGTCTAGTTTTATACCTGTAAATAAAGGAAATAATATATAAAAGAAGGAAAACGGACTACATAAAAACTAAAAGGAAAAAAAAACAGCGTTATAGTTTATTCATTATTCGGATTTTATTGTTTTTTTTTTATATTTATATTTTATTAAGTCTTGGGTGGGTAAGTAACCTAACGCAGTGGGTAAGTGAGCAAAAGATTCTGGCACAGTAGGTAGAGAAGGGCCGGATTTGAGAAGGACGCAGGTAGGCAGTTGCCCGGGGCCACAAATGAAAAACAAGTGTTAGTAAGATTTTTCTCATTTTGACTGATTATATTTGCTGGGGCACAAACTATAACTGTAAAAGCAACTGTGAGTTTGATCCCTACTCGAGGAAATGAAAACAAAATATTAATTTACATTATCATTTCTTCGTTGGTGTCAAGGCAAAACGCGGCGTTGAGTTTCGCCACTCAACATGCAATGCCTCCAGAATTCGACGGAAAGTGGGGAATGAAGTGTCTTAATACTAAGTTTCTTCTGCCTTCTCTGTTGTGTTTTAAAAAGAAAAACATATTAAGATTAGACTTCAAATATTCTTATTGGCTGTGTGATCACGAAAAATACGACAAAGGTTAAGAAGACCAAAGAAAACAATATTTTTAAGGTCAAGTACTACGTCCAGTATCTATGTTTAATTTTTCCACATATTGTATGAAATCGGTCATGTCATAAAAATCTATATTTTCGATGATATAGAATTATTTCTTAGTTCAATATCTATTTCAAACAATTTAATTTGGAGATAGCTATCTAAATATAAACGAGACGCTTGCCCTGAAAACTTTTCAGTGCTAATCCTTTACTGTAATAAGTAAAATCTTCATTGTAATTATTTAAACAATTAAGTGACCTTGTTAGTTTCTTATATAACTTTGATTTTTTAAATATTTTTAAAATAAAAAATGTCACATGGAGTTTTAGATTAGAATGGTACGTTGTTAATGTGGAATACCGACAGTGAGCCTAATTTGAAATATTCCAAAAAATGTTCACATTTTTATGAGTTAATTATTATGTTATTTTTTATAAATGGCTACATCTTATAAATATAAAACGAGATAAAGATGGGAAAAGGAGAACATGGTCAGTTGGTTCCAACGGGATGGATCGAAAATCATTTATTTACGCAATGATTTCAACACTTCGTAGAATACGTGAAACCAACAGAGTCCCCTGTGCTTTTAATTCTTGATGGTCATTACAATCACAATAAGAGTATAGAGTTGATAGATCTAGCAAAACAGCATTACGTGAAGAGTATAGAGTTGATAGATCTAGCAAAACAGCAATACTACCACCTCATTGTAAGCATAAACTTCACTTTCATGGGACCTCTAAAATACTATTACAGTGAAGAAGTTAGAGTGTGTCTGAGAGAAGCTGATAGACCCTTAACCTTGGTAAGGTACATTAGACTGTACATACATTTCAAAAAAAATTTACTGGTTAAATAATAATATTTTTTTGTTTTGTTTTTATTAAAAATATTACTAAATAATTTAGAATTAGTAGAAAAATATTTTCGTTGTTGCAACACTGAACAACACATGTCAAATTCAAAATGGCTTCGAAACAACAAAGTGTTGGCGGGACCCGGGTAAGTTTTTGCGTTATAAATTACTTTTTAGCTCAAAAACTAATAAAAAATGGTGTGTTATTTGATCTAAAAACTATGTATTACTCAAAAGTGGTTTTATGCGTTACTGTCTCAATTTTTATGGCCGATTTTGGTTGAAACAAATGAATGTACACTGCACTGCACGTTGCCAATAATGCACTAAAATACTAAAAATGAACTATGGTAACCACGCTGTACATTGCTAAGTTTACACAGTTTTTGTTTTTCAACGAATCGGCAGTTTTTGTTTATTTATTTTTTTACCTTCTCATAAAAACTGTCTGCTTTGAACTTTTTTTTTCTTTTTCCGCCTGCAGAACTTACAACTAACTCGCGCCCATAAGATCTTGGCTTTGGTACCCGCTCAAAACGCATGCTCTGACGATAGTTCCACATCTGATGAGGAAGCAAATGCTTATATACCGCCTTCACCAGATACCTCTGATCCACCTTCAATAGCATCATCACTAGAAGCCCTTAATTTGCTTGATACTTCAACTGACTCCAACAACGAACAGCATGATATATCCATTACTTTACCACTCACACCAACATTTGATGAAGTTTTTCCATCGCCGAATACAAGTAACTACAATGTTATACCCACATTGAACTCCATCCAATCTTTGCCATCTCCTTCTGTTGAACTATCATATCCCCAGCCTAGCACCAGCGGACAGCAGTTACTACTTACCAGGTCCAGCGTAAAAAGACAACAAAGACTGTAGTGACCAAAAAAGTAAAGGTTCAGAAATTCGCCCTAAATTATCAATGGTCAAAAGCAGTATTTCGTCACAATGTATCTCTTGATTCTTCAAGACTTATACAATCTCCATCAAACACAAATAGAGACAGTACTGGATTATTTTTATTTCTTTTTTTCTCCTGACTTAATTACTGACATTGTTTATAATACAAATTTATATGCAGTTGAACAACTAGGTCGATCTATTCAGCTGACAGAAGATGAGATTAAAAGCTTCCTGGCCATTCAAATCATGATGGGTATAGTACAGATGCCAGCTTATACTGACTATTGGGCAAGAAAAACAAGATACCCTCTCATTGCTGATCTTATGCCTCTCAAAAAGTATCAACAAATACGTCGATATATTCATTTTGTTGATAATACTTTGGAAGATTCAGACCGTTATTTCAAGATTCGCCCCCTAATGGAGAAAATACGCAAAAATTTTCTGAAAATTGAAGAAGAAGGAAAATATTCCATTGACGAGATGATGATACCTTATAAAGGTCGTAAAGCAGGTAAACGAAAGCAGTACGTAAAAATGAAACCTAAGAAATGGGGGTTTAAGAATTTTGTCCGTGCGGGTGTTTCGGGTATCATCTACGATTTTATTCTGTATGGTGGCGACGATACCTTTCGTGGACTGACTTTTTCAGAGAAAGAAGCTACAATTGGTTTAGGAGGTATGGTAGTGCTTGCATTGTGTCAAACTATAAAGAAAAAGCCGGCCATTGTGTATGCTGATAACTTTTTTATGTCGCCTGAACTAACATATATTCTGCGGGAAGAATACGGGATCCTTAGTCTAGGAACAATAAGGACTAATCGTCTCAGAGGCTGTCAAGAGTTATTGCCAACTGACAAACAATTAAAAAAGAAGAAACGCGGTTCTAGCGCCCAGGTGGTTTGCAATAAGAATAAGTTGGCAGTCGTAAAGTGGAACGACAATAAAGTGGTTACACTTATTAGCACCTACATAGACTCGTACCCCTTAGAAACAATCAAACGATACGATAAGGATGAGAAAAAGAAAGTAGATGTAGAATGTCCTCAAGTGGTCAAACATTACAACAAACATATGGGAGGGGTCGATTTAGCAGATATGTTGATATCGTTATATAGAACTCCCTTCAAAAGTCACCGTTGGTACTTGGGAATATTTTCACAACTTGTTGATATATGTATAAATAACGCTTGGCTCCTACATAGAAGAGATGGGAAGAAGACTTCATTGAAAGATTTCAGATTTGAATTGTTTGATGGGTTGTCTAAGTCTAATAGAATAGGAACAAACCAAAACGTTACAGACGATATAGGCGAGAATCTGAAAATCCATAAACCAGTCTCAGTCCGACCAACTGATAGCGTCAGATTTGATAACACAGGTCATCTTCCAGAAGCAGGTAATGAAACAATGCGTTGCAAATATTGTAAGAGTGGAAGAACATCTGTCTACTGTATAAAATGTAACGTACATTTGTGTTTTGTTGTGGGAAAAATAAAACGTAATTGCTTTCGTAATTTTCACCTAAAATAATAAAGAATAATTTAAATATTTCCTCCTTTTTTTGAAATAAATTTATAATAACCTGAATAATGTAATTCATTATGTCCTTGGTAGTGTACACCAAAATGTACAAACAATTTATTTATAATATTTCTGTAAAATTGGCAGTGTACATTGTGATGTACTTAAGTTTTCTCGAAACCTAGGATACCTAGATTTTTATTTTTATTTTTCTCAAGTTGTCCATTCATAAATTAAACAAAATTTATCAATAATTTCCTTTTTTTTTCATATTTTTAGTTCTTGCCAAGTAAAGGGTTAAGCCCATATGATGTAGCGGAACTATTCGGAAAAGCGTACATCAAGTGCCAAACTGGTGAAATCGCTGCTAATAGTTTCATAGTTGGTGGCATATCTCCATTTATCGAAATATATTTACTGACGCCGATTACATAGCTGCTGCTGCAGACTTTAAAGAGGATCAAAACGATCAATCCATGACAGCGACAGTAGCTTCCACCACAGTAATTATTTGCAATGCTAAATAAAATTAAAGCAGGGGAAAGTTATTTAGAGTTTTGTAACAGAATACAAAATATTTGGTCCCTGTTAATATCTAAAGGGCATCTTTGCCCCGGCGGTTAAACTCGTAGAATAACATCTTTTTGTCTCCGAGGTTTAAAATAATTATTTATTATAACTAAGGAATATTTTTCAACAAAATGTTTTTAGAGTGATTTTTGGACCTATAGTGAAGTGAATTTGTGCTTTAAATACTAAACCAATAAAGGAATAAGTGAATTTATACTTAAGTTGCAAATAAAAATTTTACTCAACCCTCAACAGCTGACAATTTATACTGTGATAAACGCACGCAATTCACACGGGTCTGGGGTACGCATAAGGAGTATATTGCAGTACGAAAGCTCCGTGGTCCGCTGATACGTTGCATGTCAACGAATAATTAAACAGAAGCGTGTCGCGTCCCAACTGTAGTATATTGTCTCTCGGAAGCAATTTTATTAGTAATTAGATAGCTATATTTTTTAAATTAAAATGCCACCCAAGAAGGCTTCTCCTAATTCTAGAGACAAGCTTAACATACCAAACTCTGATACGAATCAAAGCTTAGCAGTTACGGACACTGACAACGAAGATTTAAGCAACGTATCTATTAGACCACGGGCCCGCAAGCCGCCAACATGACGATGAGGTATCAGCTTTTATGCTTGAGATGCGAAAATCTTTTGAAACCTTAAAGATTCAACAGAATAATATACAAGAAAGCATCAAATATATTCAGAGTCAAAATAGCGATATCATAAAATCTATGGACTTTATTTCGAAGCTATATGAAGATATGAAGGACAGATTAATAAAACTGGAATCTGAAAAATTACTACATTTATCTTATATACAATCCCTAGAAATTAAAGTGAAAAACCTCGAAAGATCGCAAAAGCAGTGTTGTATTGAAATCAGGAATTTTCCCGTTCAAAATAACGAATCTAAAAACGACTTGCTCTCCGTCGTGAAAAATATTGGAGCAGTTACCAACATTCATATTGAGCATAGATCCTATATAACCGACGCGCCTTTAGTTTTTTGTTTACAATGCAATGTAAAAACTTATTCTTCCAGAAAAACCTTTACCAAATTTGAGTTTTGTGTCATTTCTATAAACACTTTCGAACATAGACTTTACTTGTATATTTAACTCCTCCGATGCAAATGCGGTAGCTACTCTACTGACAAATATGATCTTTGATGCTATTTCAATGCACTCTAAGCAAATAAAAATTTCGCATCGAAAACGTACTCTCAAACCATGGCTGACTCCAGGACTGGTTAGGTGTATTAGACACCGTGATAAATTACATAAAAAGATCAAAATGATCCTACTAATGCAATTCTACGTATAACGTACACTAGATATCGGAATTTTTGTAATAATTTGTTGAAAAAATTAGTGCCGTGTGATCCCGGCCTAGAATAGGATCATCCTGGTACTGGTGGTGTCGTAGGAGGCGACTAAAGTACGTGTGGTAGAGTCACGTCGCCAGCAATGGCAACACGCATGGGCAGACTCGACCGGATCATTACCACCCCCGGCATTTAAAACCGGCGTGAAGTAGTGGCTTTATGCCACTGCGTTTCGCATCAGGTAATGCCGGGCCCCGGCGCCCAACCCATCTTAAAGGCCGGCAACGCACCTGTAGCTCCTCTGGGGTTGCACGGGGCCGTGGGCGGCGGTAATCACTTACCATCAGGTGACCCGCACGCTCGTTTGCCGTGTCTTTTCCATAAAAAAAAAAAAAAGCAGCGTATGAAAAAAACAAATTTCAAAAATACAAAAACAATCCAAAAGGAACGTGGAACACTGTTAATAAAATTGTTTGCTACAAAAAACCCTTGCCTACTTCCATACCTTTACTCGATTTGCACCGTGATCCTTACGTATTCGTAAATGTCGTAAACAATTATTTCGCTGGCATTGGTGCATCATATGCCAATGCTATATTAAACAAACAACTTGACATACATAGCTTGCCAAATAAATATAACCCCAGTCTTCCGTTTCAAATGACTCACTGGCACTGACGACACTGACATTAATGAAATTCGGGCTATTATTGCAAACTTAAAAGATGACTCTGTTGCTGGAACAAACGGCATTCCTACCAGTGTTGCCACCTTGGTGGTTTTTCCACCAGAACTAGTGGTTTCTTTAAGCCTTTAGTGGTATTTTTATAAACATAGCGATTTTTTTTTAGTGGTTTTAGGGGTTTTTCAGTACGAAATCTGGCATCATATTTTTACCTACCATTTCAAAATTTCCTGATATTCTCTACTTACTCTACTCTATGGCCGGGGAATCCCTAAGCACAGTCAGAATTTCATATTATTCTATGCTTAATCTTTGACCGGGGAATCCCTTTGCGCAGTCTTTTGTTAATGTTTTCTTTGAATCTTGTCATTCCATGTCTCGAATTTAGTTCGTGCTGTCGAAACCTCGAAAAGTTTGATCAAGTCGTTTTTAAAAGGTGTGTGAAGTCGTGACGCTCAATAATATCCAATAATGGAATTTCCATCCAAGAAAAAAAACTATGCACAAAAATATAGAAAAGAGTGGGAATCCCATGACGAATTCAAATCCTGGCTTAAGCCTTTACCTGGTGATGATACGAAGGCGTTTTGCACATATTGAAAGACAGAATTACTAGCGAAATTGGTAGATTTGAGAAGACATGCTGAAATAAAGAAGCACAAACATAAAATGCATGCAATGCATAAGTTATATCTGGCAACCAGATATGACAATTCAAGCCCGATAGTGAGAAGATTTCCAACCTAAAATCGCGCAAAGCTGAAGGAATGCTCGCGCTTTACATTACTGAACATAGCTCAGTTTCCTGTATTCATCATCTAACAGATTTAGTGAAATTGGCTTTCCCTGACTCTAAAGCAACCGACGACTTAAAAATGTATCGTACTAAGTGTACTGAAGTTATTAAAAATGTCTTGGAACTGAAGAGGTAATAAAGGATATAGGACAGCAAAAATATAGTCTTATCATTGATGAATTAAATGACATCAGCACGAGCAAGCTACTTGGTATTGTAATCAGGTATTTCAGTAGAAAACTAAAAAAAGTAGTGTCTTCGTGTTTGGCTCTAGAACAACTTGAAACTAGCGATGCAGTCGGTATTGTTAAGGCCCTTCTTACTTGCTTACAAAAATATGGATTAAATAAAAATAAAATGATTGGATTGGGAACAGACAATGCGTCAGTCATGACTGGAATTAACAATGGAGTGTATAAAATCCTAAAACATGATATACCTAGTTTAATTCTTATCAGATGCACTTGCCACTCTTTACAACTTGTTGTATCTCACGCTTCCGAACATACGCTACCAAGAAATATTGAATTCTTGATTAGAGAAACGTACAATTGGTGTGCCCACTCTACAAAACGTAGAAATGAATATCATGAAATTTACGAAACTATTCATTGTGGTGAAGCAACTTTAAAAATTTAGCTGGTATGTGACACACGCTGGTTATCCATTGAACCAGCAGTGCAAAGAATTCTGGCACAGTGAAAGAACTGACTTTACATTTTGGGCTTATGAGAGATCGATGTTACACTGCAGACCTATTATATTGTCTATACAAGGACGAATCAAGTTATTTATATTTGCTATTTTTGAAAAGTGTACTAAACGATGTGCAGATCGCATTGAAAAGCTTTGAAAGCGAAAGTGCAAATCCTCTTAAATTATTAAATGTGCTGATTACACTATTACGTTCCGTTTGCAACAGGATACTGTTACCGAATACAGCTATTACAGATTATGATTTTTTAAATATTAATATCGACCTAAACCTTAACCCGGTTCCAAACATGGGCTACCTCTTTAAATCGGAGCATGAAAAAACATCGTTAACAGCTGACACTATATCAGTCATAAAACGTCGCTGTATTGAGTTTAATGTAAAGCTAGCCAAGGAAATTCAACAAAGACTGCCGACGAATTATAATGTGCTGGAATCGATGTGAAAATTAGACCTACAGATGATACTCCGCCAAGGTAAGGACAATTCCATTTCGGAATTAGCTAAAGAACTTGGCTATACTGCTGGTGACATTGACAAGATATTTAATCAGTGGCACAATATCTGTTTTATCCAATGGAAAACTACAAACGATGTTATAAAATTTTGGGTTGAGGTAGATGATTACCGAAACGCAGCGGGTATAAATGACTTTGCAGAACTAGTTGATCTTGCCATATCATCGTTATCTTTACCCCAATCTAATGTAGGTGTCGAAAGAATTTTCAGTGTCATGAATATTGTAAAAAATAAACTACGGAACAAGATGGCTGGTCCACTTCTAAATGCGATAATTTTTATCAGAAATAGATTAAAAGTTACTGATGCAAAATGTTACAATTTTGAATTACCAAGCGATGTCATTGCAGCTATTAAAAAAAACACCAAGTACGCTTTTAAAAATCAACCACAAGCAACACCATCTGCATCGACGTCGACATCATCGGCAGTAGTTTCGGCGTCTGTGACTTATGATGATGTTATGGAAGATATAACTTTTGACAATTTTGAATTTTAATTTCAATTGTATTACTTGTTCCTCTTAAGTCTTAATTCATATTGTACTGATTAGTTACAAATTAATAAGAAATGAACATAGTTATGCCGTTTTATTTCATTGCTGCTAGATTATGTATTAAATATAATATTTTAAATAAACTTTGTGCTGTAGGGTATATTTTGTTCTAATTTATGCATGTACAACATATTCCTTCGTTTTAAATTTGAATTAGGGTTTCTTGAATCTGATAATTTCAACGCAATAATATAGCGTTATTTGGTGTTTTTTTTGTGTTCCAACTTTTTACCTAGCGCTTTATAAAAATCCAAGGTGGCAACACTGATTCCTACTTCTATTATAAAAAAGGCCAGTATTTATATAGCTCCTGTTCTTATGCATATTTTTAATTTATGCTTATCGGGTGGCGTTTTTCCTGATATCTTTAAGCGAGCTCAGGTTCATCCTATCTATAAGTCCGGAGACAGAGACAGTGTCGTAAATTATAGACCAATATCAATACTCTCGGTCCTGCCAAAAATTTTGGAAAAGCTTTTGAATAAGAGACTTGTAGATTATCTGCAACACAATGACATTATTGCTGATAACCAGTTTGGTTTTATCAAGGGTAAATCGACGGAAGATGCTTACTGAAACAATAGTTAAGATAATGGACAATGCATCAAAAGTGATCGGCGTATTCCTCGATTTATCCAAGGCCTTTGATACCGTTTCTGTGCCACTATTAATTGACAAATTGGAAAGTATCGGAATACGTGGCAGCGTTCTGGGAATCTTTCGCTCATATTTATCAAATCGCTCGCAATGCACGAAAACCAGCCAGTACATAAGTGTAAGCGCAATAAGCCAAAGGTTTGCGATATCGTATGTTGTAAAACCAAGCTAGCTCGTTCTCACCTCTACGTTATAAGTAGCCGCTTATACAATCATGTTAACAAAATTATCAACATTTACCCTTTACCTTCTGCGAAATGCAAAAAAGTTATTAACACCTGGCTCCAGAAGTTGTCCTACATGGACACGGAGAATTTTCTTCGTAGCTAAGTTACGTACATGACATGTACATACATACTTGCGTAACACTCGCATACACACACACGCACACACATACACACACACACATTTAACACGTGGTAATAATACAGAATCTAATTGATTTTTTCAATAATTGATTTAAATTTTATGTATTAATTGCTTTTTGTTATGTCATCATAATTATATGTAATTGATGTGTATTTTCACGTTTGTCATCGAAATAGTGTCTTAAGGGGCAAGGATGCTGGCAGCTGTGACACAGTTCATACTAGTACGGCTGCCAAGCTCACCTCTACTAAATTGTTGTCTTGTTTCTCCATATGTAATCTAAATTAGAGTGTATATGTAACATTTAATTACTGAATAAAGCATTTTTATTATTATTATTTATTATTAATAACCATACAGCCTTAAATGTTTTTCTCTATAATTTAGCAGAAAATATGGTGCGTATTGTGAGACATAAATCACCTAGTACATTAGAACAAGCTCTATCAATAGTTTTAGAGGAGGTTAATTTTCATGAACAGTATCAAGTTCGTAATCGCATTCTAAATAATTCAACGGCACCGAGGCCAACACCTAACGTCGCAGAGTCGTCATTTGCACAAAATAATCTTACACCTCAGCAAAAATATAATTTTGGAATCCCTACTACTAGACCTTAATGTACACAACAACCAAAATCTGAATTTAAACCGCATCAAATATTATTAAAGTAAAGGTTATTAAAGTAATCCACAATTCGGATATCGGCCTCCCCAAAATCCACAATTCGGGTATACGTCTCCCCAAAATCCACAATTCGGGTATAGGCCACCCCAAAATCCACTTCGGGTACAAGCATCCCCAAAATCTTACTATGACAACACAACTATTTGGTCAAAGATCACCTCAGAATAACCGCTTAGAATCAAGTGACATATTGAACGGCACCCTCGCGAGATCGCGGGGGTGCCGTTCTCATAGATCTCGCGCATCGATCTCGCGACTGATTTACAAAATGAAAATTTGGAATACGACTATTACTTTGATTATGATCCTTCTGATTATATGAATTACGAACCGTATGTTGAGGACGTGCCTTATGCGCCTATTGACGAAATAGTCAATTATATTGTTACTCCACCAGTCGAGTAAAATTTTCAAACAGAAGCCTCGCAAAAAAAGAAATCATAGAATTAAATTGTGACTCGAATCTCAAATTACCTCATATTTTTCCAGAAATTAATGCAAAATTAATGATTGATACTGGCAGCACTCGCTGGTTTATTAGCCCCCGTATTGCTTACCAATATTTTCCTAATTTTATTAAATATGAACCTTTTAAATTTATTAGCACACATGCTTCTAGCTAACATAAAGAAGTTATTGAAATTCCACTATTTCCGACTTTTAATACTATTGACTATCATAAGTTTCATTTATATGATGTAGATGAACGCTACGACGGACTTTTTGGAAACGATTTACTTAATCAATTAGATCCAATTATTGACCTTAAACATTTACTACTGCAAACTAAGACCACTAACATTCCTATCATTAATAATTTGAATTATCTCGTTCATTTACAACCTCGGTGTGAACAACGAGTAAAAATCCCTACTGATTTACACTCGGGAGAAGCAATAATTGAATTTAAAGAGTTTACACCTGTTATACGAATGCCTTCTGCATTAGTAAATTGTATTAATGAATATGCATCATCAATAATTCAAAACACTTTAGATAGACCTATAACTTTGACTATTAGCAAAGCGTTTAAAACATCGAATATTAATATTTTAGAATGCTCTCTCATACAAAATAAAAACGAAACAATGACTGACACCGACGAAATATTGAAACAAAAATTAAGTGCAGACGCTTTGTCAAGAATTAGAATGAATGTAACACATTTAGATGATGAAAAGGACTCTATGATAGTTAATTTTGATAAGAAAGAGAAAGGGCTACAGCAAAGCAATGACTCTAGTACAATATCTATATCAGAATGTAGTTCCAGGGAAAATCTTTCCGATTCTGAAACTTTATCAGTGCCGAGTTCACCTAGGAGATGTGACTATCCGGTTAGGTCACCGTTTAAAACATTTCATTCCGCTAATATCGTAGAATCGTTAGGTATACCAATATTACACGAAGCAATAGACACAAAGCCGAATCAAACTCTAGTATATACATGGTTTAAGAATGAAATACAAATTCGCGATCTTTCACGTGAAAAGCAAAAGATGTTAGAAGTATATTTACCCACTTACAATAGAGATTTAGTTAAACAATTTTTAAAGGAGTTTATTAAACCAAAAACCAAGTATTTTATTTATTTTGAAAATAATGAATATCGGAAACAGTTTACTAGTATTGTCATAGAATTATTTAGGAAGGATACCGTTCTATTATTCGAATGTACAGAGCGAGTAATTTTTATAGAAAATGAAAAAGAATAAAGCTATTGTATTAAAACATCATCAAGGTAAAACATGTCACCGCGGTATTAAGGAAACTCTAGCAAGTATACGTACGAATTATTTTTGGCACAATATGCAAGAAACTATTTCAGCTATTATTAACGCTCGTGAAACATGCTGTAAATTGAGATACGATGGAAAACCTTTTAAACCTGTTTTACAGTTGACCCAAACACGAGACACCCCGTTTCCAGAATTATTCATTGATCTTTTTCAAATAGAAGGAAATTACTATTTGACTATTATAGATGCATTTAGTAAATTAGGTCAAGCCGTTTCAATAGATCATAGATCAACCGCGGAAGTAGTGCGTGCACTTATGAAATATTTTTCATATTATGGCACTCCTAAAAAGATTAGTTCCGATCCTGGTAGCGAATTTAATAATGAACTTATGAAAAAAATTTTGAGTTTACATAAAATCGAAATCCCTATCGGCTCCCCTAACAACTCTAATTCGGTGGGTTTAATCGAGCTTCTACTTTCTACTGTGGCTAACATTTTACATAAAAAAACATAACTAAGATTTAATAAAAAATATTTTATTATTAAAATATTTATAATATGCTTTATCGACTCTGTAACATCCCTATTGCCACTTTTATTAAAGACGACACATGCGCTTACGCAGAGGTCAAACCAGTCGTTAGCTTGCCGACTAGTTAGCAGTCCGACGCGAAGCGCATGTCTTTCGCTTGCTTGCCGTGCATTGTTTTTTTGTCTGTGCTTTTCTTACTATTTCTTCCTCTTTACTTGCTTTTTATACCCTGTGAACTGTAATAACTTTCTACTGTGATTGTGCCTTGACTTTTTCTCCTTTTAGTGCCTTCTAAACTATGGTAATAAATTGCGTAAATTGTGGACCTTTAAATTTATAGATAATAATAAACTGTGTAATTTAAAGTGACTTTTTTTATTTATTATATCTACACACATTTAACTATACTGGTGACCCCGAGTTTGAATAATGTCTGTTAAAAAAACAATAAAAGGCGCAACCGGACCACGCCCTGCAACCAGTAGTGCCGGGGTACGATCGATAGAAAATGTCGATATATTTCGAGTTAGCGTCAAAGTGCCACCATTTTGGGCAAAAGAGCCCGATATATGGTTCGCTCGAGTGGAAGGACAGTTTGCAATTTCTGGAATCACTAGTGATGTCACCAAATTCAATTATGTAATTGGGCATCTGGATAATCAACATTCGAGGGAAGTGAAAGATATTATCGTAAATCCACCACCGACAGAAAAGTATGAGAAATTAAAATCTGAATTAATTAAAAGATTGAGTGCTTCAAAAGAAAACAAAATTAAACAATTATTAATGCACGAAGAGCTTAGGGACCGAAAACCTTCCCAGTTTCTGCGACATCTGCAAAGCCTGGCAGGATTGAATGTTCCTGACGATTTCTTAAGGTCTATATGGATAAGTCGTTTGCCACATGGTATTCAGACAGTGCTAGCTGGACAGACCAGCACAGCTTCACTCGAAAACTTAGCGGATTTAGCAGATAGAGTGAATGACCTCACCTCATCTACCCCAAAGGTAGCCGCCGGTAGTGAAATACCAGGATCTCTTGTGAGTGACTTGGTGAAACAAGTGGCAGAATTGCGCAAAGAAGTACAGAGACTATCGATGGATAGAAATAGCCGAAGTCATTAGTGTTCGAGAACGAAGCGTACATCCAGACAGCGATCACTCTCAAACTACCGCAAGTTTCCAATTTTCAAAATTTAGAAACACTAACTAAAACCTGTAATGGAGATGTCAATATATATTCTCTTATTGGGACATACGTTATGACCTTAGACGAACCATTTAATGTTGAGGTAAAGAATATAAAGATTCGTAGTCATGTCAACCTCAGAGAGTGATTCTGTGGGGACCAAGCAAAATTTAGTTTTGCCACAGCTGCCTATGGGTAGAACCCCTGTATTATCCACGCGTACTCAATATGAGGGGAATGAATTTGGATGAAGTAAAATATATGTCAGCGGTACTAAAGCAAAGTGTTTTCAGTGATAGTGAAATCATTAATAGTGAAAGACATCAGAAAGAGACAGAGTCAGTGAAATTTTAATTTACATCTATAAAGATGATTACATCTATAAAAATATAATTTTTTATTTCTTTTATGTATACTCTCATTTTTACTTTATATTTTTCGTTATAAAATTTTACATATAAATTGTTCGCGAAATCATCGGAAAGTTATTAAAAATGAACAACCCGATAATTTCGCACTTGGGGAGGGAGGAGTTATGCACTCACCCAAGCCCTCAGATTAGGTTAAGCAAGATTCCGCTGGCTCAGCGACACTTTTTAAACAAATTGATTGTTTTAAACAATTTTATTGTTTCATAAAAAATCATGTTAAATGTCGCAATACATTAAAACTTTTGTAATAGAAATAATTTTAACTTTAAGAATTAATATTGTTGTGATCTCCAAATCGATCAGACGTATTAAATAGTTTTAATTTAAATTAGTATTTTATTTTTAAAAAAGTAAATTCTCAATTAGAAAGTTTAAGACGGTTATTTGTACGTTTCGGTTTACCAAAACGCCTAGTGAGCGGCAACGGTCTAAGTTTTTCATTATAGGAATTAGCTCAGTATTTGCAACGAAACGAAAGCATAAATTAATAGCCTCGTACAATTCGTCTAGCAACGGCGCTGCCGAGAATGCAGTTCGTTACACTCAACGTGTTTATAAAAAAAGCACAACTAGAAGATAATATTTTAATACGGCTTTAAACAGATTTTTATTTACGTATTAGAAATACTGAACAAAATACTACGGACCGGGAACCAGCGGCCGCTCTTTTAGGTAGACGGCTATGCGGAAGTCTTAATCTGCTACGGCCCGGCTAGTAGAGCGCATTCGCTGCGAAGAGCTATGTCGTGAGCAGAGTACGGGTCGCCTGGAAACCGACCAGGCCCGTTTCCGAGCCCCGCTACGTTAAAATTTTTATGTTTTCAGAATAAGTACAATTACGTTTATTTAGTACTTTCAGAGGCGCGTATAGTTTAGTACCGGGGGTACAAGTTAAGCTACTTTAGCGACGGTAAAATTTAGTTTATTGTAGCTGTGTATCTCGTGATAAGGGAATTGTGACAAATATAATTGTGAATTCTGGCTTGAACTGGTGTGTGCCTATGTATATTGCGAATACATCATGTTTTTTCTAATTCTAACATATCTAGTTACTAAATAAAATTTATCTGCTTTTGAATTGAACAGGCTACCAAAATTAACAAAACCTTTGTTTGCCTACACAACCATTTATTTAGCATTTCGTTGCAAGTACCTACACTATTTATTGCCACCTTTTTTGTCAACGGATAACGAAACGCAAATAGATGATAATAACACAAAATTTTGCAGATAAGTTGGGTAATTTAATTTCAAATAGATCTTATATTCGATAATTACTTATGTAGATATAGTAACTTATATTTATTGTCATTTCAGAAACCTGCCATATTTAACTCCTGGAACAATGCATTACTCATTTGATTTAGCCCAACATTAGTATATTCGCCTGTATAATCATAACTCGCAGTAAGTACGACGTCTTCAATTTTTGACGAAAAATCAAATTTATTTATTTGACATTGCAGCGGAATCACTACAACAATGTGTATTAGTGGGAGGCCGGGACACTTGCCCATTGGGGAGAATTGCTCCACTTCGAACCAATCATTTAAAATTTTGTACCATATAGTTCATCTATAAATTACGAGTTAATTTAGTGCTTGGTGGTGATGGTTTTAAGTAAAAAAAGAAGTTTTTTGGTGTTTTATCATTCCTTCGACCAATCTAAAGGTGCAATCATTTTCTAATCATTCAGGTTAATAATTAATATAGTTTTAGGATTGTATTGTGACTTAATATTGGTAAATAAATCAGCTTCACGCTGTATCCCGCACACAGCAGGGTAGGCAGAGGGAACCTAATGTTTTAGACACTCCGTTCCCCACTTTCTGCCGAATTCTGGAGGCATTGCGTGTTGAGTGGCAGAACTCAACGCCGCGCTTTGCCTCGGCACCAGAGCGAAGAAATGGAAATATAAATTTAAGTAAATATTTCATCTCTTCGAGTGGGGATCGAACCCACAACCAGTCGGTTTTGCAGTCACACTTCGTGCCGCTGATTTATTTGATTTAATATTGGTATTTCACATTTTTCTATAAGTTTGTAGCAAAGTGAAAAAGATCAGTATAGGCAGGCTTGAAACATGATGGGTACGGGCCACGAGCTCAATGGTTCAACTGTTCCTCGCAAATTTAGCAGAAAATGTTGTATTTTATATTCCTTTCAGATACTTTGCCGATTATATAAAAAACAACGATGGGTGCTAACCGCAGCAAAATCCCCAAACAAGAATTATAAAATGCTATTCGAGTGAGAGAGTGAAATCTGGTAAAATCTTTAAGATAAACTGCGGTTGAATATGACATCGACAGAACTACTTTATAAATTAAATATACGGCGATATTGCAAGCGTTTGAAGATAAGGGTAGATAAAAACTTCTCATATTTTTACCATATCAGAAGAAAAGAATTAGTAGAATATCTATTTTTTATTTATTAAGCAATGAAATTAGCTTCCGAATATGCTTTAGCAAAACAATAAAAAAAAATTATCACAATTTTTTTTTGTACTTGAAACAAAAAATAATTCAGCTAGAAAAGACTGGTTCCGAAGGCTTATTCGTAGAAATCCCGACATAATCAGAAGCAGCTTTTGAGTACGCATGTTACTCAAAAATTATTAGTTTTAACAAAAAAATTGGTGATGTATCTAAAAATTAAGATACGTTCGTGATTAAAATTGAGAACTGGCCATTTTCAAAAAGTCATTACAAACATTAGAAACTAATGATTGATATCTTTAGTTTGTTATCGTCATATATACTCGTAGAATTATACAAGTCTATTGTAATTTATATTTCTTTTTTTATGTTTAACGCTGTTCTTGTTGGCAATGAAACTGATGATGTAGTTAACAATGATTATGATTGTATCGTACAACTGGGCTAATTTCTTCAAGCAACAGAGTCCACAAACCATGCCACACCTGGAACATTACAAAGTTCAAAAACTTTAGATGATACAAATTCTCAATATTTCCAAGTTTTTGATCTCAGTGATGTATTAAGCCCAGAACCCGTAAAAATTGTTTCATCAAGATCAGTATCATAGACCAGCGTATTTGAAGCGCTTATTAATGATTCACGTTCCCTGGCAAATTCGATAAGAACAAATTGATCCAAAACATATTCACACTAAAAGTAAAACTATGCCCAAATGTAGTTACTGTGGTGAAATCGATCAACGAAACAAAAAAAAAGAATAATATTCTAAAGAATATTATTCTTTTTTAACAAGAGGGAAATTGATAAGCACCTCAAAGAGACATAAATAGTATTAAATAGGTAGGAAAAGAATAAGAATTTATATTAATAATAAAAAGTAACTAATCCAATAATTACTTTATCAATAATTCGTTTAAAATGTATCAATATTTAATAAGTCAGTGCAACTGTACCAGAGAAGTAAAAGTTACATAGTGTTACCAAATAGAGAGTCACTCATTTTGCAAAGCATTGAAATTAATCATAGATCCTGTTCTTCAACGAAATGCATATTTTGTTCTGAAAATGTTAACAGATGGAGAAAAGCATATAAGATAAAATGCAGCTAGAAAAAAGTTAGTTTGTAAATATATAAAAATGATTAAAAAAAAATTAATTAAAAAGACTAAAAACTTTGAAATGGAACCAAATGTAGGCATTCAAAATAAAAATTGGTATCCGCCATTTTGCGTTACAAAAGGTCCTAGTGAAGATGGGCAGTCTGGTTGTAAACTCAAAAGCAAAAGTTCGGAACATAATATATGCCTCAGCAGTGATCCGTCGAAGACTCCCTCCAGGGCCGGACAAATGTATTGTAAAAGGCTTTGTAAAGAATCTCAATATAATATATTCATGGACATGAAGGGAGCCATCGATGACATTAGTGGCCGGTTGTTTAGAGCCGACTTGTTTCTTAGTTATTAACATCATTGTTGAAATTCTGTCAGTTATCGTCCTTTTAGAAATAATTAAAATTAATAGTTCCAACTTTTTTGTGTAGTTCTTCGCAAAAAATTAGTTCTATTATTGTCGCGCCGCGAAACCTGTCAAAATGAAGTCTGCTTTTCTCATAGAATACCGTTAAAATGATCTTATTATATTTGTTAAAACCTAATATTCTTTTAAAGAAATCCTTAAAACTTAAAATTAAAATGAAAGATACGAAAAGTCTCTGATAATGTCAGAGGGATGAGTCTAAAGCTTTAAAGCTTTATAAAATATAAAAAAATTGCAGCAGATATGGGGCTTGTATAAGGCTGCCTTGCCATACATAAGCAATTGAACGAAGTGTAAAGTTAGTAACAGAAGCTGCAACGTCAGCATGTGATAAAAACAAGAGATGGTATTATTCACGCAAAACTTGCTTCAGGAAGAGCCTATTGTGCACTTAACTTTTTGTGTTTATACTTTGAATATTGAAGTGAACATTTTGAACAATAATGGAAGACACACCTGAATCAGAAGTGATTCAAATTATAAGTGACCTTACGTTTTCCTAATTTTTGGGAGGGCCAATCTCGCACAGTGATTTATACAAGCACAGTCTGTGCTTTACAACCAGAAGTTATCGGATGCAGTTAAATTTCATACGATTATGGCGCGACTCGGTAAACACGTGGTACAAAAGGCTACCAATATTTTGGTGAAATCGCCAACGGAGGACAAATATGAGTTGCTCAAAACAACTTTAATTGCCATTTACGAATAGTTTAAAAGCACAACAAATACAAAAGCTCATGGGCGTATAGTAACTTGGGAATCAGAAGCTGTCATACAGCTTCTGAGCCGAATGCGTGAACTTGAAAGTGACAAAGTGTACAATAAAACGCTCAATATTTTGTGGCAAAATCAATATTCTGTGACACCAAGGAGTTGAGTACTCTGACCTCAATTGCCAATAACTAATTAAATTATTAAAAAAAATATTTAGTTAACCATAATTTGATTTTGCATATTGCCTAATTCCAAAATTTTATATTAGTTTGCATATTTTATAAATAATGCAATATGGATAAAAATATTTGAGTATTTTGAAAAGATTAAGGCTGGTATCCCTGGGCTTTGAAGTGTATGAGCTACACATCCTTACAGGAAGCCCACTCCCTCCTATACTAAAAAGTATTATGGAGCTCTTATTTTGCCGTTGAAAAAATGCGTCAAGGACGTTTTTGTGTGCTGGGCCACCAAACCCAAAAATGTTTATAAATTTATGAAGAAAGAAACCGAAAAACGTCTTCAGTGCGAACTAAACCAAATTCAAAAGAGGACATCAACGGCTACAGGTGTGTTTATTAATACCGTAAGAAAAATTATAGCTGAGTCAAACGATCCCGGTATGCCGAGCTCCAGTATGGCTCTAAATTTTCGTTTGCCTGGTACAAAAAGAAGAGAGGTGAAAACCTACTGCCATAGGAAACTGATGCTAGTAACATTAAAGAATGTGTACACAACTTTCATTTGACCGAACGTCAATTACTAATGTTGCAGTTTTTTTGAATAAACTAAAGGCAGAAATAAATTTTAAGGGTTCAAGAGAAAGCTTAAGTAAAATTTTGAGACAGCTCGGCTTTCTATGGAAAAAACCGAAAACAATAGAAAAATAGCATAATTGAAAAACAAAACATTAGATTAAAAAGAATAGAATATTTAAAATAAAATAGCAAATACAGACACGAAGAAAGACCAATTATTTACACAGATGAATCATATTTAGATTCATCACATACGTCTTCGATGGCTTATGATGACGGCACAACGAATAGCTTAAAGAGAAATATTTCGGAAGGACGACGAGTTGTCATCGTACATGACGGTTCAGAGTCAGGTCAGTTCAGTTCCAAATGCACTACTAATGGTTAAGGCAGGAACGAAAACTGGTGATTATCATAGTAATATGAATAGCGAAAATTATGATAAATGGGTAAGTACGCAATTGATCCCCAATATTCCCGACAATTCTGTACTAATTGTAGATAACGCTTCTTATCATAATAGGTTCGATGAAGCAGCACCTTCATAAAATGCAAGGAAAGCTGATATGGATGCTTGGTTGCATGAAACCAGACCTATATAAACTCATATGCCAACATAAAGATACATTTAAAAAATATTTCATCGACACCATCTTTAAGAAATACGGCCATACTGTACTCTGACTTCCACCTTATCACCCGGACCTTAATCCTATTGAAATGGCGTGGGCCACTATAAAGGTTGCGTGGAAAGTAAACCACGTAGTGCAACTAATAAAAGTAAAGGTTGATTCCATTGGTGCATCCCAGTGGAGGGCACTTTGCAACAAAGCGTAGAAAATTGAGGATATGTACAGAGGCAACGATGTAGTGATAGATAATATGGCGTGAGAATTTGTAACTCCATTCCAGTAACTAGGAGGATAACGCAGTACGCTTTTACAATAGGATCGCAGAAAACGTCAGAGAATTTTCTTTACACGATTTAAAAAAAGTGTGTAAAGACATTTGTGTGTTTAAGGTTATTACCAAATTAATTTGGAATGAAATGCTCGCTTTAGTCTGTTTCAAAGGTATCATTGTCAAGTAATAAAATATGGATTTGTATAAAGTTAATTTAAAATAAAATCCCGCTGAGTTTCTTGCATTTAACTTCTTATTTTGAATAAAATTGTTTGACTTTGACTTAATACGGTGTATATCTTATCAGGAAACACAACCAAATCCCTCATTTCTTCAAGCGAGAAAAAGAAATGGCAAGTAAGCGATGGTTCTATGCGCTTATGAAAAGACACTCATAAATTAGCCTTTGTCAACTAGAGAGTATGTCTCTTAATAGAGTAAAGGGGTTTAATTAAGTTTTATAAAAAGTTAAATATTTTTAAGATCGAATAACGTGTTATATAGCGCTCAGTGTAACAGGCGAAAAACTTATTTAGTATTATAATATGTCCGTCTGATAGGCGGCTGAGCGCCACAAAATGCTGACAAAGGAGAGATCGGGTGAACAGCGCCGGTGGAAAAGGAATTTCTTCTGTTCCTACACTTATTATTCCATCGTGGAGTAAAGTTAGATTAATTTAGGTTTAAGCAGATTCCCAAGGGAGTTGCTGGTCCTCCTACTGGGCGAGTCCCCAGGTGGCGGATAGGGGAAACCACTCGCACTTGCGGGCGAGTGGATCGGGAGTTTATTCCCGGCGCGGACCAAAACCAGCAGGCATGGGCGTGCCTTTAGTCCATCGTTATGGACACGGCCTAGGGGAGCACACCCCGACAGAAAAGCCCAGATGTGGAACAGCCAGAAACAACATGTCGGTATCGAAGAATTTTTCACTATCCCAGGAGGGTACTGGTCTCTACGAGGCCGGAGAATCCCTCCGTGCTACGGCACGCAAGCCCGTCGAATCTAGGGGGGGGGGGCCAAGTATAACAGTGTGTTGCGGGGGAGGAGCCCGAGATGGGCGGAATTGTTGTGGACTTAGGGAGGGGCGGAGTGAATGTGGTGCCCGAGGAGAGTGGAGTGGTTGATGTGCCCGAGGAGGGCGGAGAGGTTGACATGCCTGTCGAGAGCGGCGAGGTGTCGTTGCCCCGGAGGGGCGAAATGGAAGAAGTCGTGCCTTTCATAGGCGGCGTCATGTCCATCGGCTCGACCAGTGCCAACGCGAAAGGCGAAAGTAAGGCCTTGTTCCGGAAAGATAGGAAGAGGCGTCGAGGCAGAGGGGAACTCCGGATCCTCTGACGATGAAGTTGGAAAGGAGAAGCCAGGGCCCACCATCCGTTCCTGGCAACACCATCGATTTGGCTATTGCTAAAGAGTCGCTCAAGAAGACCAAGCGAGAAGAGCGTCGGATGAGGGCTGAGGAGGTGGCGGGTATTACGGCAGCGATACAGAGCCGCTCTATTTCTAGGCTCTCGGACGTGTCGCTGGAATGTCGCCTCGACGAGCCTCTAGTCTCTGACTTGCGCAGCCAGGTTTCGGATAGCCTGGAAGTTATAAACAGAGTCGCCAGCAAGTCGGGGAACCTGCAGGGTATCTTCACAAAAGTCCTGAAGGAGGCTGCTGGTGCGATATCCACGGCCGTGAACACCTTGGCGAAAAGGACCGCGTCAGAGGAAGTCCACCTCCTCAGAGCAACAAACACGCGGCTGCAGGCTTAACTGGCGGACCTGAAGAAGGAGTTTGCTCTCCTAAGAGCGGAGGTGGAGCGTTCCCGTACGGAGACGACCCGTATTGTAGACGCCAAAGGCACCGGTGGGGTCCCACACCGTCGATGACATAGTGTGCACTGTGATGGTGGAAGTGGGCACTATGGTCAGTACAAGGCTGGAGGCCTTCAAGGAGCGACTCCCTCCGGAAAAGAGGTTGCGGCCACCACTAGCAGCCGACGAAAAATAAGGAGGTTGGTCCGACACAGGCGAGAGGGGAGCCCATCGTGACCACGTTAATGGCGCCGGCAAACCCTGCGCCAAAGGCCCAGAAGGGCAAAGACAAGAAGGGAGCGGCGAAAGTAGTTCCTAAACATGCCGCACCCCCTGGATCCCGACCGCTGCCTCCGGCTCCAACCGACATGTCCGAGGGGTGGAATGTCGTGGCAAGAAAGGGGAGCAAAAAGAAGGCGGCTCCCAATGCGAAACGGGTGGTGCAAAGCGCGAAGCCAAAGCCGCAAAGAGAGCTTAAGCTGCGTCGACCTAGGTCGCAGGTGGTGGTGCTCAAGGTGCAGCCGGCCGTCGCCGACAAGCTGACCTACACCGACGTCTTAACCCAGGTCAAAGAAAACATCAAGCTTGAGGACCTGTGTATAAGCGACCTTAGGTTCTGGGTAGCATCCACTGGTGCCAGAATGCTGGAGCTACCCGGCGCCAACACTGGTGGCAAGGCGGACGCGCTGGCGGAAAAGTTGCGCGAGGTGTTGAGCCCTGAAGAAGTGCAGGTGTCAAGGCCAGTAAAGTGCGCAGAATTAATGGTGAGTGGCCTCGACGACTCTGCAACTTCCAAAGACGTCTCGGCAGCAATCAGTCGAGTCGGTGGCTGTGCTGCAGGAGACGTGAAGGTCGGCGAAATCAGACAAGACCGGGCCGGTCTGGGCACAGCGTGGGTTCGCTGCCCGGTCGGGGCTGCGCAGAAGGTTAGTGGAGGAAGACTACTCGTTGGTTTTGTCTCCGCGAGAGGCAAGTTGCTGCAACCCCGCATTCAGAGATGCTACCGCTGTCATGAAGTTGGCCACATGGTCACCCAGCTAGGGAAGAGGAGGTGCAACACATAGAGATCAAATAATGGCTCTCCGTGTGTTGCAGGCGAATATAAACCACTGTGCCAGGGCCCAGGACTTATTGGTCTGGCGCAGTGGTCTATTCAGGTGGCGGTTGTTGCGGAACCTTACAGCGTTCCCGACAGAGATAACTGGGTCGCCGACAACACCGGGGTGGTAGCACTCATCACCCAGGTCGCTGCGGGCTCTCCGCCTTTCTCACGTATAGAGAAAGGTGCGGGACGCGTCGCGGCACTTGTCGGCGACATAGTTGTCGTCGGGGTCTACTTTTCCCCCAATCGAATTCTCGCGGAGTTCTAGGAGTTCCGCAGAAGCCACCGCATCCTGGGCGCAGAGGGCATTGACGCGTATCTGTGACGCGTCAATACCCCGTTCCAAGCGCCGCCCTCAGCGGCGGCAAGTGTACTGGTGGTCGTGGGAGATCGCGCAACTGCGTACCATCTGCGTTGACGCGAGACGCCAGTACAGCCACTATCGCAGACGGGTACAGAAGGTGCAGGAGGATGAAGACCGTCTGTACCAGGTCTATGTCGAGGCGAGAACGCGGCTGCAAGAGGAAATTGGCCGTGTGAAAGGCGAGTCGCACGATCGGTTGATTGTGGGGATAGACCAAGACCCGTTTGGTACGCCCTACCGTATGGTACTGAGCAAGCTACGGGCTTGGGCACCACCTTTGACGCAGACACTCCAACCAGATGTCCCCCGAGGGGTTCTGTCGTCGCTATTCCCGCAGCGGGCCAACTTTACACCACCCAGTATGGCCTGCCCTGCAGCGCGTGAGGAGGAGGAAGACAGTGTCGCACCACCGGTGGAGGAGGAGGAGCTCGAAGAGGCTGTACGCCGATCTCGGCTTAAGAGCACCGCCCCGGGCCTGGATGGCATCCCCGGCCGGGCGCTAATTCTGGCCCTGAACACCCTGGGGCCCAGAGTACGAGGACTATTCACTGCCTGTCTTGCTCAAGCCATAATTCCACAGCGGTGGAAGACAGGCAGGTTAGTCCTCATTAAGAAGGAGGGTCGCCCGGCATATTCTGCCTCTGCCTACAGGCCCATCGTGCTCTTGAGCGAGATCGCCAAGCTCTTCGAGCGTGTTGTAGCGAGGAGGTTACAATACCATTTGGAGTGGACAGGTCCGGACCTCTCGGACCAACAGTATGGCTTTCGCAGTGGTTGTTCGACTGTGGATGCCATACTCGAGGTAAAGTCCTATGAGCAGGATGCGGTGGCCCGGGGCGATGTAGTCTTGGCGGTGTCTTTAGACATCGCCAACTCTTTTAACTCCCTGCCCTGGCTCTGCATTAAGGAGGCACTTATTTACCACGGTGTGCCTCCATACCTGCGCCGCGTCATGGGGCTTACCTGTCCGAGAGGTCTGTAACATTTCCCGCTTTTCCCGCTCCTGGAGGAGGTTGGGAGGAGTTCGGCGTGTCGGCTGGTGTTCCACAAGGATCGGTGCTGGGTCCGATCCTCTGAAACATCGCTAAGTTTAAGCAGATTACTGTTTTTCTAACATTGAAGGCAGTAGTCTTAGATAGTTTACTTTTAGATTTAAACTGTACTTAAATTTTAAATTTTATTAATATAAGTTTACGTATAAAAAATCATATTTTCTTAACCCTCCAATAGCAGCCTACGTAACTAACGTAAAAATGTTCCTAGGTGTTGATTATGTTTAAGGATAGTTATAATATAATGAATCGTAACCATAACATTCCTGTATCTAATTTCTACATACTCCTATAATTTAAGGTTTGATCCAAATTTGGGACCTGGTGGTTCAATTTATGGTACCGGTGGCGTTAAATGGACCAAATGACAACCTGTAAAAATTTCCTGTTTTTTATAAGTTGTATTTGGTTACAATATCAACGAAATGACATTATGTAGCTACAGAAACAAGGGTATTTCAAAGTCTTGTTGCAGTTTTATATTTTCAAAGGATCTTGTCATTTATGCCATTATGTCGAAAGTGGTCCAATATGGGTTACTCTCCTCTATTTTATTTAGAATAAAGGGATGCAAAAACAGGAACGCTTTATGTAGTAACAGCATTTTAAAACGTAGTAAATGGTTCATAACTAATGGTTTAAAACAAGCTAGCAGGCAATGGAATAAAAACCGAGTTTACATTAAAACAAATGGCATTTTTTCGACCTTGTGCAACACCAAAGGAGCTACAGCTGCGTTGCCAGCAGTTGGTATTTATTATAAAGTCCACAACATATTTTTTTGGCAATATATGTTGATGATTTAATTCTATTTACTAATAATCAAGAATCAAAATAATATATAAAATTAGAGAATTGCATAAAAGATTTTAGATGAAAGATCTTGGAGTTATATTATTGTTTAAAAATATATAAACTCATATGCCAACATAAAGATACATTTAAAAAATCTTTCATCGACACCATCTTTAAGAAATACGGCCATACTGTACTCTGACTTCCACCTTATCACCCGGACCTTAATCCTATTGAAATGGCGTGGGCCACTATAAAGGTTGCGTGGAAAGTAAACCACGTAATGGAACTAATAAAAGTAAAGGTTGACTCCATTGATGCATCCCAGTGGAGGGCACTTTGCAACAAAGTGTAGAAAATTGAGGATATGTACAGAGGCAACGATGTAGTGATAGATAATATGGCGGGAGAATTTGTAACTCCATTATTAGGTGTTATAACAATTATGAAAGAATGTAAAGCAGTGAAAACATCAATAGATTTGAATATAAAATTACAAGTCAGAAGAAACGAACATTTTATATAGTATTTTTTATCAGAGATAATTGGACGCTGATAAACAATAATGTGTTAACCCACAAAATGTTGTTTTCGGAGATTTTGATGTATTCTGATAATTCCTTACATACTTAACATTAATCAAAATAGTAGTAAGTCATATTTAATGAAATAAGTATGGAAAAACATATTATTATGATAACACAAATCATAAATCACGTATACAATATTCATCAATACAACATCAGGCTCCTTAACGCAATTGGTGTTTATAGTAGCGACATTTTTTGTCACGTCAAAAAAATTAAGAGACTTAACGCAGTATGGATAAATGTCATTAAGTTCTTCGCGCCGTACTGTCACAAGAGTGCTCGTAAATCTTAAAATAATAATAAATATACTGACTGTTGTAACTCTGTTACATCAAAACAATTATTATTTCAGTAAATTTTACATAATCCACGATGAAGGCATCAAGGTAAGTTACCTATTATTTAGTTATAGTAACGTTTTTCATCGGTGTTTTTTTATAGGTTATGTTGCTAATTAAAAATGATAACTAAATTATATAGTTATATAGTGACATTTCAAAGCTTAAGATTTTCTATGTTAAAATAATATAGTTTGACACTAATAGACAACAAGATTAAACAAATATATATTATAAAACAGTTAATTCATTATTGCTAAATAGAATTGGAACTTAAAGATAATCAAAACCGCAATTTATGGCATTTAAAATATTATTGTCAAATGCAGTTGTTGTTTTACAAGAAATAAGAATCATTTCAAGTACCTTATTCTATTTTTGAAAAAATCGCGAGAAGGTATTAATTTTTTTTAAAGATATAAGAAAAAATAGTTTATTGCCGCGTCTTTATTAATATTGTAGTGTTTGTTTAATTGGTTAGGTATTATCTTACATTAACTTTTTTCTTATTTTGTTGTAGAATGCTATCACCAAAAACGAGGGGTCAATTAATGGTATGTTTGGCTAATTCAAATTTACATGATAATAGTACTCAACCTGATAATCCAGATAGAGTTCAAGATATACCTGCGCCACTGAATGATCGTATTAACGCAGATGCAGATCCTGATATTGAAGTACCAAATTCCACATGTAATGATCTATTTATAGGTATTACGCCAACAATTGAAGTAATCGACCATTCAAATGTGAACATTACATTAGAGTCCAACAATGTTGATATTATTCCCAACAGCTGTTTAGATTCAATTGACATTTTATTTTCTTTAATTGAGGAAGAGAAACTGACAAATGCGAATATAGAACAGAATAATAATGAACAAATTGATTTCAATGTAGAAAATATTTGTATTGGCAGGGTCACTGTAAGCCTACCAAATGATATATCAATCAATAAAAATAATCATAATACAGATACTTTGATTAAAGAAAAGGTATTGGAGGGTTATATTTCTACTGGTATTGATAACCAACTTAATACATCAATGATTGAAGAACAGATGGAAGCCAATGCTGATATTTTAAACTATGTTAATCAGAATAGGATCAACATTGAAGACCCGGATTTCATACCCGAGACAAATTACGATGATTCTGATAAGATGACGACAAGATATAATGGTAGACCCAAAAAAGGCCGCAAGAGGAAATACCAGGACCAGAACAGCAGCATAAGAAAGAAGAAGGCTAACACTAACCAAGATTATTTCAGTGCGAAAGGCAAAAAAGTTTGGGCAAAGAAGTTTAACAATAGCAATTGTAGAAGCCTATTGAAATGTACAGACAAACTTTCTATTGATCACCGTAAAAGAGAATTCGATAAATTTTGGAGTTCTGGTTCTTATGAAGCAAGATGCGCAATGTTACAAGGTGGCATAACTGAAACTAAAACAAAAAGGAGCTACGTTAGGAATTCCAAGCGGACATTTATTAGAAAATATAAATTATGTAATACTTCCGTCTGCAAAGAAGCTTTTTTGATTACACTTGGTATTAGTCAATCAAAGATAGACGTAGCCCTTAAAAAATATCGGGAGCAAGCATCTATTACTGATAAGAGAAGCGTTAAATCTGGTGGCAAAAACGCAATTAGTGACGAACAACTTCGGCAAATAAAAGATTTTATACAGAGTTTACCAAAATATACTTCTCATTATTGCAAAGATAGTACATCAGCAATCTTCTTGGCTCCAAATTTGAACTTGACCATAATTTATGATTTTTATAAAGAAAAACAGGAGAATCCTGTTAGATTTAGATCCTCTAGATTTAAACTTTGTTTTTACAAAGATTTGAATCTGAGATTTGAAAAGCCACAAAAAGATACATGTTTACGCTGCGATTTGTACAAAGCAAATACGAGTTTTGCCACTGGTGAGCAATTATTATCATTAGAAAATGAACACAAAGATCATTTGAATCATGCTTATAAATAAAGAGATCAAATGAAAAAGGACCTGACTGCATCTAAAACAAATCATTCTTTAGAAACACTAACCTTTGATTTAGAAAAAACGCACTGTTTGCCGCGATTGCCGACTAGTATTGTCTATTATAAGCGCCAACTTAATCTTCACAATTTAGGGATACATTGTGGTAGTAATAGAAAAGCATACTTCAATATTTGGCTAGAGCATGAAGCTGGGCGTGGTACTCAAGAGGTGGGATCTTGTCTAAAAAAATTCATTAGTGAGAATTTAAAACCTGGCGTCACTGAGTTGATACTCTGGGCTGATTCATGTGGCGGACAAAATCGAAGCATCAAAATGGTGCTTATGGTTTCACACGGTCATCCAACGATACAAAAAATAACAATGAGATTTCTTCAACCAGGACACACTTATCTTCCAAATGATTCGGAGTTTGGAGATATTGAATGTGCTTTAAAATCTCAAATACGTTTATATACACCGGAAGATTTTATTTCTGTGATGGAAAACTGTCGCCAGAAGAATAAGTTCACGGTCACTAGGCTACAAGAAGAAGATTTTAAATCGGTAGCACCATTACTAAATTCTATAACAAACCGTAAAACTGATGTGTATGTATAACCAAAAAATTTCTTGGCTTTCAACGTTTGCAATAGAAGTGCGTCGTGATGAACCATCAAAAATTTTCATGAAAAGGAAACTAGAGGAGGAAGCCCAGGTGATCAATATATCAAAAGGTGGTAAAGGTCGGAAACAAAAACCGAATTTTGCTTTTGATCTTTCTATATTATATCCGATAGGCCGTGAACTATCAACAGCCAAAGTTCAAGATCTAAAAGAACTGTTAAGGCTAATTCCGCCTGATGCTAAATCTTTCTATAGTTTCTTGAAGAATGTTGCATCGTATGATTTTGTAGATGATGCTGATGGCTTGGGTTTACCTTATTTACCTTTTTTTAAGATAGTTATTAAGGAAATGTGATTCTACGAGACTGAAAAGATTTTTTAATTATAGATGTTTACCAAATGAGAAAAATATTGTTAAGATATCCTATTTTTGTTAAAGAGGCGTTTTTTTGATTCTATTTGAATTATTTTTGTAAGTTATATTGTTTTGAGTTTTATTACATTGTTAAATGTTCCCAATAACATTTTTTTCTAATTTGCCTTTCAAGAACAGACATCGATCAGTTTTATTATAAGTATAGATTAGCCTTTTTAGTACATATGAGTACACAAAAATTGAACTAATTTTTAAATAATATTTAAAGACTGATGGAAATAGTGTTAATATTTTGTTTTCTTTAAAGTTAACTTACATTCAAGAATTTATGAAAATTGCTATGGCAAAGCCAGTTTTTAATTTTTTAATAAAGATTAAAAAATTAAAAACTGGCTTTGCCATAGAGGCCGGTCGTGGCGCAGTGGCACAAAGTGTGACTGTAAACCGACTGGTTGTGGGTTCGATCCCCACTCGAGGAGATGAAATATTTACTTAAATTTATATTTCCATTTCTTCGCTCTGGTGTCGAGGTGAAGCGCGGCGTTGAGTTCTGCCACTTAACACGCAATGCCTCCGTAATTCGGTAGAAAGTGGGGAACGGAGTGTCTTTCACTACGTTCCCTCTGCCTACCCTGCAGTGTGCGGGATACAGCGTGAAGCTGATTAGATTTTTTTATTAAAAAATTATGAGTGTTTTACTTAAAGCCTTTTTTTTATTGTCTGAGTGAGGTAATCTTTTTATCAATAATCGTTTATGTACCTTAATATATTCTTTTCAACATTAAGACTCTGAGTCAACATTAAGCAAAATGGTGTTAAGTTTCTTAACATCCTTTTATCAATATTATAGCATTTTTTACATTTTTTAATACACAATAATCTCATTTTTTGGGAATACTATTTAGCCTTTCGCCATTTAAGTTAGTTAATCTATTACTCAAATTATTATTTCTTTTATAGGATACAGAAAAAAATCTGGTAAATATATATTTTTCTAATAAAGTAATTAAAAACTGTCATTATATCTTGTCGTGGGCGGCGGTAGTCATTTACCATCAGGTTACCCGAACGCTCGCCGTTCGAACGTTTGCCGTGTCTCTTCCATAAAAAAAAAAAAGTTTGCAGAAGTGTCTGTTAGCTGCTAGCAATCATCCAGATAAAACCACACAATTGCTGTGATTAAAATTATAAAAATCGTATCCCCTTCAAGGTCAAGCTGTTGTTGTATTACTCCCTAGCCCACTCATATATATAATATGGACTGGAGTCTTATAGGCGAACTTTTAAAACTTACCTTTTCAAAATATGTAATCTACAAGTTAAAATAATAAAGAACAATGAATCTTAACTGTTTACATTTTTAAAAATCCTACCTGTATATAGCCAAATAAAATTCAATTCATTAAAAAAATACTTTTTTTGTAACGAAATTAAAAGTGCCGTTGAACATCCCTGTACATACGCGAACTGTCTCTAGAAAGCAGTTACGGACAATACGAGCCAACAACGCTTACGGCGAACGCACGTCGGCCTACCTCGTACCGAGAATAATAAATGATCTCCTATTACATACATTTATGTAATGTTATCAATAAAGAAAATTTAAAAATAGTGTTAAAAAAATGTTTTGTCAATAGTATTTAACTTTATTTATTTTATTAATTATTTTTTTTATAAATTTACTGTGAAATATTATTTATTATTTAACTTTACTGCAAATTAGAATTGTGTAATTTAAGAACATTTTTTAACATCATTACAAGCCTTTTTGGTTTTTTAATTATATGTATTGTTGTTCTTTTATTAATTTTTAAATGGTAATAAATAAAAAAAAACTGGTGAAGAATCGTGGGTTTATGGCTATGACGTGGAAACCAAAGCTCAATGGAAGCTGCCGCACGCCAATTCGGTCGAATGTGAAAGTTTATTTACAGTTTTCTTCGATTGCAGGGGCGTGGTCCATCATGAGTTGTTGCCATAGGGTAGATCGGTGAATAAGGAATATTACCTGCAAGTTCCAATCTGCCAGAAACGCCCGAATTTGTGGAAAAACAAAAATTAGCTTTTACACCACGATAACGCCCCTGCTCACACATCGCTGCTTGTACGCAACTGCTTGGCCAAAAACAACACACGACGACGCTACGCCAAGATTGACGAGATAAAGACAGCATCGAAGGAGGAGCTGAACAAGATACAAAAAAAATATTTTTTGAAACGCTTCGAAGATTGGAAAAAAACATTGGCACAAGTGTAAGAAGGGGACAAAATAGATATTAACGAATAAATTAATATTTTTTGAAAATATACCAAGTCGCTTTTTCAGGGCATTGAAGCAATGGAACGTAGTGTTCAATCCGTTTAATTTTTCGAAAATTTCCCACTGCCGGATGGTCTTGTTCTAACTACAGAGTGATATTATTTTTATTTAAAAGCGCATTGTATCGCGTCTTATTGACTCTATTTATAAGAAACTGACTGTTCTTAACATTGGATTAGAAAAATACCAACATGGATCTAAAGAAAATGAGCCATCCGTGGAGTTTGAAAACAGTGATTTAGACTGCAGTGATACGGAACTTTTAGCCTTCCAAAGAAAAAAAACCAGTACCAGTTAAAACAGTCACACTACAAAAGTCAAGATCCAAATCAATTTCTTCCTCCTCCTTCTTCGTCAACCTCGTCTTCTTTATCTTCTAAATCTTCCACAAATAGTTCAGGCGATAATGCAAAACACACAGAAAAAGCAGATGAAGAAAATATATTAGGGAGTATTCGTAGGTGTCAACAAGTTAATGTTTTTGATTCTATATTAACAGAATAAGCAAGAGATCAAGTAAATAGAGGTATTTCCATAACAGGAGCAACACAGAAACAGACGACAAAAGGAACGACTAAGAATGGAAACAAAATGTGGCAGAAATGTTGTGTGTGGTAGAAATGTTTCGACAGAAACATGTTTAATTCGTTACAATTTTTATTAATTACTACTATATAAGTATTTGAACACGATGATCTCATCAAAAGAAAACCATCTGGGTCAGAATATAGAAAACGGAAAAGGAGAAAAAGAAAAGGATTTTTTAAATAACAAAATAGTTTATGATATAATATGTCGTTGGTTAGTATACTCCATTTCCAAAAATCGAGTTTATTGTTTTTATGGCCAACTTTGATAGTTGTTCAACGTTGAGTTTAGTATCTGAAGTACATAACAACTGGAAACATTTCTGAAAAGTTAAGAACTCACGAGAGTAGCATTTAACATAAGAAGTTCATGGCTTAAAAATTAAAATATATGTAAAAATACGTAAAACGAATTGATTAGATTGCTAAGAGCAATATTTTATTTAAAAAGGACACTACAAAATGGTCAAGATGTGGATAGAGCGTTCTCGGAAACTCCATCAACTTGGTTTTTATGACGTCAGTGCTTATTTTAATGCCGGAATGTTCAATTGCCATCAACATAGGACTGTATTTTTCTTACGACAAAAGCCGTTTATGTCGCAAAATGCGCTTTACGACGATCAAAATACGTCAACAAAAATAGTTAAAGACAATCTGCCAATGATATGTCAAAAGATGTCAAAGTCATAAAATGTTACAAATGTAAACAAACCGGTGACGATAAAAATCAATGACCTAATAACGCCCCAAAGCATTCAAACGCATTTAGTGCCTTATTTTGAAATGGAAGATTTAATAGTAACAAATGGTTACACACACACACACAAGAAACAACATTTTAAATCCATCATATGAACACGAAATAAAAGAAATAATTGTTGGAAGCCAAACCAGTGTTCCAGTACTGTGTTCTGGTGATGTAAACATCTGCAATGATGTGAATGGTGTAGAGAATGTCATCACAGTTTCAAATGTATTATGGATACTTGCATAAATTTTACAATCAACTTCCTTTTTGTGAGTCAGTTGATTGAGAATGGAATTAGTGTGGTTTTTAAGAAAACTCTTGCTATATCTACAATCGACAAAAAGAACTTGTTGGTAACGCAGAGTTAGTGGAACATGTGTACAGATTATACTTAAGGAAAACAGAACAGATATTAGCAGCTACAGCCCTTGCATCAAGTGAGATCTGGCATCGGCGCATAGGATACATAAACAGCGTCAGTTTAGGTAAGACGAAAGATGGAGCAGTTGAATATCATATACAGACACGTCATTAATAAACAGAAATACATGCACTACATGTTGTACATATCAGATATAGATGTCATAAGTTATTTGCTGACTACCTTACTAATAGACCACAACGTGTAAAAATAGGCTCTGAGAGCTGTGAGGGATCTCCTTTTCGGTATTCCACAGGGGAGTATCCTGGGTCCAACTCTTAAGTATATACATAAATGACCTGTGTTCTTTGCATATCTAAAATTGTAAAATAATATCTTTTTTTTTTATGGAAAAGACACGCGGTATAAGTAGAATAATGAATTGGCTTGATAATAAGCTACTAACGCTGAACCTGAATAAAACAAGATACATTATATTTAGCGCCAATTTACCCTCCCACTCATTGGAAAGATGAGGTTGGTATCTTTCCTGATCCAATCGCAGTCTTGTCAAAACTTTTTTGTATTGTTAGCAAGCATATAGAGTAAAATATTTTAAATCCATAGCTAAAGAAAATAATCAAGATACCTCAACAGTTTAGACGTAGGTTTTTTTTAATTTCACGATGTTCATCTATACCTGTATTTCGTGTGACACAGTTACGAATAGATACCAATAACGTAAACACATTCTAGTACAAAAATACTACTAAAGGTTAAACTACTTTCAACTTTACCGTCAATACCTACAACTCGATTTCGAAATGAGGCGTATGCGGCGGTGTTCCTTTGATAGGTTTATGTGTGAGTGCGTCGTTCTTACAAATAGCGTTTTATTTTACAACGATAATTTTGTTATTTATTTTGTTTGAAAAAAATTGCTTTTATAGAGTAGTTAAATAACTGTTTTTTCATTTAAAGTGGTGCTGACAAAAACACTGTATACTCAAATAGTTGTAGTTGTAGTGATACGTTTCATTTATTATAGGTAGGCTTACCGTACGTCACGGTTTGATATCCCTGTCCTGGCGTCCCGGTCAAACTTGGACAGCACCGACACCCCAACCAATCGCTCCCCCGCGCCTCGCCGCGTCGCCCGTGTCCGTTATTAATATGTTTTCAATTCATAATAATTTTGATTGCATTTCAAATATAAAAAACACAAATATAGCGAAAGTCAAAATGAAAATGAGTATCTTTCCATTTTGCGTCCCGGTTTGGCTCTTCGTAATTATGGTAAGCCTAATTATAGGTAATCTGTGTTAAAATGAGACCATTTGGCCTTAAACGATATTAAAACAAGACCGTGTGTAGGGGCACTGTATGTATTGTAATAAATATGTTGTAGTGTGAGTAAATATATAAGCAGAGTCACGGGAATGCGCACGCAGCCAGTCACATATAAAATGCAATAAATAAAATAGGAGTATGTATGTCTCTTTAAATATATATTACGACACTACAATGAATAAATAAACGCTAAATATACTTGTGGTATTTTGTAGTTAACCACCACAAAGAGTGGAATTAATAGGTAATTTTTATTATCACTTCACGCTGTATTCCTTTACATAGTAGAGTAGTCAGAAGGAACCTGGGAACCAAGTATTAAAACATTCCGTTCACCAGTAAAAAACTTCCATTCCACACTCTCCGTCGAATTCAGGAGGCATTGCGTGTTAAATAAGTGTGTTTATCAGTCTCTTTATCAGTAAGTGGAAATGTAGATATTAAATATTTTATTTCGTTGGGTGGAAACTCACAACCCGTGCCCCAGCGCCTCAAATCAAAACTGGTGGAAATAATTTCTACGTATCTCGATAAGAGCGTATAGTTCACTTGTCTAAAGTGCTCAGACATACACAAGAGTCACGAGTACAAATACTATAATCAAATTTTGCCGTTTCAATTTTTTTATTATGTAAAAACGCTAAAAAATTTGAATTTATAACTAATATATCTTATCTGAAGTTTGTTTGGGCGAGGTAGCCTGTGGAACTACCAGATAGATTTATAAAAATATCTTTGTATATTAGCTCTAGGAGACCTAACATTACTAAAAATTGTAAAATCACTTGATCTCTTGATTTAAACGTGATGGTCGTAGATTCAACTCCCATTAGGGGTGATGATTATATATAAATATCTTGCCCTTTTGAGATAAATAAGTTTCGCCGTTAAACATATATCTAAAACCGGGAACACAATCCACTTACCTAGGTTTTCACGATCCTTCTTGTACACTACATATATTTTTCCAAGAGGCACTCTGTGAAACAGTATGTCGATCTGAAAATAAAAATTATTAGTTTGTCGCATTATCACCGCAGCGTGATATTATAAACGCAACGGTTGAATTAACAAACGAAGGAATGAAACATTTTATATGTTCTTTTCCTTGCTCTGGTAACGAGCAAAGTGCGGCGTTGAGTTCCGCTGCTCAACACGCAATGATTCGAGAATTCAGTACACAGTATGGAACGGTTTCTTTACACTAGATTCCTTCTACCTACTCTGCTATATGAGCGATACAGCGTGAAGCTCTAAAAACAAGATAATAGGCCGCCATATCACCGTATCTACCGTGGGACAGCGCTTAATTGGAAACGTCATAGTAGTGGGTTCGATTTCCATGAGGCGAAATAAAATATTTTCATTTCCCCACTTTAGTAAAACAAAACTTAGCGTTAAGTTAAACCACTGAACACGCTATGTCTTCCACAAGACTCGGGTGAAAAAAGAGAGAATAGTGTCTTGACTCTAGGTTAGAAACCAAGGAAAACATATATGGTGTAATTATTAGGATTCCGTACTTAAAAGTTATAACTGGACCATATTCCTAAGATTTCACTGTCTATTCGTCTGTCACCAGGCTACATCTAATGAACCGTAAAAGTTAGATAGATGAAATTTTCTCACATGATGTATTTCTGTTGCCTCTATAATAACAAATACTAAAAAACAGAATAAAGTAAATATTTCAGGGGGGTCCCATACTACCTCACTGGTTCCCAACCAGCGGTCCGCAGAAGCCTACATATGGTCCGCGAACGATTTTATCTTTATAACTGGGGATGGTGAGGCGAAGTTTCTATTATACCTACATGAATAGTGGACCCTGCTACCAAGAGTAACATAAAAGTAGTTCTTGATCAAGAAAAGGTTGGGAATCCCTGTAGTACCTGAATCATTCGTGCGCTAGTTCGATTTTCACAAGAATTTTAAAATGTTATTTGAAAAGAAAGATAAATACTATTTAAAACGAACAATAGTTTGAATAAGTATTTTGGCCTTAGTGATCAGAGCACGTAGACGGTGAACAAGAGGCGTGTGTTCCAATCCCGCTACGTTTAAATGTTTAATACGTTTTCTTAATTATTTACTTGACATAAACCAAAACCTCAAATCTGATACACAAAAAATATATAAAAACAAACAAATAAATACTCACAAAAGGCGTATTAGCGTTCTTCATTAAATGTTTCGCTTGAGCCAAACTGGTCACTTGTGAACCCGCAACCCCGGCGAGGCGGTCCCCCATGCGACCCCCACACCTGTACCCGCTTGTACCCCATTTTGCTATCCTGAGGGTAGAACATCATTTTAGAATAAATCAATATTTATTCTCTCTACTCAATAGTAGAGGCTAGTCGTGGCGCAGAGGGGTACAAGCTGTGACTGTAAACGTGACTATAAATAAAATAAACACTAAATGTTAACGCAAGTTTGCCATAATACAATAGTGAAAACTGCATTTAAATCAGTTAAGCCTTTTTTGACATTAGCGTGAACAAACACACAGACAAACAGACAAAAATTTTGGAAATTATTGTTTTGGGTTCCATTACATTAATAAAGGTCCCAAATAATATTATACATTTCTTCCACGTACAGACATTGATACGTTACGATTTTATTATAATATAAGTATAGAAATAGATGACATTCATGTATGAAACTCACCAAACTCTATTCTCACACTCGCACAACACCGGCGCGTCCCCACCGGGAATCGAAGTGGCTATACACGCGCCTCTGCGCTGTTCCTCCCTCAGGGCCGCCACTTGACGCGTGCGGAGCGGTTGTAGCGCCGGGTTGTATGGGATTGGGGGGGATTGACCTTAAATATTCATTATGAATATGTAATATATATATATACATATCAATAGATATATGTAATTGAGCTACATTAATTCACACTCGAGACAGTATAATATTAAATATCACGGCATTGAGAATCGACACTCAACACGTTTTTTGCAACAACCATCCCAATTACAGTCACATTTTGCTGTAGTGGGACAGAGTCCCAGTATACATATAACTACTATGTAACCGATGGCTGTCTCTACGTGAAAGATATACGAGACGATCTATTACACGGATACACGGATTTTTAAACTGCCTGTATTTAATACTTTCATATCCTCATTCTGGAAACGAGATAAAGCACGGCGTTCAATTCCGTCACTCAAAGTGTAATGCCTCGAGATAGATGGTATCCTAACACTAGGTTCCCAGGTTCCCTCAGTCTAATTTGCTACGTGTGAGATACAGCGTGAAGTTTTTTTTAAACAAATACATACTATTAGTCAATGAATTGCTTCGCCTTCTAGAACTATCCACTCTAGCCGCCGGACGAGATCTGTGTATTACTTTTGCCGGTGACGTCACGCCTCTGAAATTAAATTTAAAAAAATAATAATAAAAGGATTATTAAAAAAAACTAAGGGCAAAATTCATATCATTTGGTCTAATATTGCCATCGATAATATGATAGATTATTGAAGTATAATATATTTTTTAATAGTAAAAAGACAAATATGAATAAATGTTGTTTTTGTTTATGGCATTGTGTTGTTTGACAAAGTTATTTCCAAAATAGGTTCAATTCCCGATCGGGGGAATTATTTTATTCCCTCACACTGGTAAGCACAGAGCGGCGTTCAGCTCCACCGCGCAACACGAAACATATCAACAAAAATTGGGCGTGTGAGGAACATAGTCACAAGATATTTTTCTTCTGCCTGCAGAATATATGTAATGCGGGATACAGTGAAGCTTAAAAAAATATTTTTAGTTAAATATATACCGTCAATACTGTCTTTCCTCTCAAACCGATACATTGATTTAGATCTAGTTTTTTTTTATTGTGTAAGAAATAATTCATACATTTATTCATACAATACGATTATAAATAGAAAACAAAAGTTGAATTACCTATCCTCCTGTTCATTTCTATTAGGGCTCTCTTGTCTTTTATTCTGAGCTATTCCACGGAGACGGCTCAGTAGTGACAGTTCTGTCAAACCGCGCCGCCATATTGGTTTCTGTTGGCCTTCAGGTTTCTCTGAAAGGTACCCAAATATTTGATCATATAATGTATAAGAGTTAGAACACAGCGGGATGTGAACCGACGACTTTGAACCATAACTTTCTAAGATATATTTTTTTAAATATTCAAACAGCTTAAATTTTTTTCATTTTCAAACAAAAAAACTTAATTAAAATAAATTCTAAGATTTCTTTCAAATTTTTTTTTTAAAGTTTTGATAATGAACAGACATACAGATTCACACAAATACAGAAGTTAAATTTATAAGTCTTCCTCTGTTTTCACTGGAGGATAAAATGATAAAGTTTCCAAATAACCAAAATATATATATGAATATATATTATATGGAAACAATAATATACTAGAGAACTTAAGCTCAAATCTTTTCTTTTATCATTCATCTCCCGTTTTTGGCGGAAAATGCGAAGTGAAGTATCTTAACTCTAGGCTTCCTCTGCCTACCGTGTTACTTGCGGATTGAACCCAACCTCTGCTTGCCAACAGCTAGGCAGTGTGAACCTACCATTAAGACAATCTGTTTTCAAAGCTGCAGGAATAGCGTGTTTAATGAAACCACAATGTCGCATTCATGATCAAAACCTGTGCCACTGTATATAAAATTTGAATTCAAACCTACAATCAACGCAATATAATATATAATATTAATATAATCACCATTTCTAACTTCTCTCTTCGGACTATTATTCTGTATCCTATTTTCCCTCCGTCTGGGAGTAACATCATATGCATTTTGACTTCTAGATCTTTCCACGTTCGTTCTTAGTCTACTATTTTCTATTCTAGAAATTTCCATTTCCATTCCATTGACAGTGTTACCATTACTCAAAACACTATGACCAGTGCTGCCAACTTGACTAGAATTCGATCGGCCATTTTGTGTTTGATTTAAATTGCCATTTGATATATTAGTGACAGTGCTGCCAGATGGAAATAAACATTCGTAATTCGATTCAACTTCTAAATTTGGTAAAGACGATTTTCTTATTTTATCTAACTTTTTTATTCTTCTTATGGGCAATGGCGAAGCATTTGCGTTAGACGTGGACGCCATGCACAGCCTTTCGTATTGCCCTTCGTTATTGACATCTGTCAAACTGACAGTTGACGTGTCACCTGACAGATTAACCGCCGTGTTTTCAGCTGTCAAATTAACAGTTGTGGTCAAGCTGAGGTGTTCGTAATCGGGTTTGTCTGTGACTGTATTAGTTTCAGTATTGACAATGTTTATAAAATTGGAATTTTGGTTATTACTATCTTGGATGGTTAATTTTTGTTTGAATTCAAAGTCGAATACATTCGTTTCCGGTCCTAGAACTGGTATGGCCGTGTGTGGAGGTTCCTTGTTGGATACTTGAATAACAGTTATGTTAGATCTTAGGGGAACACTGGAAAAAGACAAAAAAACTATGTCAATAATCATTTAAATTATAGTAATAGATGAAACTTTACAGTAGTATAGCTTATAAGTCAGATTTGCTATATTTGCTAAAATTTTATGGGTCCAATCGTGGAGCATGGGTACAATCGTGTGACTATAAACGCAGTAGGTTGTGGGTTCGATTCTTCCTATTTAAATATTTCAATTTAAAAAAAAAATACTTACTCTCCATCTCTTCCTGTATTCTCATCATTATTAACAACCACCCGCTGCTTATATTCAACTTCATCCTGAAGCTGTTCAACTTCATCGTGAAGTTGGTCGACTTCATTAAAGAACTCTTCATCACTGTCCGTAACTTCACGTTTAAAAATCGAATTATCCAAACAAATATTTTGTCCACAAACTTTTATACTTTTGGGTTCAACTTCACGACTCGTGCTTGGCAAGGAATAAGGTTCCCAATTGGATATATCAACTTCAGTAGAAGCCAAAGAATTTGCTAATGAACTTACATTGGAGAAAGTTAGATTTGATTTTGGTAGAATTGAAGTTGATGAAGTTTGATTTGTACTGTTGCTAGTAGTTGCAAGTGAAGTTGAAATTGGTTGATTAATAGTTGAAGTTACTGAAGTCATAGAAGTGGTAGAAATTATAGAAGTCACGGAAGTAATAGATGTTGTAGTAGTATATGATGTCGTACAAGTATTAGTAGTAGTAGGAGGATCAACTGTTTCTATAGCACGATTAATTGGAGTAAGATCTATTCCTGGAACTCTGTAATGATAAAAAAATAGACATTACTTCTAGAAGAATCTTTGATCCATTCTCATGAAACATCTAAAACCAGTTTCTTGAATCTGATTTTGATGAAATTATTGGTCAATTAATCTAACAATATAAGAGTCATTTAATAATCATATGATTTTTAGTTACTTTCAAATTTTTTACATGTGATTGTTGTTGCTTCGATCATAGTTTAGGGAAATGAACATATTAATTATGTTTAGCTATGAATTGTATTATTCCTGGATGCTTATTAAGTTTTCGCGGCAAGACTTTATTGTCTAGCGTCTTCTATGAGACGTAAGATTGAGCAACAATTAGAAGACTGCTGAAACTCGGGAGTCTATAATCAGTAATAATTGGATACATATAGTGTAACATACATGTACATAGGGAACATCGGAGATTTTTTTGTGTATGCGTGTGTTAATATTCAACTCACCTATCAGGTGGTACAGGCGGAGTCGGGGGTAAAGGTGAAGTGGGGTCCCTTGCCGCGGCCCTGGGTACAGGGGCCACCGGCGGAGCGCCATACAAATTTTCTCCACGCGAAAGAATTCTCAGTTCATGGAGTTTAGAACGGAGAACTGTTACCCAGTCTTGCATTGAATCCCTGGAAATCATATATTTTTTATTACCAAATTCATACTAACGGTCTTGATAAGGCCATTTCAATATATAATTAAGTCAGACGCTATCCCACTACAATACAACCGACTCTAGGCAAAATAAATTATAGTATTTATTTTTTTCGCGTAACACTGTTTTTCCAATATAGCAGGATAGCAACAGGGAACCTAGGAACCGAGTGTTAAGACATTCCATCCCCATTGTGATACTTCTTTCCCCACTTGTCAGCGGATTCTTGAGGCATTGCGTGTTGAGTAGCAGAATTCAAAGCGTGGAAATGAAAATATTAAATAATTCATTCTCCATAGTGCAAAGCGCACGCAAATATCTCAAAATTAGGCAGTGCTTGAGGAACGGAATTTCGTAACATTAAATTCACTCTGCCAACCAAACAAACGTGAATAATGTATATTAACTCCCTGAAAACTCAAAAATAAAGTCCAAAATCCTCACCAATCAGGCGCAAGCATCCTAACAGGTCCATGATCAGTATCAACCAGAAAGTCATATTCGTCTCCGGGATGAGGTTTAACACTTGCCGTAACATGTCTCGCTGTTTTAAGACACGCCCTCCATGTCGGCTTATGTGCTTGCGTGTTAGGGGAATCCTGTTCTGGATACTGTTCAAGGAACGGTGTTCTTCCGTTGTGTATACAGAAGAGCGTCCACATCGGTTTTAATGATGTTTTCTGGAGACAATAAGGAAAAAAACATACATAAATAAAAAATCAGGCTAAATCAATCAAATGCTAAATCAAAAAAAATTAATATTCTTATAGATTTTAAGTGAGTTTAAGTCTATTAAAATATTATTTTTTTTGATTTAGCATTTGATTGATTTAGCCTGATTTTTTATTTTGCGTAATGTATCAAATGCTATAAATTTCTGTGTAGGGTAGGCAGAAATTCACACCATAAAATACGATTGTTGTGGTTTCGATTCCCACAACGGGAGAATTATTTCATTTCTCTTTCTCTGCTTTAAAAGTAGGTCCACAGTTGTGGGCTCGATTCCCACAACGATGAATAGAATATTCTTATTTTCCTTGCCCTGGTTCAAAGGGTAGTTAAAGATGCCCACCATATATATATATTCAGGATACCACCTCTTCTTTAAAGGGGATTTCTGGAGAAATTGAGAATCTATTGGGAGGTTAGTACAACCCCTATCTGGTTGAATTGATTATTTTCACTTCCCTTGCCTTGTCTGACTACATTCAAAGCCTGTAATGTACTATAACATCTCAAATGTTGGTGGAATGTGGAAAACAAAGTGTCTTTACTTAAAATTAGTTATCAGGCTCTTTATACTCACTATTTGCTAAAGGAGGAATTGCATTTTTAGTGGTAGAACTCAATATCTTTTAGCTTTGTCTTGTTAACCGAGTGAAGAAATAAAAAATATTTCTCCAAGTGGTCATTGAACCTACACTTGTTGCATTTAGTCCACAAATCATGTGTAAAATGCATCTAAAATACCCAGAAAGTAGAAAATAGAATAACAGAAAACTATATTATCGTTACTTGCTGCTTTTTGTTATGTTATATTGCAAATGGGACAGTTTGTGAGGATGGATGTTTGTTCAAATTTCACACAAAATCTAAATTAAAGAGGGTGTAGGTCACAGTAGTCAGTATTTACATATTTTTTTATATTTTCTATACCTTAAGGTTACCTGGAAGATGTCAGTTTTAACTTAAAGACTATTTTTTTGTTATATATTATTATTTGTTGTTTTATTTATGAATGAACAATAAAAAATATGAATACTATTTTTATAAAATAAAAAAAAAAATACCTTATGACCCAAAGGCCTCAATTTGCTTGTATTAACATCATTAGGTATCCTTTTAAGATAGGCATTTTTCTGAATTTCCCTGTAGTACACTGGTCCTTCGTCATAACTAGACGACATTGTGTAAAATGGCCGCCTAAAATTTACACTCTTTTTATTTTAAATTATAATAAGATATTTAGTCATTCTATAAACCTAGAGAGCTTCTGTTAACAAATACACTGACTATGTGATGGTTCGGAGTTCAATTCTCATAATATCCATGAAAATTAATTATTTTCCTATGTCTGTACTGGTAGACTAAGCAGGTGTAGAGTACCATCACTCAACACACAATGTCTTAAGTTCAATTAGAAATTGGAAAATGGCATCTTAGCACTAGGATCCCCATACTTACTTTGCTACATGTGAAAAAAAAACATACAATTATAACTTAAAAATTTCAACATTAATTGCAATTACAATCACTGTCTTATCTGTCAATTACTAAATCTATTAATCTATTAATTACTAAAAAAATATATTATCATTTCATTTTCTCTTGCAAGTCAATTAATTTATGACAAAATTACCAAATACTTTTACAATTTTTAGAGTTGCATATGTCAGCAGAAATATACAAAATCGTTATACAATCACTTTGTTGATCTACTTGCCGTTTTGTCTTATCCTCTGTCAAAACCCTTTTTTTTACAATTGTGTGGACATATTAAGTTGTCATCAACTCACACTTGACTTGTTTTTATAGAGAATTAAATGACATCATTAAAACAAATCATTCTATATGACTTATTTTATTTTTCCTAGTAATGGTTTGTTTATGTGCTATACAAATCAATCAAAAACAATAACTTAGTTTCTATACAATTTTAAAGCAAAACTCACAGTTTATTAAATTTTGCTATATTTTTAGTATCTTTTTAAATGTTGATATTAAATAATTGAATTAAATTTTAAATTGAATAAGCGTTATTAAAAAGGTATCCTAAAACTAAATTCAAATCAATAATTAAGGAGATATTTGACTTCTAAAACAGAATCGCGCGAAACTTTTTCACCACACTAATAATAATTAAAACTAAGCAAATAATTGGCGCAAATTAATCAATTGTATCCAACAATTAAAAGGGCAATGGCAATAAACTTTGTGAGTCATATTAAAAGAATGTTCAAGTTGTGTCCAAACAAAAGTGAAAGTAAAAGAAAAAGAAATTACCAATACAATTAACCAAACAACTAGTTTGTTAATACAATACATTAACACGCAACCATTTTAGCTAATTATTTAACATTTCCTAGTATAAAAACGAATATTTCTTTAAATAAATAAAAGTTTTTTACTTACCTATTTTTATTTATAGTTTAAATGGCATCGTTTTAAATCTTATTTTTTCATTATAATTGTAATACATAATTCACTATGTTTGGCATCTGTCGTTAATAAGGAAGCCTTTTTAAATAAATTATTAGGTCGTATTGTACATCATATATGTACAGGCTACAGACACAAAGCAAAGCGTAAACGCCATATTTGTTTATGACATTTGGTGAAATTGTTGCCATAGCATATACATATACAATGCTTACATTAAAGTTAAATATATTTTTTTATTTAATTGATCTAGACTAGAGATTCTTGAGTCTAAGCTTCTTAAGTTTATGAAATATTTAATTTATTTGTCTCATGCTTGTCTTTCAGCTCATGTGTTGAAAGTTTCACAGTTGCTGCTTTTCTTTTAAAGCTGTAGCTGAGCAGCCAACAAAAAATAGTAATAAAACATCATTCTCATTATAACTTATATACTTTAACAAAAATGTTTTTAAGTAGATATTGTACCTATAATCATTATGTGAGTCATCACTTACTTTATATATGTATATATCATACAGTGGTACAATTTTTAAAAAGTAATTTAATGGATTTTAAGTGCCAAAACTCACTGTTTCTCATTGAAATCAGTCAGGATAACATTTATTACTGCATTTTTAAATAAATTATCATATTTGTATTATTAAATTTTTAAATAGTTTATTTTAAATTTAATTTCTAAAACAAATTGGTACATTAGTATCATCTTAGAATTTGTTAGCTAAACGTAAAATTATTTATAAACTAGGAATGTTGATAGTTAAAATTCCTCATTAAATTGAATAAAAAACAAAAAAATAAAAAAAAATATTTATTTCATAATTAAGTATACAAAATAGTTATGAACATTTATAACACAATAGAGAATTAGCGCTGAACCATCCATCCCTGTAGAAATAATACATACATATTCTTTGCTAAATATTATATTACGCGTGAATAATCAAGTAATAAAAAAATATAATATAACAAAATAATATTTAACTGAAACTTATCTATATTATCTAATAAAGGTGAGGTAAATTAAATTCAACTTTTCTAAAGTTCGGGTTTGAGTCTAACTGTGATGACGGACTACTACACACTATTCATTATTCCACATACATCCTGAATTGGACACATTGGGTCTTGTAGCAGAAATCACCGCCGTTCTAAATCTCTAAGAGCGGTGAAATGAAAATAATACATTCTCTCGAATAATTGTAAAGCAAAGCCACGCTGGTCTCAATAATAGAATATTAATCAATATTGACCATGTATTTTTTTAGTGGCTAAAGATGAAGATCTTTGGGGCCGTTCAAGTTTCAGTTTCTTTGCAATTATTAATAAGTAAATTTAAGTAGTATAGTAAGATATTAAAAATTATGCTATAAATCATTAAAAATAAAATTAAAAAAATATTTTAACCTAATAAGTTTACGTTAGTTTATAAAACAGATCTATAAAAAGTTGCTTTCTTTTACACACCGAAGTGAATGGGGAGAGACAGAGATATAAAAGAGAGTAAAACTATATAATGATAAAAAACAAAAAAGGACCACTTCATGCCTTTTTCCCGCATAGCAGAATAATAAGAAGGAAATAAGACATTGGGAGTGCAGAGGCTGAACTCACTCTTTCGTCGCTTTGTCTGTTCTATAAATATAATTATACTCCCGAGTGGGGATTGAAACTTTGGCGTTGTTGTCCTGTGTGAGGATAAAAACAGAAATATTCAAGAAGAATACAATTAATTTTACGGAAAAACATATGAATATAATTGCTATTTGTAAATAAAATCACTTAGTTATGACAACACTTTTGTGTAGGCTTAGGTGTAGATAGCATTAGTTTTTTTTAATACTGTTTGTTATGTTGAGATTCAAACAATCTATCACATTATAAAGGCAATTTCATAATTTTTTAATTAAAATTAAATAAATAAATGGAACATTTTCTTTATTTCATGCAACCCCGAATTTAATAATGAAAATTCTATTACGTTTTTAATGTTAAAGAAATTATATAACTGAAATTATTAATACATAAAATGTAGATACAAATGCAGAAAATTAAATCACTACGGCCTATTCCTATACTATAACATTCTGATATTACTAAAATAAAAAAATATAGATATTCTATGTGATTGTTTACTTTAAATTAAAATTTATTAATTGAAAACTACGCAGCCTACTAAATGTAGTGTCAAACAAAATATACTATTAAATATGTGCTATTGAATTATACTCTATACTCTACATTCAATGGAGAGATACAAAACAATTTATATTAAATATTTATATTTATTTATCATTATTAAGGCATGTTTAGTTTTATACAATTGACTTAAGCGTATATTATTTATAGTTTTTTTTAATAATATATAAATTGTTTAACAATGAAATGATCATTATCTATAAGCTTAATAAAATTTGTTAATATTCGGTTTATATTTTTTAAATATTTAGGCATTACATAAAGTAAAGATATATGTCCTCATTAAATCCATTTTTACTTTTCTCTCACTTAATAATGGAGAAAATAAATAAAAGACAATAAGCATAATGTGTTGAATGGATTTCATTAATTAGCGAAAAATTAAACGATAAGAAATTATTTTGTTTAATACAAATACAAAGATTTCCTTTCAATTTAATAAGAACCTTCATAGGAATAATAAAGCGTTAAATTATGATAATTATAAAAAAAAAATTTTTTTTGTAATACTTTCAAAACGTAAAAAAATATTAAATAATAACTAAATAACTGTAATGATAGTAGAATAATCAACACTCATTATTTACGATTATTGATTTATAATACATATTATAAAAGAAATATTGGATACAACACTGGGTCATATTTTAAGTACTTAAACTTAAAATAATAATATTACAACTTTACGTACTTTAAAACGTAATTAAACGTCACCTTTTATAATTCGGTCCCAGAATAAAAAGATTATTTAAAAAGCGCTACAGATAATTAAAAAATACTATGATTAAAGAGATTACATAATAAACAATTAAATGGTAACTAAATTTTGATAAAAAATTACGCCTTGCTGGCATTTTCTTTAATTTTGAGTGCCTTTTTTCGTCTTCTATTAATAAAAGGGACGAAACACCACAAAGCTGCCCCGAAAACGAGTATAAAACCAAGTGTTACGAACAATGACTTATATGATTTAGTACGTTCATACCAAATACCGCATATGGGAGGTCCAATCAATTGTAAAATACCGTTCATAAATAAACTAATTCCGTATGATGACATCAAACGTTCCGTTCCGAGCATTTCCGTCATCACAAGTGCTGTGACACCCACATTAATGCCTGACGCAATCCCAAATATACAACAAAACGCACTAATCGCCGAATACGATGTCATTAGCGGAATTAGCGATAAACTTATACCGGACAATAATAAGCCGGTGATAAAAAAATATCGTTTTGGGGTCAACACTATATCCGATAGTGCTGATCCACCGATTCGCCCTACCAAATCGAGTGCCGAAATAATCGATAACAGATACGCGCCTAGAGTTTTATCGAAACCACATTCTTCAGCGTACGACGGCACTAACATTATAAAATTCGTATACGATATAGCACATGTGCAGTTAGAAATTAGAATAACCAAATAAATCGGATCTTTTAGGAGTTGTATATCAAAATATTTATTAGGTTCCTTTTTAGTATCATCTTCTTTAGATTTCTTGCATCCACAGCAATAAGTGATAGGCGCAAGGCTATCAGTTACAGATTTAAGACTAAATTGTGATGCAAATTCGCTTGGTTTTTCAAACGCTGATAAAGTGGATCCATGAAACGGCGTGGACATATATTGAAAACTTGATGTGGAAGGACTTCGCTTAGGAGTTTTGGGTACTGCCAATTTTTTTCCGAATGCTTCAGTAGAATTAACCCGACTCGTCTTCCCTTCAGGCACAGATTCCAACAACGACGGATTACTTGGCAAGTGATTAGAAATCTTGCTCGATATATGTTGTAGACCATGTTTTGAGGAGACGGGTGTGGAAGTTTTACGACTTCGTGTAGTTTCCGCGTGTGTTACTAGAGCTGCGCTGGCTGATCTCGCGAAATTAGGTGATTTTTCGTCCAAAGTTGCTGTTGATTTTTGTTTATGTATCGGTGGGGAGCCATTGTGATATTTATCTGAACTTTCTTCGGAAGTTAGTATCAGTCTTGGGTTGGTATCATCTAGTTCGCTAGGTTCTTCTTCCTCAATAAATGGTTCCAACTGAAATAAGTATTACGATATATTACAAATACATAGTTTAAAAAATCATAAAAATATTTTTATATACGGCAAATTACATATAATGCTACTTTCTATTTTGTCAAAAACAATTTACGAACCATACATATATTACAGATATTCATATTTTTTTAAATGTAATATTTTAAAGTATAAAATTAAACTCATATTTTAAATACATATATAGAAAAGTTAAAACTGAAATATTAATCTGCCTGCAATAGCAGGCTAATTAACTGGTGTTTCCCAATTGGGAAACACCAGTTTATCTTCGTGCATGCGGTTCTAAAACAAAGTTTATGCTTTGAAGACATTGCTATTTTTGAGATTTTGATTTGTGCATAAACAAGAATATTTACAAGTCGATAATATCTATAAATCGATCAAACAATAAGCCATTTGGCTAATTTTTTTTTTATTGAAAAAATATTAGAAAAATTTAAAAATTTCCAGACATAATAAAATTAGGTTACCACTTAAAAATAAAACAACAATATTGTAATAAAATACTCATTTATTATTTACACAAAAATTCACAATAACCATCATCATTTAAATAATTAAATATAGTAATTGGCATGCGAGATAAAAAAAAATATCTAAACGATTTAAATATATCAATTTCGAACTAAAATATTATATATTATATACTTTTGAAGCTGTCGTGGAGCAGTGGTACAAGCGGGTGAGAGTACACGCGTCGGTCATGGGTTCGATTATGAATATTTAATATTACCTTGCTCTGCCTGTGTAACAAGACAAAGCGCGGTCTTGAATTTCGCCACTCAGCACGCAATGTCTCGAAAAATATATTTTATATAATATAATGATAAAATATAGATAGATACAAACTTATATATTATATAAAGAAATCACAAAATTTTGTGATGAAAAGAAATGAGTAATATTTTCCAAATTCTATAATAATATATATAAAATATCGATATATTTTCACACATTCAATACGAATAAGGAATGAAAATGGAATGAAAGGGATAAAATTTATAAATTTGTGCCATATTTATATTAAAAATTACAAAAGAAATCGTGTTCAATCTGATAAATTGAATTGAAATATCTATAATATAGTTTATAATTAACTAATATTAAAATAATAATTTCTAACAATTATGTTGAAAAATATTTCCGTATCGGAATAACAAAATTCTTATATTAAGATTTGGAAAAAAATTATGAAAAAGTTGTAAGTGTCTATATTAAGAAAAATATACCAAAAAAACAGACAACTGCTTGTAATTTCTAAACTTGTTAATACTAAAATTATATATGTAATAAATTTTTCTAAGTCTTATAGACTTATACGTATTTATAATAATAATAAACGGTTTTTTTATTCATTCCTATTTTAACAGTATATTATAAAATTAAAAGGTTGTATATAAAATTAATAGGCAACAAATGAGATGAAATTATTTTTTACAAAAAAAACTGACTTCAAATAGTATATATACTACCGTTACTTTGACATGGGTCCCATAATAAATAATTGAAATCAGTTAGCGTGATGTTGAGTTATTCGTCCATTTGTCGCGCACGTATGTAAGCACGTACGCAATTTTAAGACTTGTGACTTTCTCAAGGATAAAATTGTGAGGACTGGACCAAATTAAGATGGGAACACACGGGAAGCACCAGCTTTAAAAAAAAGATTCATAAAATCGGTTCACACAATCCAAAGCTCTGAGGTAACAAACATTAAAAAATATAGTTGAATGATAACCTCCCCCTTTTACACAAGTCGGTTAAAAAGGAAAAATTATTTGTTACACACATAATTCGGATATTTCTAACAACTAATATGTATAATTATATACTATATTTAATCTATATATCTATTTAATATAAAACAAAAAAAAAAAACAATATAAATTTACAATAAAAATAAAAAAGTAAAAACTATCTGTGAAATATAAAAAATAGATTTATCTTTTGGTATTCATATAATGGTAACATTGAACACAAACAAAACAGCGATACAACAGACCAGCAATAGTAATAGGAACAAGGTATTAAAAATAATTTTGTACTTTTCTTCGGCCCAATTAGGTACCATACAGATAAAAAATAACGAATACAATATATTGTTTGTAATCTGTATTATTATTATTATAATTATTATTTAATATATGATATGTATCTGTTGTGTCATTTAAGGCTGTTTATGTAGAATATGGTACTGGAAGCTATATTTATTGTAAAGAAAAAATATGTAAATTTGTAAAAAAAAACATTATATAGCCGTTAACAGACTAACCAAACATTTAAATTTATAAATACATAGGTATTGATAGAAATATTTCTAACTTATTAAATTATATATAAGTTACAAGTTTTGATATGGCGGACTTTTGAACGTATAGTTTACTTAACTCAGTCACTTGAACGGATGTGATGTACAGAGGCGAATTTATAAATAAAATATTTAAATAGAATTTAAATTTCAATAACATAACTAAATAACCATTTAGGTTTTTAAAAGTACAAAAAACTATAATAAAAATAGCAACGATTAAGTCGTCCAGGAAAAGAAATTACCTTAATTCAAAATCATATTTCAAATTAAAAATGACAAAAAGAATTATATAATAATATTTTTAATTTTAAAACACCCTCAACTTTCTATAGACTATCTATAATAGATATCTGTCTTAATTCCCTGGTACTTTATTATTCAAATTGGACAGAAACATCGGACAGATTATAAAATCACGCCTTTAGAGTCTGCGCGTTCATTTTTTTCTTTTTACGCCTATTTATAAACGGCATGAACAGCCAAAGCGACGCACCGCCTATGAAAATAAAACCAAAAGTAACAAACATGTGATTATAATTCTTATCGTGTTCAGCCCAAATTCCACAAAGCGGCGGTCCGATCAGTTGCAAGAGACCGTTGACAAACAAACTTATTCCATACGACGACATCAATCTATCAACGCCCAAAATCTCAGCCATGACTAGAGTTGTCACACTGTTATTGACGCCCGACGCAAGCCCAAAAAACGCACAGAAAACGCTAATTGTTACGTACGTTTTTAAAAACGGTATTATTACTAAGCAAATGCCCGAGAATAGCAGACCGCCGACGAAAAAGAACGATTTTGGCATAAAATTTAGATCGCATAATGCCGATCCGCCTATACGTCCTACTAAATCCAAAGCTGATACCGTACTTAGTAGATAAGCACCTCTTGCTTTATCAAAACCTATAGTTTTAGCGTGGTCTGGTAATAAAATTATGAAATTGGTGCACGAAATAGCTACGGTACTGCTCGATATTAAAATTACCAAATAAGTAGGATCAGTTAGTAGAGATATGTCAAAAAACTTATTAGGTTCCTTCTTTTCTTTCTGTTTACAACAAAAGCAACAATACGCAACATCAGCTACACTCTCCGTGACCGATTTAAGTGAAAATTGGGAAGCAAATTCGTTTGGTTTGTCAAAAGCCGAAAGTGTTGAGCCATGGAAAGGTGTAGAAACGTAAGCAAAACTAGATGTCGACATATTCCTCTTAGGACCGGCTACACTAAGTCGCCTACCAAATGTTTCTTGCGAACCCAATTTCCCTATTGAAGTCGAACTTAAATTACTTTTGGTTATCGGTCTTGCGTTAGAAAGTTTGCGTTTCGACGCATTATATCTCAAATTTGATGATGAGTTCATACAATTTTGACTGTTATGTATATGTGCTTGTGATAATTGTGGCGCTATTTCCTTTTGCCCTTCCGGTACGCCGTTTTGTTTGTCTGTCACTGCATAGGTCATGTCATAGGTATCTAACGGTTCTTCTTCCTCGAACAGAATATCATCCTGTAAATAATATTAATGTTAATTATTCTACAACACCAACTAACTATATTATATCTACTTCTACATTATATATGTACATAATATATATTACAAACAAGAAAACCCACAAAACGGTTAATATATATTCCCATATATTAGTACCTAAGTCTACTTTCACACTACTATATATGTATAAACACTATAATATGTATAATAAAAAATATTATCTAATTATATATCAAAGGCATTTAAATAATCATAAATATTTATCATAAAAAAATAAATTAAAAAATCAACGTTCATTATATATTCGACCGTCAATCAATCAATCAAATGTCTAATATTTATAAAAAAATATTATTCCATATCCATTAATAAATTATATATTATCTGTTAAAAAAACCATAAAAATACCAACTATTTTTAATACCACAAAAAGCCATCATCATACAACATGGCTACATTAAAAAAACTGTTAGAAGCCTATGTATAATCTACAACACATACATAATCACTTTCATTATAATCACTATAATCACATTGCATTTAATTACATAATAACGAGTGTATTATTTCTGATAATGAAACAAGTCTTTGTAGAAAGTGATTATTCCGTGAATGAAGGACTGAAGTAAAGTAGCGTGCAAAGCGTATGTATGTTAGAAAATATACGTATAAATGAAAATAAATAAACATAAAAATGATATAAAATGACGATATGTTTAAATTAGTGGTACCAAATATGATATCATTTTGAAATTTTGAAAGAAAAAAAGCTTATTTTATTATAATCATAAATAGATTTTTTTATTCGTTTTTTATCCGTCATTAATTTATTTATTTACATTAGGAAATGTAAATAATAAATAATTTATCAATCGTCTTCACGCTATATCCCGCACACAGGAGGGTAGGCAGAGGAAACATAGTGTAAAGACACTCCTTTCCCCACTTTGTACGCCGCCGTACTTTATCTCGACACCAGAGCGAAGAAATGGAAATATAAATGTAAGTAAATATTTCATCACCTCGAGTGGGGATCGAACCCACAACCAGTCGGTTTTACAGTCACACTTTGTGCCACTGCGCCACGACTGGCGTCAAATAATTTATCAAATCAAAAAAATAATAAAAAATAAGCCATAAAAAACGAACATTACCACTAAATTAAAATAATCATGAGTTAGTTCGTAAATAATAGTATATAGACTGAAAGTAACATTGATTTTGAAGGTGACAATATGAATGAAAACTATTTTGAATATTCAATAATGATTTACTTTTACTTGTTAATAAAATTTTATAAGCGTTTCAATCAATTAATTGATGCGATAATTGTCCAGTCAAGTGATTGACCAATAAACCAATATATTTTAATTGTGATATTGATAATCTTCTTTGTTTCAATTTTGACTGTAAACGCAATGTCATAGATGCGATCCCCGCCCCGGATTTACATTATTTTCATTGCGCATGCCCTCTAAAAAGAGAATGTTGAAGAGAGTGTCTTGACACTAGGATCTCGGAGGATATTTCTTCAATAAACGTTATAATAAATTAATAATTTACCATGTCCAAAATAATTCAATTAATTGACCAAACAAAAATTTTATCATTACCTTAATACAAAATGAAAATAATTATTAATAAATAGTTTTCATTTAAAAGCAAGAAAAAATTGTAAACACATTGTACATATGTATCTTACTTGATGTTTCATCGATCGTGAAGACTCGGTTCATTTTCAAAAACACACACACAAAAAAACGCGCATATTTTCAAATATGCATAAATAAAATTTCGAAGATATAAAAAAAACTAACATGTCGAATATATATATAAAAAAAAGTAAAATTTCGAATTTAAAAAAAATAATTTAATTTCTAAACTGAATAAAAAAAATATTTATGTAAGTTTAAGAAACAATTCATACATCACATCTTTTTAATATAATGTATGTATTACAAAAGTTGGTTCACTCCACACATTTACTATTCGTATATATGTATATACTAATTAAAATATGCTACAAGTACCAAAAACACTACCAAGAAAATATCGAGTTCAAAAATCAACTTTGTATAATTTGGCTATAATATAAACAATTATTGTAAGCGGGCGAAGCCGCGTTCGCTAGTATACTATAATACCCTGGTCTTACAAATAATATTATTTATTAAAGACAATTTAAATGTTTAGATATCATTTCCAATAATAAATAATTTTTTGTTCGTTGTGACACGACTTCTGTCAGTGCTATCAGTCACTGACAGTGCAGTACTGTCGACGAGTCGTGGCAGCTCTAAAGGGAGGGTGTCTGAGCTACTGGGCATTGTACACTTGCGCGATGAAAATAATCTAAAATAAGAAAAAAATCCTAGCATCCAATTTGTGTAGTCATCTACAGCTAACTTCAGGGCGGCCACGACTCGGCGACGTTACTGTATGACAGGTCGAACAGTACTATAAGTACTGAAGTAACTAACAGCGACTGCCACTTAATAAGACACATCTTACCTGATTCCCATCGTCATCTTCCTGCACCTCCTTATACTTCTTCACCATGTGCTCCTCCACGGGCTGGAACAGTAACGCCGCGGCCCACACGTTCAGCATTATACCGCCTAGTATTAATACTGTTCCTCTGTTTTGAAAGAAATTTGATATATTTAGATTCATATTCCATTTTCTCTGTAACATGTTACATGTTACCATAACATAATAACATGACACCAGTAGTTGCGCATGGGCGCAAACGTGTAGTTGTAAACACGACAGGTTTTGGGTTCGATTCCCACTCGAGGAACCTCTGTCTCTCCTACTACATGCGGGATACAGTGTAAAAGGAAAAAAGATGGTTCCGTACCAATTTCAGAATCGTACGTCAACAAAATTATAAAAGTTGACTAACTTAAGTTTGCGGACGTATGCTTTTATTTTGTAACAAATGAATTGTAATTATAAGTTTGTAATGATTTTTTTCTATGAAATATGTAAAAATTTTCACTTTTTGGATTTTTTCTACAAGTTTTTACTTCTTGCCACATTTTTAAATGCCTATAGATTTTGATTACGCGGCGGTTTCCATACTTAATTGCAGCAAACGATCCATAAATGCTCGTTCTTGACAGACGGAAGACGAAGTGATTCTATAAAGGTTCCGTTCTTTCGTTCGTACGCAACTCTAAAACACAAAAAAATGCTCTGGTAACGAGGTAAATCGGTGCGTTGAGTTACGCCACTTAACAACCGATACTTCTTTCTAGAATTCTGCGCGAAGTAAAAAATAGAAACGTTAAGACATTTTATATTTATATAATAATGCAAAGTAGAATATATTAATAAAATAGGCTATATTCAAAAGGTAATTGGTTCAAATACACACATACTCAATACAAATATAAGTTAAGCTGCTCACTTGTAGCCGTAGGTCTCCAGCAGCAGCCTGAGGACGGGCGGCAGTATGATGCTGCCGAAGGCGGAGCCGGACATGCAGATGCCGTTGGCGAGCCCGCGCAGGCGCACGAAGTACGACGACACGATGTACACCGTGGGCGGGAACGCCAGCCCCGCGCCCGTGCCCACCATCGCGCCGAAACTTTACAACAGAAAACGGACAATCTATGATATATTTCAATGATGACGATTATGATAATTATATATTGCAAAAAATGAAAAAGAAATGGACTGTCCCATCCCACTCTGTTACCTACATATTAGTTAACGCCCATTCTCCATTGCGGCGAAATTTTAGAAAAGATAAATAAAAATTAAGATTTAGGACATATTTCTATATAAATATTGCAAAGAACCAAAAAAGTTATTCAGTTTTCCAAATTTACGTTCCGGGCATTGATATTAAGAAAATTATTTCAAATTCCATTTGAGTATTTTTTTGTGACCTACATTAAAGAAAAATCTAATAAATCAACTTCAAGCTCGCAGCAGGGTAGACAGACGGAACCTAGTGTTAAGAAATTCCGTTCCCCTTTTCCCACCGAGTTCTGGAGGCATTGCGTGTTAAGTGACGGAACTCAACGCCGCGTTTTACCCCGACACCAGAGCGAAGAAATGAAAACATAAATGTAAATAAATATTTCATCTCCTCGAGTAGGGATCGAATCCACAACCAGTCGATTTTACAGTCACACTTTGTGCCTTTTCTTTTTAATTTTGAAGCGACTCGTAGCGCAGCGACTCGCCTCAAAATTAAAAAAATCCACATAAACAAAAAAAAAAAAAATGTTGACCTACTTGAAAATATAAATATAAATATGTCATAAATAAATGAATATATACTATAATATTATTTACAGACGCAGATGATGCAGTGCTTATTGCATCATCAGAGTGCGAGTTGCAGGCATTGGTCACCACTCTGAAAGAAGAGTGTGAATATAATGGTCTAAGCCTCAATGTGAATAAGACAAAGGTTCTGATTTTTGAACGAGATGAAGAAAGGACGGAATGCAAGATCAGTGTAAATGATAAGATATTAGAACAGGTGAATGAAGTGGTATATTTGGGAAGTATGTTCAGTAGAGATGGAAGATACGAGATGGATGTGGAAAGGCGTATTGCTGCCGGTAACAAGGTTAACGGGGCCTTGGCTGCATTGATGAGACGGCGAAACGTGAGCACAGCTGCGCGTTTGGCCGTACACAATGCAGTTTTGGTACCGACCCTGTTATACGGCAGCGAAACGTGGGTATTACAGAAGAAGAATGAAAGAAAGATGAATGCTGTGGAGATGCGATCTCTTCGTAGGATATGCGGAGTCAGCCTAGCTGATCGAATCCGCAATGAAGAGGTACACAGAATGGCAGGTACCAGCGAGGATGTCACGGTGAGAATGAAGAAGAACGTGCTCAGCTGGTTTGGGCACGTCGAACGAATGAGCGAGGAAAGAATGGCAAAAACGATTTATGATGGAAAAGTGAGTGGTAAGAGAGGTAGGGGGAGACCTCGGTTGACCTTCGAAAACACAGTATCAAAGATACTGGAGGAAGGTCACGTAAAAAGCATGAGGATCCCCCGGAGGGCATGTATGAGGAGGTTGATGACAGTGGACGAGGCGAAAGAGGTATGTAGAGACCGTAGCGTTTGGCGCTCCGTTCTCTCTGACTACTCCGCTAGGGATAAAGCGTGAAGTTAAGTTAAGTTAAGTTATATTATTTACAGATTTCCACAGCTTACAAAAAAGTTAGAAAGTCCTAATTTAATTATCTTTTTCATTTGTCCAGGTCTAATAACACAAAACGTCGCGTTGAGTTACACAATACACAATATCTTAACTACCAAAGAGAATAACCGCTAGCTGCAAATATTCCTCTGCCTACTCTCCTATATGGGAGATAGAGCGTGAAGCTGAAAAAAGCGATAAACAATAATAAAAAAAAATACTTACCTAAAATACAAATAAGTGATAGAATACGCCCAACTGCTAAAAATCATTCCGAAAGCGGCAAAACTACCGCCAATCAACACAACGGTCCTATATGACCATTTCACAGATAATATTGACGAAATTGGACCTAAAAAAATATATATGAATTACTTTGTATCCCGTGTATAGCAGGGTAGGTAGAGGGAACCCAGTGCTTCACATTCCTACTACATTCTGTTCCCATGGCACAGCTGATGATTTCATTGGCATTACGTGTTGAGTGGTGAACCTCAACGCCGCGTTTTGCCTTATGGAGGAAATAGATATCGAATCCACAAGCGTTGCGCTTACAGTCCCTGCACTTACTAACATCATATTTAATTATTCAGCCTCACTTAAAGTGAGCAAATCAACTGATATATTTTTTTTAGCTCCACAGTAGTATTTATTACCCAATTTCTGCTCAACTTTCAAAACATTGTTTGCTTAGTGGCGGAAGATAAAACCGCGTTTTGTCTTGAGCGACAAAATTCTTTTTTTTGCAAACTGAAAATATTCCCTATTCAAACCCTAAGTTCCTGAGATCAGCGAGAACAACCAAACAAACTTCAATATCAACTATAAACATGTAAAATCTTACCTAAACTACTATACAAGAAGTAACATAACGCCACAATACCCAGCGACGCCGACGGCGAACACTCGAACACATCATTAAATTCCACTAGCAAAACACCAAACGACTTTATCGTGCCCGGTATTAATATATTCACTAGCATTGCACCTGGAATTATATAAAAAAGTGTTAGCTTCACGCTGTATCGAGGCGGGATAGACTCCCACAGGACACCCAAACATAGAGCGGGGAGATGAAAATCATTAGTTCTCATGAAGGAATGGAATCCACAAATGTCGCGTTTATAGTCGTTGGGCCTGTATATAACAAAATAGCCAGACCGCAGAGTTTGCGACTGAAAAAGCGACAGGTTGTGGGTACGATTTACGCAAGAGAAAAAGAAATATTAATAAAAAATAGCGCGTCGTTGAGTTCCATCATTCAACACGCAATGTCTCTAAAATTGCGAGGCAAATGGAGAACTAAAGTGTTAAAATGGTTCCCAGGTGGTTTCTTTGGCAAAAAATCTTAAGTAAAAATATACGCGTTCATTCCTAAACATTTCCTAAGCATTTTTTAAGCATTTCCGCTTAGGAAATCGCACTCTAAAAAGTGATTATATTGATAAATATATCCGATTTATAGATTATACAATATAAATCGGATATATTCCTTCAATCTTGGACCCTTCAATCTTGGATGTCTGTTCCTCTTTCATGCAAAAACTAGTAGATTTAGATGAAACTTTAGACTAATATAGCTTATACAAATCACTGGTGCAGTCTGCGCTCGCAGGATACCACCCAAGCTCAAGAGGCTGATGGATACACAGGAGCATCATTCTGACCGGTTCTTTTAGTATCATATCAGTCACTGGAGTCCCGGACGCAAAAGGAAGCGCTGGTTGGATGTGACGTGAGAGCTAATGGTCTAACCACCGAGGATGCTAAAGACCGTGCAAACTGGACTCAATCTGAGTAGGAAGGCAGACACTGGCAATAGCCGTGATTAACGCCAGGAAGAAGAAGAGTTATGTATATAAATAGACAGACAAATAGCTTTACAGATATACAGACAGGTAGACACATAGGGTTATGCTAATAAAACCATAAAAAATAACTAAAAAAATCCGTTACCTACGAGTACACACCATCCCCACTTTCCATCCGGTGGTACCATCTCCCAATCTCTTTCCGGTGCAGGACCAATGGTGAATCTACCACCGACTGTGCCGCTCTCATCTTCTGGGAGTTTCACTGTAAAGAATAAAAGAAATAGTTAATTTTTCCGTCCTTAACTATCCGCTAAACTTAAAAATGTAGTATTGAGGCTATCGTGTAACTGTACGCCACCTGACCCTGATATATGCAGGAAAAGGCGTAAAAAAGTGGACTTTTTCTACGGAACGCGTGAAAGAAGTGGACATTGGGATTTATCATAATCCATATGGCTTACTGGGTGCAACAATGACATTTTTATAATATTGCAAAATATGTAAATAGTCTTATCGCGTATATTTAGTATTTTTATACATTTTTGGAAACCTGACGTTTCGAACACTTTGCAGTAGTACGTGGTCACGGGTAGACCTACCCGTAAAATAAATAAAAAATATACGCGATTAATCCGGTAAAAATATTTTCATTTAAAATGTGTAATAATCGTGAAAATCAAAGAACTTATTATATGTAAATAGTCATTCCGCATTTATTGACATATGTAATTTTTTAAGTACAAAATTGCAATTACATTACAGTTGCATGCCGTGCCGTGCAATATACTTATATTACACTCATTCTAATCTTAGCTGAAAAAATGAGAATGTAGAAAAGAACGGAAAAATGAGAATGTAGTGTCTTAACACTAGGTTTTTTTACGCCTTTTCCCGCACATAGCAAGACAGCCTACTACCCTGTTCTGCCATATACGGGAAACGGTATGAAAAAATTTAACACTCAATTTTTTTCATAGGATTTTATCATATAGCCATATATCACATATTCAATCGCGCGATATTGTCTTAAAGCAGCGTTCTGGAGTTCCAGATTCCAAACTCTGTACTGGCATTCGTCCAAACAGTTTAATTATAACTTTGAAGTTTAGCTAAAAATATTTTTTTCTTAATTATTCGAATGGTTTTTGTGTATCGTAATTTTTGTATTACTCTTTTGTTCTATATATCTTTCGTCACATTACAAAATAATTTAAAACATGTTACTCCCAAACTGTCATGGCGCGGGAGCACAAGCGTATGACTGTTAGCGCGACGGCTGTGGGTTCGATTCCCATTCGAAGGAATGAAATATTTAAAATTTTCGTTTCTTCACTCTGGTAACAAGGCAAAGCGCAACGTTCAGTTTTGCCACTAAACGCGCAATGCCGATTGGGATTCGACGAAACATGAAGAATGGAAGGGCCAGAATGGGGAACGGATCTAAGACTAGGTTAACACTAACAGTAATAGGTAGCGTATCAAGATATATTATAGAATTCTAGGAAAGTTTTAAATATATCCTACTACGAGTATGTATAGGAGAAGAGTGGACTAAATTGCATTTTCTTGTTTTGAATGAAAAATCAATTTTGCAAATAAATGCATCTATTTTATCTGTTACTTAGACTTGATATTTTTTTATCTATGACTTCCTCTGCAACGGCTCTAGAAAAATCCACAATAAAATTTTAACAATAATTCTCAGCTTAACTAGACCAGTAGTGGCACAGGGGCACCAAGTGTGACTGTAAACGCGACTGGTGGTGGGGTCGATCCCACACGAGAAAATGAAATATTTATTTCAATTTATATCTACATTTCTTTGCTCTGGTGTCAAGGCAAAGCGCGGCGTTGAGTTCCGCCACTCGGCATGCAATGCCTCCAGATTAGCGTAAAGTGGGGCAACGGAATGTCTTAACACTAATTCCCTTAGCCTACCTTGCTGCGTGCGGGATACAGCGTAAAGCTGATTTATTAATCATCTTTTCATTGCGGAAACAAACGCAAGCAGAATATTTACAGCAAAAGTAAATATGTTATGTTAAGATTAATTTGAAGTAAAAGAAGCAGAGCCGTGAGCTGCAGATCCCTAGTTAAAAATAAAATGAAAAAAATAAATAAATAGGTACTGTAACACTGTTTATATCTATTGTTTTATCTCCATAAAATGTCCATAGTAATATAAATATATCCTCCGCCCACTTTGCTAGCACTACAGATGTATAGCTTCACGCTATCCCGCACATAGCAGGGTAGGCGGAGAGAACCTTAGAACACACTCCATTCCATTACGACGCTAGAGGCATAGCGCGTTAAGTGGCGAAACTCTACGCTGAGCTATGCTCGTTACCAGAGTGAACTCGTTACCCGAGCAAGAAAATAAAAATATTAAATATATCATTCGCGCAGACGGGAATCGAACCTACAACCATCACGTTTACAGACGCACGAACCACAGACACTTATTCTACAACTACAATGTCTTATACTATTATGGGCGTAGCAATATGGGGGGCGGATCGGTTGGCCCATCCATGCCTACCCCTCGGCGGAGTGCTAAAGGCGGTCGCAAAGGACCAACGATACATGCACCACGTTCCGAAGCTGTAACGCTCACGCTACAGCCCGGAGCTGCGGAGCGGGGCATAACGTACCAGTCGGTCATTGCCGAGGCCAAGGCCAAGATCAAATTATCAGATCTTGGCCTCCAATCCGTCACCCTCAGGCAGGCGGTCACGGGTGCGCGGTTGTTCGAGGTAGCTGGTGCTGCGAGTGGCAATGCAGAAAAGGCGGACGCTCTGGCCGTCAAGATGAGGGAGGTCCTCGACCCTGAGGACGTCCGGGTCTCTAGGCCAACAAAAACCGCAGAGGTGCGGATTGCTGGTCTGGATGACTCTGTGACATCTGAGGAGGTGGTAGCGGCCGTTGCTCGAAGCGGAGAGTGTCTGCCGGACAAGGTGCGGACCGGCGACATACGCGCAGACGCCACCGGACTCGGCGTAGTCTGGGTTCGGTGCCCTGTAGCGTCGGCGAAGAAGATAGCCGATAGTGGCAGATTGCTGGTTGGCTGGGTTGCAGCGAGAGTGAAACTCCTACAGCCCCGGGCTTTGCGGTGCTTCCGGTGCCTAGAGAAGGGGCACGTCCGGGCAAAGTGTACCGCCGAGATTGACCGTAGTGATCTTTGTTATCGCTGCGGTCAGCCTGGTCACAAAGCGGCTCAGTGTTCCGCGGCACTCAACTGCAGCTTATGTTCGGCTGCGGGGAAGCCTGCCGGACACAAAGTGGGTGAAGGGGCCTGTGGCGCGGCTGCCAGCAAGGCCATGAATAAAAAGAAGAGGAGATCTAAACCTGCCGGGGAAACCTCGTCACCCCCGCAGGCTAGTAGCTCCGCGGCCGACTCCCGGCCGAGGACTGTTGCCGAGGGAATGGAATGCCAATAATGGCACAATTTCATTTTCTCCAGGGCAACATCAACCACTGTGCCAGGGCTCAGGATCTCCTACTCCAGAGTATGGCAGAGTGGTCGATTCACGTGGCTGTGGTTGCCGAACCGTACTTTGTTCCGGCTCGTGACAACTGGCTGGGATGCGCTGACGGTTTGGTTGCCATTATCGGCGAGGCTCTGATCGAGCTGTCTCGGGGCCGCGGCTGGGTGGCTGCAGTATCAGGCGGCATTGTCATTGTAGGGGCATATTTCTCTCCCAACAAGAGTCTCGCCGACTTTGAGGGTTTCCTTGTCGAGTTGGGCACCGTCGTGGGCCGCTATCACCCTCGTCCTGTTCTGGTGCTCGGGGATTTTAACGCCAAGTCATTGGCGTGGGGATCTCCGGTCACTGACCCTCGGGGCGAGGTGCTAGAAGAGTGGGCGGTGATGACTGGTGTAGTCGTCCTGAATCGGGGCTCGGAATACACGTGCGTGCGGCAACGGGGTGGGTCGATAGTGGATGTCTCGTTCGCTAGTCCCTCTGTTGCGAGCCGAGTCCGCAACTGGCGTGTCGCGGTGGAAGTAGAGACGCTATCGGACCATCGGTATATCCGGTTTGACGTCTCTGCCCAAACAGCCAACGGCCACCGTCCAATAACCCCAATAAACGAAGGACCGCGTTGGGCACTTAAGCGCATCGACAGGGAACTACTTGAGGAAGCTGCCTTAGTCCAGTCCTGGGTCTGGGAGTCGCTGAACGGCCCCGTCGACGTCGAGGCGGTGGCGCTGTGGTTTCGCGGAGTGATGATGCGGATCTGTGATGCGTCCATGCCCCGTGTCCGCCAACAGTCTGCAAGGCGCCAGGTGTACTGGTGGACCGCTGAGATTGCGCAATTGCGCGTAGCGTGTGTTGCAGCTCGTCGCCGGTACACCCGATACAGGAGACGGCGTCGACGGGATCCGACCGAGGAGGATGCCTTGTATAAGGTGTACCGCGAGTCTAAGGAGAATCTGTGGCTGGCCATTGGTGATTCAAAGTCACGCGCCAGGGAGGAGTTGCTGGGGTCTCTAGATCGAGATCCGTGGGGGCGCCCCTACCGTTGGGTACGGGGCAAGTTGCGTCCGTGGGCACCTCCACTAACGCAAAGCATGCAACCCCAGTTGCTAGAGGAGGTGGTGTCAGCCCTCTTCCCAGAGCGAGTGGGACATGTTCCCCCGGCGATGGTTTCGCCCTCCGCCACAGACTCTCCAGAAGAGGAGAGCACCGATGTCCCCGAGGTAACGCAAACAGAGATGAGAGCGGCCGTGTCGCGACTCCGGGCTAAGAACACAGCTCCCGGACCCGACGGAGTTCCTGGTCGAGTTCTCGTCCTTGCTCTGGAGCAGTTAGAGCTCCAGCTGAGGGGGCTCTTTACGGCATGTCTCGAGCAGGGTCAGTTTCCCAGTGTGTGGAAGGAGGGGAGGCTGATCCTGCTCAGAAAGGACGGGCGCCCCGCGGACTCGCCATCCGCGTATCGGCCTATAGTGCTGCTCGACGAGGCGGGCAAACTTTTTGAGCGCATTATCGCAGATCGCCTCGTCAGCCACTTATGCATAGAGGGGCCAAACCTGAACGACAACCAATTTGGTTTTCGTCGGGGGCGCTCCACCATAGATGCCATCATGCGCGTGAGGGCCCTGGTGGAGGAGACGGTATCCCGGGGTGGGGTGGTGCTGGCGGTGTCTTTAGACATCTCCAACGCATTCAACACCCTGCCCTGGAGTTGTATTCGGGAGGCTCTGAAATACCATCGCGTGCCTCCCTACCTCTGCCGTACAGTAGAGACTTACCTAGAGGGTAGGTGCGTTATCTATCGGGGACGTGACGGTGCCGGCCGGCACCCCATGTCGTGCGGTGTTCCACAGGGTTCGGTCTTAGGACCGCTTCTGTGGAACATTGGTTACGACTGGGTGCTGAGAGGTGAACTCCCGTTGGGCGCCGACTTGACGTGTTATGCGGACGACACGCGCATAACTGCCCGGGGGAGTTCGCATAGGGAAGCGACGTTGATAGCCACGGCTGCGGTGTCACAGGTGGTGAACCGCATCCGTTGCCTGGGACTGGAGGTAGCCTTAAACAAGTCGGAGGCCATGGTGTTTCATGGCCCCCGACGTGCGCCGGCGCCGGGATCACACATCGTGGTCAGCGGGGCCCGGATAGCTGTCGAGTCTACCATGAAGTATCTAGGATTGGTACTCGACAGTCGATGGGAATTCGGGCCGCACTTCCGGCGGCTGGCGCCCAAGTTAATGGGTGCAACGGGCGCCCTTTCAACGTTGCTTCCCAACTTGGGGGGCCCGAGCGCTGACTGTAGGCGGTTGTACGCAGGAATCGTGCGTTCTATGGCCCTGTATGGGGCCCCTGTGTGGGCATTGGATATGACGGCCGGAACTCTCGCCATTCTACGCAAGCCGCAGAGGGCGATGGCCATCAGAGTCGTCCGCGGGTATCGCACGATTTCCTGCGAAGCAGCTTGCGTCTTGGCCGGATCCCCGCCATGGGACCTAGAGGCGAAAGTACTCGCGTCATTATATCGATGGCGCGAGGAAGAGCGGGCACGGGGCTCGAGCCCGGTGCAGCGGCAGATCGCACTGCGCCGAGAGAAGCTCCGTCAGGTTCTGGTGGCGGAATGGCGGCAAAGGCTTCTGCGCCCTACTGCCGGCCTCACTACCGTCGAGGCAATCCGGCCAGTACTCGAGGACTGGCTCGGGAGAAGGCACGGCTCCCTGTCGTTTAGGATGACGCAGGTGCTGTCAGGGCACGGCTGCTTCGGCAAGTACCTGTGTCGCATAGATAGGGAGCCGGACGCTCGGTGCCACCACTGCGTCCATTGTGGCGAGGACACGGCGCAACACACGTTAGCCGAGTGTGTAGCTTGGGAGGAGCAGCGCCGAGTCCTCACAGATAAAGTAGGGGGCGATCTGTCGCTGCCCACCGTAGTGCGGAGGATAGTTGGTAGCGTAGAGTCTTGGGACGCGGTGGCGTACTTCTGCGAGGACGTGATGTCCAAGAAGGAAACTGCGGAAAGGGAGAGGGAGATCTTGATTCCCTTTTCCGGCCGCAGAAGGCGCACAGGGCGCAGGAGAAGGGCGGACAACGCCCTTTTCCGGCCCCCATGAATGGGTCTAGGGGCGAGGAACTTGGGGAAGTCCTCGCCCCCTATTCGATAGACCCGTGTCGTAGGTACGCGCGGGTGTCGGCGCGCGCCTCTGAGACGATGCACGAGTTAGCTCACCACCTCGCTAACTCGCGCAGGAGACGAGGCCTGGACAGACCCGGCCAGCACTAGTGAGGGGCTGTGGATGAATGTGGACTCCCGCGGCCCCGCGCTCACGTGCGAGGAGACACCGGGGTGGTTTTAGCCGGTAAGAGTCCGGCACGCCCCTCCGTCTTTCTCCGGGCGGAGGCAGTCCATGAGGATTTCCACCCGTAGAAAAAAAAAAAAAAAAAATCCATGCCTACCCCAGAATAAATTTAAAAATCTACACAAATTTCAAAGCTAAATTTCGGGCCCCCATGTCAGAAAATATCTCGAGATACGACCTCGCATAGTCACAATCTAGTTAGCATAATACTAAAACAAATAATAAACAGATGTCTTTACTACAATACACACATGTAACCTGATCTACAAATTAAAGTTCATTGAACTTGGTTTGTGATAACGATTAAAATGATCCCGTTCTTATCAATGGATTTTTTTGTTAACTGACATTACCTGCTCGTATTTTTTAATCTTTTATATGTCAACCCTATTTTTATAAGTAAGGAATTGAGCTCCGCAAAGGGTCCCGTTTTCCCCGTTCCCATAGAAGTTTCGGGCACTTTTTTTTGGCTTTTGCTCCCCCACACAAAGAACCTAAACCGCGAAGCATGTGTGTTATCTGCCAGTCACTTAGTAACGGAAGAGTGTTATATATAATATAAAATAAATAGATTAATAGATAATGTAGATATCAGAGTAGTCAATGATAACCTCGCGTTAAGGCTTAAGATATTTCGTTCCTCACTTCTTCGTTCAAACATTTCGTGTTGAGTGGAATAAACATGATGACAGATTTAGTATTAAAAAAATATATGTAAGTATAAAATTAGCACCAAAACGCGCCGAAGTGTCATGGCGTCGCTTGTGACGTCAAATCTTAGTAACCTATCAATACCATAATATACAACGTAAATCGTTCTGATTATCGTGGAACTTACCACGACGGTATGCCGTATTATAGTTTAATTTTTCTAAATAATGATTAAATCTATACTTAATTATTAAAAATAATACGTGTTGTATAATCTATTTATACGGTTTCAATAATTAAATACATAATTTTAATGATTTTAACTAGCTATCACGATTTTTAATGATTTTAACTAGCTATCACGATGTGTTTGTGGACAAATCTAACATAGATCAAAGTACCCCACTTTAATAAATCTGTAATACAGTTATTACCATATAAGTGTAAATTTTTCAAGGCTGTCGTGGCGCAGAGGCACAAACTGTGATTGTTAGTTTGATCTCGACTGGTTGTGAGCTTGATCCCCGCTCGAGGAAGTGAAATATTTATTTACATTTATATTTCCATTTCTTCGCTCTAGAGGCAAAGCGCGACGTTGAGTTCCGCCACTCAGCACGCAATGCCTCCAGAAATCGGCCGAGAGTGGGAAACGGAGTGTCTTAACACTAGGTTCCTTCTGTCTACCCTGATGTGTGCAGATTACAGCGAAAGTAAAGCATACGTGAAGCTGATTTATTTTTATTATTTAGCACACAATTACAAGTAAAACTCATGTTAGTAACGTCACAATATTTAGCACTCATATAAAGTTATAATGCAAAATGGTCCAAGTACTTAATTTAATATTCTTAAAATTGGTATATTTAGTACGCAGAGGTCATTTTGTGTTCACTTCGTTCTCATTAAGGCTTGGCCTTGTTACCAGAGCGAGGAAAATGAAAATATTAAATATTTCATTCCTTCGAATGGGAATCGAACCCACAATGTGTTGAGTTTACAGTCGCGGGTTTTATCCCCTGCGCCAAGACTAGCTTGGTTGTATTATCTCTGGCCTTATTTTTTAATTGTATTAGGTTTTTATAAAGAAGTTAAAAGTGTGGTTTCATTTAAGGTGGTGCTGATAAAAACATTCTATATTAATGCGAGTCAGACTCGCCATCAACTTAAGTTTACGGGTTCAAATTTTAACAAACTTGAGTTTGCGGGACTATGCACTCATTTTGTATGAAATGAAATACAAATACAGGTTTGTAATTATTTTTTTCTATGTGATGTGCAATATAGTGATCGTATAAGGATTCCATTTTTACGGAACCCCAAAAAATAAACATCTGTATATAAATTGACAGGTTTATTTAAGTATTGTAACAGCCGTAGATTCATGCAAGAGACTAGACAAAGACATTTAATTAGTACTTAATGCAATAGCATCTAGAAGTGAAATAACAATAATTAGGTAGATATAACTGTAATGTCGGATTTGTTTATACTACAATACATATTGTAATGTGTTGTGTGTCATGTCAATGGTCTTCTTCTCTCTTTCTCTCTCTTATCTATCTATGTATATAAAATGACTTCTTCTGACTTACTGAGGTATGACGCACGCACAGCCGTAACCGCTGTGCGTAGAAACGTGACATTTGGACAGTAGCTTATTTTATTACGTGACGTGGTAAGAAGGGAATTTTGAAAACTTTTAACCTTAAAGGGATGAAATAGGGGTTGAAAGTTTGTATGGAAAAAAAATTAAATCGGCACTGATTTTAATAAAATTTGAAATTCAGAGTCTTAAAAATATTTAATTGAACACGTGTTTTATGGTTTTTTAGAATTCACCTCCCAAGCGTTCTAATAAGGAGTCGAAAATTTATATGGAAAAATCTTTAAATCATATATATATATATATATAATACTCAAGATAAATACGTTCTCCCTCAACAAATGTATTTTCTGTCACTTTCCGAGAGCAACCATAGGGTTGCTTTACCCCATCCTAATTTAAAATATAAACATCATCACGATTTAAGATTTGTACTACAATCAACCACAATCAAGCCACAGCTGCTCCACAAAGCACTAAACAACCATTTATATAATCAAAATAGTTTATGTAAATATTTACACGTAACTGTTTAGCAGTAAAGGAGATAAGGCGGTAGATAATAAATACTTAGAAAATATTTCTTACAAAAGCCGGCTTACTAAGTCTAGCAAATCGAATAAATGTTTCTACATGATTTTTTAATGGAAAATATATAATAATACCAAAAAATATAAATAATAGGCCAGTCGTGGCGCAGTGGCACAAACATGCCACTGTCAGGTTGTGGGTTCAAGTGTGTGGATTTGGAGAAACGAAATGTTTAATGTTTATATTTTCTCGCTCCGTTGACGATGCAAAGCGCGGCGTTGAACTCCGCCACTTACCGCGCAATGCCTATAAAATTCGTGAAAGAGGGGAACAGAAACGTATTAATGCGAACGGAATGTCTTAACATTAAGTTTCCAGGATCCTTCTGCTCTGCTATGTGCCAGATATAATGTGAAGCTTTAAAAAATGTTTTCAATGGAAAATATACCCAATATCACATTAAATAATTCGGGTCAGACTGTAAGCGTTATTTTCATTTCCTCGCCCTGGTAACAAGACAAAGCGACGCGTGTGAAGTCTAAGAAAGTGAGGGACGGAATGTCTTAATACGGGTTTCCCTCTGTCTGTCTGTATAATAATATATTTTTAGGGTTCCGTCAAAAAGTAAAAACGGAACCCTAACAGGAATACTTTGTTGTCCGTCTATACCTCTGTCAAAAGCATTTATGTCGAGATCGCGTGGATGTATCAATCTGAAATTATCTGAAATTATTATTATATTATAAAATATTCAGGTATACAGTCGCTTGGGGCACAAAAATAATTAAGCTACTTATTTAGAAAACGTATAACGTTCTGCGCCTGAACGCCTGAACGTATGTCTTTGTGGTCTGAGCGCCTGGTCGGTTTCCAGGAGGCGCGGGTTCGAGTCCCGCTACGTTCAATTTTATACTAAATAAGTATTTTTCTCGTTTTCTACATAAATATTTTTTTTCCTAAGTGTCCACACTTTAAAAAGAATGTGTAAAAATAATTAAGCTTCCAAGCCAACACAATCAAAATATTCTTCTAGCATATATGCATCGTTTTTGGTGCATTTTGTGTGAAATTCAGTTCCTACAATTATGAAACTTGGCAAGAATTGAAAATTTGTAGTACAAAGAAAAGAAAAAATCGAAAAAGTGAAAATTTATAGATATTTCATAAAAAAAAATATATTTCAAAAAAATATGTATTTCATTTCATACAAAATGAGCAGTGTTCGGTCACATTATGTCACTTCCGTCCCCCGTTATACGTAGAAATATCCGATAATATCTTTAGGTACTTGCATATAATTTACTCTGGACTCAATATTCTCTTGCTATTCTGATCGATAACAAACACAAAAAAAACACTTACTGTGACGAATCCTTTTGTGTTTAATCGGCGACATTTTAAACCTAAACTCACTCCACAAAAACAAAAGAATCATCTATTTTCAATCCAGAGGAAAGAATGACTGATTTGTAATAATTGACACAATAGAAGCTAAAATTACTTTGAAGTACCCTCAATATTTTTTTTAAATTTTCGTCTAAAATTGTTAGGGATTAGTTTCACGCTGTATCCCGCATGTCACGGGGTGGATGTGTATTCATATTCGACCCAGCTTCCGAAACATTGCGTGTGGAGTGACGGCACTTAACGCTGCATTTGTCTTGGTATTGGTGCCAGAGCGAGTAAATGAAAATAATTTAATCGTCGAGTGGGAATCGCACCCACAACCAAAGAGTTTACAGTCAAACGCTCTGCCGCTGCACCACACCAACCTCATTCTATCACTCCTTACGACATTAAAAAAGCAGTGTTGAGTTTTCTTAATTTAAAAAAAAAAATTATAGAATCACGTTTTCGTCCATAGTTTGTTAGGTGGCGAATCTCAACACCACGCCCTGTCGTGTGACAATCGTCGCGCCCTAATAATAATGATATTATTTATTTTCGGCACCGTAGGCTTGTCTATTACGTCACAGCCGTATCAAATAGTTTTTATTATCTTTTAGATAATAAACTCCTGTTTTAAACAAAATTATAAACAAGACGCCTTATATTTAAAAGAAGGTGCGGTGTAATTTTATAATTATTTCGTCAGCGAACAAAGTGTTCAAAACTCTTTCTCCATCTTTTGCCCATATTTGAGATATCATCGTGTATTAAGTTTCAGAATTCAACGTCACATTATATTTATAGTAGAACTTTTTTGAGCTGGAGGCACAGAGAGATCATGGGAACCCAGTGTTGAGAAACTCCGTGCCCCATTTTCCGCCCAATTCTTGTGTGTTGAGCAGCGTAACTCAAGGCCGCACTTTGCTTCTTTACTAGGGCGAGGAAAATAAAATATTAAATATTTCATTCCCCTGAGTGGGAATCGAACCTATAACCGTTGTATTTTCACACACTTGTGTCCCTGCGCCACGACGGTCTCAATTTTATTACTAGAACCGAAAAATAAAAATAAATATATAACCATTCCACTGAATAGGATTCGAACTTACAAGCACAACCATCATATACAATCAAATACTTTCCATTTCGTCACGATATCGTTAACAGATCATAAAAACGAATAATAAAGCTGAATAATAAAAATTCTTCGCAATTGTCATCAAAGAAGATTAATAAAAACTGGTCAAGTTCGAGTTGGCATACTAAACCGAGGGTTTCGTACCAATTGTATGATTGTAAATCAACAAGGAGTATTGTTTATAAAAATCGACAAACTTATGCTTAGGGCGTATACCTTAGTACATATAATAAATTTGTATGTTATTCTTAGTTTTAAATTGTATTAAACATATAAATATATTTGGACACACTGCTGCGTTTTGTCTTGTTACCAGTTCGACCTCATAACTGTCGCGTTTCTCGTTAATACTGCAGTATAACTACAAATATAGATACATAAATTTGTGATGGTTTTTTTCAAATATTTCATTCAAACCAATTTTTGTTAATTTTTCAATGAAGATCTCATTGAAAACTTAGCATTTTTTTTAGATTATTTATTTTCATAGTTAGTGTTAAGAGCTTTTTTTTTTCTCGGCTATTTGCAGATGTTGTAAATAGGATTTTGCACGTGTTCCCCAGACCTCAACTCAATAATCTGTATGCGACTTGACCTTAGGGGATCCTTATCGGGATACAGTACGGGTTAGGGGAATCAATTTACTTCTAACATTTCCAAAATGATGAGAATGGGACCCTATCCCATTTATTTCCTTAATTATGTATAAAAATTGTTAAGATAGGAACCACCAAAATACCTTACAAGTATAAAATAATAAGTTTAAGTTGATTGCTAATTGTTTCGAAATAAAAAGCCATGACATATAGACAAACAGACAGACAAATTGATATGACAAATCCATAAGGTTTCCATTATTTTAAAAGTCGGCTACGGAATCCTAAAGGTTCGAATATCTATTTACTCTGTCACGTGACACCTACTTATGTCAATTCGTCACGTTTAAGCAAATAGCGCCATTTAAAATTGATTGATCACATTGTCCTCTGATTGGTTAAGCATATTTAATGGTTTTATAAATCTTGATTGCTTTTAGTTCAGTTTTGCGCTGTATTCCGTACTTGGCATCGTAAGCAAATTAAATTAAGTGTTAAAACACTTCGTTCTTCTTGTCTTATTTCTTATCCGAGCGTGGAAATGAAAATAATTCATTGGGTTTTTCCGATATGATATCGTTTAACTTTTAGTTTGTGAAAAAATAGAGCCATTATTATTTAGAGTCATATATCGAGGAAATGAAATAAATATTTACCCTGTGCGAGATACAGCGTTAAGCTATAATAATAATTATATATTTTATTTTAATATTAATTAACATATTGGATAAATCAAATAACCCTATTATTATTACCTATTATAAATAATAAACATAGAAAAAGAGTCTCACCTTTCTTAGAAGACTTAATAGACACCAACCCACTCTCTTCATTACGATTAGCAGGCACTATTTTCAATTCATTTCTCTCCAGAAGTTTCTCTTCCGCTTCATCGGAGAAATCCTTTGCTTGGACAGCCGGCGACGCCATCTTGTTGTCTGTTAGAAATGGCCAACTGTGACAAAATGGCGCATATTTTTATTTTCTAGTGTAGGTGTTCTTTGGAATGTCACATCTACATTTCTTTGAATAATATCAGTCTTGTATTTTGGCTGGTGTTGATTAATCTGAAACAATAAATGAAACAGTATTATTTATCAGTTAATTTTGGCGTTGATGTAATTTTACTTTATTAAACGAAAACTTAAGCTAATACAAGACATATTTACTTCACGCTGTATCTTAACAATTACAAAACTTAACGCTGTACTTTGCCTCCTTACCAGAGCAAGGAAATAAAAATATTAAATATGTCATTGTCGCAAGTTACAATCGAGCCCACCACCTGACACGTTTAGAGTGGCACGCTTCTGTCCCTGTGCCACGACTGGCCTCTCCCACCAAAAATTTGAAATTTATTGCCATAAAACACTATGAAATACCAAATACGTAGTCGATGCGGACGAAGTCGCGAGCGGAACACTAGCAGTAACAAATAAAAAATGGTATTTTTTTTCTTATTTTCTTTATAACTTGTTATTGGAAATCGTATCCGTAACCTTCTCGATTCAATACTCAAGCAATCGTGACTTATCTGTGACAGTTGCACCTAATTACTCTAATTACGAAACAAATCCTAGTAATTTAAACAAGGACTAACTAACGATGTGGAAAATTTTAATTTCCTTAACTATCTAACTATGACTTCGTTATGTAATAGATAGTCATGGGTTTAATTTCAAATAAAATTTATTAAAATGGTACAAAATTTTCATTCCAGAATATCTTAACACTCCCTCCTGCTGACTATCGCCTATCCTGATCCTGATATGCGGGAAGCAGAGTGCCACTAAAACAAAATCCATATGATGTATAAAAATTGTAAAAACTGTTTGTTTGGTTAAATGCGCTAATCTCGGAGACTATTGCTTCGAATTGAAAATAATATTTTTGTGCTGGAGACGACGTATTCATACATTTATCCTTTCTACTGACATACCAATATATCTTTTTACTAGTAAATAGCACGCAATCGTAAGATATCTTTCAATGCTAAGTCCTTAACCGAAATAACGTCAATTAATATAATGGCTACGCTCAAGCTTAATAAACATTTGTATTATCTGTGCCGTTGTAATTGTTTAGGCTATTTAGTTTATATTGAGGTCCTCGTTGCGCAGTGGCATAGCAAGTGACTGTAACCGCTATTGTGGGTTCGAATTCCCACTCAAGCGAATATTATACTTAAATAAAATAAAAATGAGAATGAAATCATATTTAAGTCATTTCCTCGCCAGAAAGAAGCTAGAAACCTAGTGTTAAAACACACCGTCCCATTAAGCTACTCCTTTTCTCCACTTTTCACCGAATTCTGGAGGTATTACGTGTTAAGTAGCGAAACTCAACGTCGTGATTTGCCTCGTTCCTAGAGCAAAGAAATAAAAATATTTAATATTTCATTTCCTGGAGTAGCAATTGAACCCACAACCTGTTGCTTTTACGGTCGACAGGCCCCTAAAATATTTAAGTAAAATATTGTCAGATGTATAATTTCCCCCCATGTAGCAAGACAAAGACCGACATTATGTTCCGCTACTCAACTCGCAATGTCTCAAATTACTATCTCTTACTGTGTTACATTATTATCTATTTCTAAATAGATGTGGCTTCGATCTTAACTCAGGGTAATGAAATTATATTTTTTCATATGACAAAGTGCGCTGGCAAGTCAAAGCGCGGTGTTAGGTTCCACTGAACACAAATCTCCACAGAGTTGATAATGAAAAATGAAATATTTTAAAACTAGATTCTCTCTGCTTCCCTTAAAAGATGTGAAACGAATAATTAAAAGTAACAGTAAAAATGTCTTCTCGCCCTCAATTATTTCATTCAGTTACTATTGACAGCACAAGGGAATGAAAAGAAGCTATAGTGGTGCTATTGGAGCATACCGAATTAATTTATTATCCATGGGAGAAGGACTTTTTATTCTTGAAATTTTAAAGATCTTTCATCTCTGAACAGAATACCAGCTACACGTAGCTGCCACGTTTCTTGATGATAGAATTAAATATAGAATAAAAAAGATCAAACTTAAAAAAAACGTTATCAATTCTTCTACACCGGACAATGTATATATGCTATATAAAAGTGCCTAATTTTTAATTTTAAAAAATTCGTCATCTCAAGTTTTTTTAGAACGCGCCTGATTGTCAGCGTGCATTGGTTGGTTGTGGGTTCGTTTCCCATTTGGGAAATAAATTATTATCATTTGTGCGCCCTGACAACAAGACAAAGTGCAGCGTTGAGTTGCCCCACGCAACCTCTACGTCTCCTAACACTGGCTTCCATATGAAAGTATGCAGAGTAACTACTGCTATATGCGGAATGAGGAAGCTGTTTTTTTTTTGTATTTTAAGGTATATTTGAAGGCGTTTTAGGTTGAGTTAGCAATCAGGGTCATTTCATCACATTTAATTTTATACTACTACACTACATTCTTTCTCTTATCGAAATTTAGTCCAAAACGTTTATTTTCGAATTTTGATATAAACTCGAGTGTTTGATATTTTATCTTCAAGATAACCATTTTATAGCACTAGCCTTGTTAGGTATTATCAGGACATAATCCCATCTTTCTTTAATTCCTTCGCCTCCAAAATTCATTGCGAGTTGCAGAGCTCAACGCCGCGCTTTATATTGACACAGAAGAGGAAATAAAAATAAATTAAACAAAATTATCCTACTAATGGATATTCAAAATCCACCACTATTCCGTTTACAGACTACTGTCCAATTCTGCTACTATGACCAAAGTAGTCAGAAGGAACCTGGAAACTTAGTGGAACTGGAGTGGAATGTGTTAAACACTCCGCTCCCTATTCAGATACTTCCGTTCTCCTCTTTCCGAATTCTTGAGGCATTGCGGCATTGTGTGTTGAGTGGCGAAACTCAACGCCACAAATCCACAACCGGCGCGTTTACGTTAGTTACACCTTGTGCTACCGGCACTGTAACAGCTTTCCTTTCCAATAGCATATCAGGGGTAGGCAGAGAGGACCTCGTGTTAAGGAGATAGTATTTAGAAGTACCTATTTCTACCGGCTCCATATGGATTTGACGTTAGTCATGAAGTAGCGGCACCAGCTTGCGACTGTAAACGCGACCGGTTGTGGGTTCGATTCCTATGACGAAATGGAATATTTAATAATTTGTTTTCCTCGCTCTGGTAACGAAGCAAAACATGACATTAAGTTCTGTTTCATATGGCTTAAAGTGGGGAACGGAGTATCTTGACACTACTACTGTCTACTGTGGAGAATGGAATGTCTTAACGCTGAATTACTTTTACCTAACCCCGCTAATCGAGATACGGGTAATCCACAGAAGATTATCTCCTGCTAATACTAAAAATGTGAAAGCTTGAGAGGATGGATGTTTGTTCCAATTTCACACATAAATAATTAAACGGATTTAAATGAAACTTTACAGTATTGTTGCTTATTTATATCAGAATAACACATAGGTTATATACTTATTTAGAAACCGCGCCTCCTGGTAACCGACCAGGTCGGTTTCCAGGAGGCGCGGGTTCGAGTTCCGCTATGTTCAAATCTTTATACGTTTTTTAAATAAGTGTGGAATAACACTTTAAAAAATCTTAAAAACATAGGTTATAATTGATGTAAAAATTTCATATAATTTGGGTATAATGTAACAATGAGTTTAGGGAGGGGCTGCTGCCTTCGAATCCCTAGTAAAGCTACAAATATTTGCCACTACATGGAATCGAACACACAACCATCGCGTTTATGCTCCACTGGGCTATAACGGTTTCACATTTATAATAGGCATACATCAAGACTATTACTGTTAAGTGCAATACACTTTCATTGTAGTCTCTTCGCAACGTCACATCCGGTGACTCAATTGCTATGGGCCAATCAAGCTTGTTAGGCATATATGTTCATATACGCGTTTGATTAAAAACATGTTTATCTGCATATACTTTATATTAATACAAATATAAATTATTTTATATTTAGAAATTTAATTTAGTATCAAGCTATATCCCGCAAATAGTAGGATAGACGGAGAGAACTTCCCCGAATCCCCCAATCCCCACGAACCCACAATATATGTTTTTTATAATTCACGCAAACGTAATTGCAGCCAGTAAGTAGTAAAATATAAATGATAGTGGAATAAACGTCATATAACAGATAATTATAATAGTCGCATATTTGAACAAGAAAAAAATCCTTGACCTATCACACTATTCTAACATGATTTTACTTTTTATCACAGCACTACTACCACGTATTGCGATTTTTACAAAAAAAAACTAAGCTGAGGCAGTCGTGGCGCAGCGTGAGACTGTAAGACTAGAGCCTGTAGAGAACTGCTGAGACTGTAGGACTGTATTTATTATTAGCCAGCAAAGTACAGTATTGAGTTCCGCCACTCAACACGGAGTGTCATAACACTAAGTTCCTTCTGCCTGTCCTGACGCTGAAGGTTACATTAGGTTCAGTGGGGTAGGGACTCTTCCCACTGAGTAGGTATAAAATACTCCCATTTCCCCGCTATGCTTTCATTATTTTCTATTCTCTTTTTTTCAGCTTCACGCTGTTTTCCGCATATATGTTACATAATAGACTGAGGGAATATTGACGTACAACGTAGTTTCAGACACTCTGTTCCCCACGCAACGACCATTATTAGAGACGTCGTTTGTTGGTTGGCGGATCCTAACGCAGCACTTTGTCGTGTTACCATACCTAGGAAATGAAATTAATTCATCCTCGTAAGTGGCAATCAAACCCACAACCCTAGCGTTTACGCTACGTCGACCTCATTTGTTTTTAATATTGTTTTATAGGCAAGTAACAAGAAAAGATGAATCATATAGTATTGAATGAGAGAACAATGGGACAGCTGTTGTTTACAATAATATACATATTATTATGCGAGTCTTATATCATACTTTAGTACTATGGTGTCATCTTCGTGACACCATAGTACTAAAGGCCATCATGGTAGCATTTAATTGACTATAAACACGGCGGTTGTGGCTTCGATTTCGACTCAGGGGTCAAATGACGGTTGTGTGTGTAGTTCCCATTTGACTCAATGAGAATAATTATATCTTTTAGGGTTCCGTACCTCCCAAGAAAAAACACATAGGAATACTTTAGGAATAGTCTATCAAGATTGTTTTTCTCAAAAAATCGGAGATATAATGAGCTGAAATTCAAACAAAAAGAAAAATAAATCCGAAAATTAGAAACCCCAGAAAATAAAACATAACAAACTTACGTTTGTAGTTCATATAAAATTTGTGCATAAGACCAAAACCTAAAGTTATAATTTTATTTTAGATTTACGGTGTACCGTATCGTTGGTCTATAATCAAGAAAATATTACGGAACCTGCGATGGGAGAGTCCGATTCGCACTTGGCCAGTTTTTTACTTACACACTCTAGGAAAAAAAACGCACCGAATGCAATCATAAAATGGGTTGTACAGTATAGAACCGGCACTTTAAATTCTTTTAAAATCGCCTCAAAAGGCCTGTATCTATCGCAAAAAAACTAAAAAAATTATCTACTTATAAGATAAAAAGCTTCCAAACATGTTTTTTATATCTATAATTATTGTTTTATTCTTGGCAGAACGGGTCTGTGGCCTGTGGCAATGACCGCTACCGTAAAAAATACGGTCAACGTACAACGCTAGAGGTTGCGTATATTTATATTAATATTAGCATTTTTGAAATCCAATAATATTATAAATGTGAAAGTTTGTTTGTTTCAGTATCACACATAACTACTGAACTTAACGAATTTACATGAAACTTTACAGCTTCAATCTATATTCCAGTTATACTATCATAGGCAGAGAGTACCTAGTGTGAAAACACTCCGTTCTCCGATTTCGTTGTAAATGGCTATACCTATTGGCGTATAAATCAGTCCTTTATCTGACTTAACGTGGTGTAATTCAAATTTAATTATTTCCTCTAAATGAGAACCAAACCAACATTCATCTCATTTACAGTCAGACGAAATAACAACTGTTATTTCTCTTTCATTTTATTATTAAATGTGAGATATATTAGCTTTAGACCATCATGGCACAGCAGTAAAGCTTCTAATTAAAAACGCGACGGTTGTGTGTGTAGTTCCCATTGAAATTATTAAAAGAAAGAATTATCCTCATTTCCTCACTCTGGTAATAAGATAAAGGGCCACGTTGAATTCTGCTATTCAGCACGCAATGTATGGAAAAGAGAATGAGTTGACATTAGGTTCCCTCTACCTACCCTGCTCTATGCGGGATACAGCGTGAAGCTATGTAAGTTTCTTTTGGCATGACATTTACAGTTCTTGTTGTAGTACAATCACCTACTGTACACATACATATATACATACATACATGTCACTTCCTTTTCTTGGATATTTTCCAATATACATATCTTCATTCTCTTAATAAGTACGCTAAAATGGAGAAACTACATTTTGTTTTATAATAATTTGAACCAGCAGTATCAGTGTATTCAACCAAACAAACTTCTCCAATTTTTTTTGTTAGTTTCATGCTGCATCCCACACATGGTAGAGTAGGCAATGAAAATCTGGGAACCTAGTGTCAAGCTACTCTGTTTCCATTAAGACACTTCCTTTTTCTCTCCCCAACTTTCACTCAAATTCTAGAGGTATTACGTGTTGAGTGGCAGAACTCATGCTGCAGTTAGCAAACATTAAATATTTAATTACCACAAGTAGGAATCAAACACACAACCTGTCATGTTAATAGCCACATACTTACACCTCTGCGTAAAATTTTAATCTTAGTTAAATAGTTTATAACATTCAAAAAAAATAACAAAGTTTTATCCTTTTCGGATGCATGTAGCTTTGGCTGTAAATAAACACTAAAGCAAGTTAAATTACATATTCATATTAATATTGTATGAGAGTCATGTTACATTTGTATAACCTCAGTTGGCACTAAAAGACAAGAAAGACTATCTATTTTTTTATTACTTTCTGATTATTTAACATTAAATGGGATATATAGAGATAGGATTGCTATATCCCATATAAACGTAAAATTTTTGACCATTTTAGAGACAAAATGCGGCAGAACCGAATGCAGTGTAATGTCTAAATATGCATATTCACCATCACATTGAAGGGGAAATTGGTTTTCTTTTCTCAGCTCGGCTTTAGCCTGTATAATATAACCCCTAAAAAATAAAAGTAAAATGTGTACCCTACACATGTAAAAAGTAATGTTAAAATGTATAGCAAAATGTATAAAACTCACAGCCATCATATATTATGCAATGCCACACTTTTCCACAATATTTTCCATGTTGTATAACTTATTTTACAGTAAATACTAAGTTATTGCACTTAAACTCAGACATTTGTAGGAATATTTATATGTTAAAAATATTTGCTCAATTAATTCCAATGTGTAGTATAGTTAGATGTATGCTTTATAATTTTAAGCATTCTAAACTTCTTTTTCCAATTTTATAAAATACTGTGTAGTTTTAATTTTTTTTTATGAATTTTAACAAAGCCAAAAAAGATGCCACCATGATCAAGTAGCATAGTTTCTGACATTAAATTGATTTGTTGTGGGTTTAATTTACACTAGGTCCACTCAACCTATGCTGGCAAAGGGGATATGGGACACAGCGCAAGTACAAAAATATATTTTTATTAGTAATGTAATTATATAAAATAAATATTTTTTTCACGTAATTTATTATAAGCTATGACTAAAGGTTGAAAAATAAAAGTTAAAATATTTTAAGCTTAAAAATCAATAATTAGAATAATTAATTTTAAAAAAGTTGTAAAATTAAGTATCTTTATTTTAAATATATTTTTTTGTATAAACTTCTATGATGTATTTAAACTACGTTTTCAATTTAATCTTAACTTATGTAATATAATATAATGTTACATATTGTAAATAAAAGATAATATAAGCAATATATGCAACATAATTGGTAATATATATTAAATAATACTCTGACAGAGGGAACCTAATGTTAAGACCATAAGTGTAATAGAGGGAGCCGGGTAGCCCGTGCCTGCTATGAATAGTCTGGTCCACCACAGAAAATGTTGTAAAAAAAATTTACCTACATAAAATAAAAAAATAACATTTATGTAAATTTATTTGTGCAAAGTTATAGTCCAAGACCCAAGAAAATAATGGTTAAGACATTGTTCCTCAAACACCAACACATTTTTAAGTTGGTTATCTAAGGAGGAAATGAAAGTAATTCATTCAGTATCGCCACGAGAGCCTCAAAAATAATTATTTATTTGTGTATAAGAAAATATGTTCATTCTATATTTTTATTGAAACCTGCCCATCAGAACCAAACAAAGAAAAATTCGTAGGTTCTAAATAATATAACAATAATAATATAACAATAAATCATTCTATTATTTTTTTATTAAATAAGTTAGGATTCATAAGTAACATTTTAGATATTGTTATTTAAAGTGTTATTTAAACTACCTCTAAGAAGAATGTCCCTATATGAATTATTGACCCTTTTTTTATCAACTACATATATTCTCAATTTTTAGAAATTTTTATAAACATTGTATCACAATAATTATAAATTTATAATAATAAAACATATGTTATTACTTCCAGTCCTATATTATAACAAAGTAAAATATACCCAAAAAAACTTACCGATATGTCTAATAAAGAATAAAATGGCACTATATATTAAATTGCACTCTCATTTCACAACAAAAAACACAGTAAAAGCTATAAATTTGGATAATTCCAAAATAGTATACAGTCCATTGTTTTATGTTGTATCACAATGAATGAATATGGTTGTATTGAGTGATAGTGGTTTAATAGTGATGTTCTTGCGTATTAGATTTTAAAATCGATTTTGAGGTTAATCGAACTAACGTTTTTTTTTATTTTTACTACTATAAATTTTAAAATAGTCCATAAATATATTTTTTAGGAACGTATAAAAGCAAATAGCAATAAAGTTTCGGGACTTGAATCTGAATATTTTGGACACTATCCAAGCGCTTTGGTTACAACGTTACTTATGTTGTCAGAATCTCTATAGAAAGACTTACAAAATTGCGTTGCCTTGTATCATTTGGCCAGAGAGAGAATTATTTATTAAATAGTTTAAGCAATTTTAAATTGTTTTTCCATTAAGAAGACATAAATGATACTATATATACAGTTCAGTTCTTTGATAATAGCGTTCTGAGCGTGCTTGTTAATAATAAATTACTTCGTGGTGGTCTCATTCCATTAAATGGAAAAAAAAAATCATAAAACTTTGTCTTAAGGTCAGTGGTTATCTTTTCCATTATAAATACTTAGAATTCTCAAACGCAAGTGCGGCTTGTTATTTTTAACCACATGCATATATACTAAAACAATTACCACCTATTACTTTTACCAAGTATTATAAGTTTTTATATGAAAAAGAACAACTTATGAGCGGCAATGCATTCACAATTTCTTCGTTGATAGTGATATTTAAAATATAAGAATATTATCAATAGCTTATCTATGTACTAGTTTTTCCTCTTTCCTTAGAAGAAATGTTTTATGTAAAGAAATAGAAAATGGCATGTAATATAAATTAAACGTATGGTAAATAAATTAAAATCTAATTATATTTTAAAAATATTAAATATAATAAATATCGACTATTTCTTACGTATTGCGATAATTACCAAAGTACAATTAACGATAATTACTAAATTAATCTAATTAAATAATCACTTGATAATAATCGATTATAAAAATCTGACTAATGAATAATTGGTTTCTCATTCGGTTACAATTATAATAGTGATTCAATTCATATAGTGGTTGACAATTGGACGTTTAAATGTCAAATCTATTTATTTATTTACATAAAGCATATTCTACACTTTAGTGTTTAATTCTACGAATGGCACTGAAAGATATATTTTTTATATATTATAGATTATGAAATGCAATTTGCTGCGTGAATTAAAACATAAAAGTACGAATTTTATATTTAAATGTAAAATGACATCGATTTTACATTTAAATATAAAATTCGTACTAAGGACTTGATATGTAAGTAAACGTTCAAATTGTGATATTTAAAGGTTGGACTATGATTTTAGACTCTAAATTGACCGAAAGAGTCTCTTCCTAGAGGGAAGCAAGCTGAGGGAATTTATTTAGTACAAAATTATACAGTCCATATCGCTCAAATATGTTCAATTATAAAAAAAGAAACAACATGCAGCAGCACAGCGCGCCGGTTGCTCGCTGTGCTGCTGCTCCATGTAGTTTCTTTCGGATTTCATATCGGATTTCAAACTAACAACTAAATAAATAAATAAATTTGTAAAACATGCCTTTTTATATATATTTATTTCAATATCTTCATGCTGTATCCGGCATATAATGTGGTGGGCAGCGATAACATAGTCTTAATAACACTATTTTTCACTTTCGTCCACTCTCCTATCATTTGAGACATATTGTATATTGAGGCAAACGATTAGTGAATAACTATTATCTGACATAAGAGTTGTTTAATAAATAACAACTTCATTAAGAAGTAAACAGATCAATTGAAATAATTGATCTTAATTAAGCCACATCTATATATAGATAAAGAGGAATCTGTCCTAGAATTAATACGAAATGATTCATTTAAAGTACACATATTTTTTTTTTGTTTTTGTAAGCTTTACATTGTATCCTACATATGGCAGGTGCAGGCAGTGGGAACCTGGCAAACTAGTGTAATATAGGACACTCCATTCCCATTCCCGCGCTTCGCCTGGTTAGGTGTCAGTGCAAAAAACTAAAAATTTTACTACCGAGAGAGAATCGAATCCACAAGAAGTTACGTTTACTGTTGCAAGTTTGTGCCCTGCACCACGACGGTCTTAGATGGTTTTATGGTTATATTTACTTTAACGATGAATTAGTGTTTCATTACTCTATTATTCGTTACCTGTTAAGATATTAGGTAGATAAGTGTTAGATGTCAAATGCCGTTTAATTGTCCATTCTCAACCAAAACAAAGGCGTATATAGTCTGTGAAGAAATTCAAAAATTATGGTTTATCTGATTAAGAGTAGACCTTTAGAAATATGAAAGATGAAACATATCCTTTAAATGAATAAAGGGGGACAGGCGGTTTTATTTAGCTCACCCCGTTTGTTTGTTTGCATCAAATTTAGTAATTGAAATTTAACCCTCTTCTCGTTAACCGATTGATCTGAAATCTGGTACTCTTAATATTGATGACAATACAATAAAAAAAATATACCTGTAAATCCATAATGGCCGTCGATACAAATTGGCGGATTACATATTACTCCACAACAACCTTTTTCGGTATCAAATGAAAGGGCTTTATTGGTGGAATAAAGCTCACTATAAAAAAATAAAATTCAAGATTGCCGCCGCAACAAAATGGCGGATTACATATTTTACACAAATACCTCAATATATATATACATATATATTACATATATATATATGTAAATATATATATCAGACAAATAATAAAATCGTTGGACGCCTGAAACTATTATATATTAACTCTAGATACGCAACGCCCAACGATTTTATTATTTGTCCGATCAATTATCATATTCACATTGATGAGAAAATTAGTGCGATCTGGTAGCTAGGACTTACCGATTTATTTTTATTGTAATAAAACCGTTTAACATAAAAATATTATTTTATTTAATTTTTTGTGATGAATTCGCAATTACCTCTATATTTTTAACAAATATGCTCTATGCTATTGGTTTTTATTTAAATTCTGTAAATGTTAACCTATTTAAATGCTGTATTTTATTATTACTTTCATTTGTCTTTTTTTATTCATAGTAGTTAATCTTTAGCCGTAACTGCGCCTTACAAGGTGCCTTTTATTAGGATGCTTTTCCAGTCGGTTTCGTTATTTGCTATTATATTTTTTTTTATTTCATGAATTGCCTTGTTGGAAACAAACCACGGCACTTGGCTGATTGTTAGTAGTACTTATGGAGTTTTGTGCTTGCAGCCATTTCCCCAGTGTTGGATCCCATAAAACAAAACAAGCTCAGTACCTTGTATATCAAGAACTTATTGATGAAATTTAGTTTTCTGTCACACCCTATTATCCAATTATGGGTTTTATATCGAATTAAAATTCAACACAAGAACCTCTCTCAATACAAAGGTAACAACAGTTCATAAAAGCGTCTTACGTAATTATTTTTTCAACTTTCAAACTATAGTTTACAAACATTCAACTCATTTACAAACCAAAGCCCAATCAACATGCAATTCTACACATTAGCGGCATTTTTCTGTATTTTCCACTTAACTAATGAGATCGATGAATTATACTTTAAAAATTTACGAAGAGAGTTCTTAGAAAGAAGAGCGGAGAAACGGAAACAGGATGTCCGTCTGAAATTACTCGATCGAATATCAAATTCTACTACATTAATTTTTGAGGGTATTTTACATATTTTAGAAAATAAAAACAATATAGAGGAAGCTTATAAGGACATCATAATCATGAAAGAAGCTAAATATATTTATAAGAGAGGTTTCGTCTGGAGAACTTGGAGGGATGTAGAGATGGGAGGGAAAAGAAACATTGTACACTATAAATGTTCTAATATAGTAAAAAATAATTATACAAGATGTGATGGTGGTTATTGGGTAATTATATATTAATATTATTGTTAAGATTCACGCTTTTCCGCGGATTATGTTGAGGACAGTCGTTGCGCAGGGGCACAAGTGTGGGACTGTAACTGCGACAGGTTAATGGTTCAATTTCAACTCGGAGGAATTAAAGATTTAATATATTTATTTCTTCGCTCTGGTAACGTAAACTGCCAAAACTATGGAATACCTAAAGAATTCGACGGGAAGTGGGGAAAGAAAGTGTCTTGTGTTGCGTGGCAGAACTTAAAGCTACCTTCTGTCCTATCTAAGCGAGGAATTAAAATTAATTTATTTCCCAGAACGGCAATCGAACCCACAACCATTGCAACACTATTATATCGTTTTTTTAAATCTATCGCTTACATTTTTACAGGATATAGAAGAAAAACCACTACGATGCCCCTATGAAATATTCTCAACCAACTCTTCCAACGATATATGTGTATTTGAATACAACTCAAAGCTAAGTGACTGTCCTTTCCATATGTCGCGAAGAGAATTGAAGATCGCGTGCAATAATTACATAGAGACGTCATTGAAAATAAGTAGAAATTGGAAAACTAAAGGAAAAAATATAGCTATTATATGCCAAGGACGTGATTTTTGTGATATCACTACTTTATATATAGTAAGTTAATTACATGTTTCTTTAGTCAGTCCTGCATACCATGGATCTATCATAGTCATGGATATATGCGTATCTATAGATATTTCTCCGTGAGTATGGGGAGAAGCCTTGCCTTTAAGTTTGTGGTGATCTTTTTATGTAATTTTCTTTTTTCAATTTTTTCAGCTTAATTTTTGTGTTAGTAAAAATTATAGGTTTGATACAGACAATTCTGTGGTGGGCACGGATCACACGGCCTTTGCTCTTCAACCGCATTCCTATGCGAATATGTGGTCAATGATCATGTATGTTATCTACAATATGCCACAAAAAATTGAGACTAAGTTTATTTTGATTACTTTCATTTACTGTGGTAGTCAAAACACGGCGTTGACTTCAACTCTCAATATCTCAATCTTCAATATCTTCAACTCAACGCGCAATATCTGGAAAATAGAGGACGGTTTTCCACTTTGAAACAGATCGTCTTAACACTAGCTTCTCTATGGGTAGGCATACGTGGAAAAAATCTTAAAATTGCTTTTTTCCAGATCCTTCCAGATACAATTGTATTTAGAATAGTAAATTCAACAAATCACATATTCTACTCAAAACTAATGAAAAATGGCAAAAAAATATACATTTGCATGAATGATTGTGGAAAATTTGATCATATCACAAAAAAGGTTGTCGTAAGCGACGAACCGTTAAGTTTAAATTTACTGAACAATAAAAAAAAGCGAGAAGAAATATATGAAAAATCGTCAAAAATATCTAAATTGTTACCCAACGGCCTCCATTATTATTTTGAAAACGGCGATGAAAGCTCTGAAGAAAGGAAAAATAATAATTTTAGTAATTTATTGACATCATCGAAGAATGCATCGAGTTGTAACAAAATACGTGAAAAATATATACAGGATGAAAAATTAAGTGATTATTGGTATAATTAATCGATAAAATATTAATTTAAAAAAGAATTACTTACTAATAAAGTCCTGTTGCACGATCTATGAAGACTTTATAACGAATTCTACTTCATTTATAAATAAAGATTATCTATTTTCAACTTTTTAAAAATATTATTCCCCACTAAGAATAAAAAATATGTACATCTATACTTATATAACAAAGCGGAAGAGTTTGTTTGTTTAAGCGCTAAGACCCCTGGAACTACTGGTCGGATTAACAAGTTTTTTGTTTTGTTTGAAATCTGCATTTCCCAGGAGTGGGCTATATTAAATCAGCATGTTATTCTTAGTTAGCCTTAAATAACGATATAACAATAATAATAAACATCATCGAATTGCTTTAAGCGCGTGCGCTGCAAAATTAATTGAATATATGTTAGTACATTGTACTACAAAAAAATTAAATTTCATTAATTCCAAAATAAAGTCCGGGAAACCGTATTATAAATAAGGCATTTTGTGACGAAAATTTTATTTGACTAAGATATTGAAACTTAAATTAAATTAGCTTCACGCTGTATCCCGCACACAGCAGGGTAGGCAGAGGGAACCTAGTGTTAAGACACTCCGGTCCCCACTTTCTGCCGAATTTTGGAGGCATTGCGTATTGAGTGGCAGAACTCAACGCCGCGCTTTGCCTCGACACCAGAGCGAAGAAATGGAAATACAAATTTAACAGTCACACTTTGTGCCACTGCGCCACGACCGGCCTCGAATTAAATTTTATATGTAATTTTATATGTATGTTTAGCATGTAAATTGGACGTACCTACACTTTTCGAGGAAATGTAAAAATAAAATAATTTAAAACGGCCGCAAGCCTAGGGTGGAGATTCACAGGAAGCGCCCTTGCCGTCAATGACGTCCTCGCAGGCAGTCACCTAGTGCTTGTACTTTCTCAAATTTATAAAAATAAGTTTATCATGATTGAATGTATATATTCGCAACGTTAATTTTTTATAAGTTTTATTAAAACTATCTATTGCTGATACCTATTGCAATGTTTTGATTTAAGAAACAATATGTTATTTTATTTTTATTAAGTCTTCTCAATATAAAAGTACATACGTATGCCGATGCCAAAAAACGACGTTACTAATAGATTTCCCAATTAATTTCAAATGTTATTTTGGCAAAATTCAACCCACAACCGCAAATTATGGGCCATTCCCCCGAAAAGTATATAAAAGCCCAGTAATACGACATTTCGAGGCCTAAACACCACCTAACTCTTGAGATATATATTGCTTTGAGTAGCGGATAGCGAAACTAAATGATGCACCTATCTTGTTACCGAACAAGGAAAAAAAGCATTTCACTAATTGGAAACTGAACCTTCGACCGTTAACAATCAGATGCTGTGCCACTGCGCCACGACAGCCTATTGTACAAAGGGTATATCTATGTATGTATGTATATATATATATATATATATATATATATATATATATATATATATATATATATATATATATATATATATATATATATAGTAAAGTGTTTTGTTTTCATATTTAGATTTTTTTGTAAAAATTTTACCCACAACCGTAAATAGTACTAGCCACACACACACATCCATAAATAGTAAGTTAGTAGTAAGTAGAGAATAAATAAAACAAATTTATAATAAAATATATATTTTTTTCTGTAAACTGTATACTATAAGGCACTTATAATTTATATACATATTTTAATTTTTAAATTAAAACCAAACAAGATCATGCATAAAATAAAGAATTTCAAAGGACAATGATAATAATTATAGTGTCAAAAAACTCCGTTCGCCACATTCAGAACAAACATAACAATGCTCGTTAGGTGGCGGTTCTGAACGCCGCATTTTGTCTTATGATAAAAAATTAAAAATTATTCAGTCTATATTTTCAAATTTTTGTTTTAGAACTTTAAAATTTTAATAAACAATACACAACAACTAGATATTGGTTGTGTTGTAGTAAAATTTTCTATAAAAATATTATAGTATATTCTATTCAGTTTGGTCAATAAAATAATTCAGGTTAACAATAATTTTACATAATTATGTTACACAACTTAATATAAAAGTCTATACATTGAGAACGTACCTAAAAAAATTTAAATGGAAGACATCTAAATACTAAACGTGCAATAAAGTGTTATTATTATTATTATTACTTAAAATAAGTGATTTAGCTCAGTTCTTTTAACCTCCGATTTTGTTAAACCTAAAAGCTGGCCGTATAAGGTATTCTACAGTATTCTATGGTCATTTATTTCTGTAATAAAACCTACTTTACATAACTTATCTTCTAAGAGTTCACTATAACAAAAAAAAAAATATTTTGTGATATTAAACAACAGTTGAATAGGTATAATAATATTTTTAACATTTTTCCAAAGTGTTATTCCATACTTAGGAAAAAAAACACTTATTAAGAACACATATAAAAAAATTTACATAGCGTAAACCCGCGCCTCTTGGCCGCCGTCCAAGCACTCTGGCCAACAAAGCCATACATTCGTTTCCAGAACTTAATAAGTAAATAGATTTATAAACATTCAGAAATATTTATAATTGCTCAATTCACGTAAAAAATATTTTCAAAGTGTCGGAAATTTGAAAAAAAAATCAAATTTAAATTTTTGTATGTAAATAAGTATTAAAAATAAAAATGACACAGTATCAGTCAATATACCTGCCATTGACTGTGATGATAGTTCTGCTGAGATGGGATTCATTCAACAAATGCTCATTTTTATAGAAAGAGGTACTTCCTACACTTACAGATAATCTGTAACCGTAGGAGGTATCTCTAACTACTACTCTAGAAAAAAATAATATTATGTAATTTAGCCTATAGCCTTCCTCCATAAATGGAATAACCGACACTAAAAGATTTTGTAGAACCTAAAAGTAGAACCTATATTTCCTGAGATTAGTGCAAGCCAACAAAACTCTTGAGATTTATATTAGTATATGCATGCAAACATTTATCGATTGTTGATATTTTTATTTTATTTACTTGACACTGTATTCCGCATATAGCAGGTTTTATTGTTAAGACAATACTTTTACATTAAGACATTTTTGTTTCCCACTTTCCGCCAAATTCTGAATTGATTTGGAGTGACGGAACTCAACACTACATGCTACCTCATAACCAGAATGAGGAATGGAAAATATTAAATATTTCATATCTTGAGTGCCAAGCGGTCTGCGTGTGCCCCTGCACCACGACTAGCTTCTATTATCATGATATATGATTAACTATAGTTAATTAAAATTGTGCTATCAAATGCTGTTTAAACAAAAAAAAGAGATAAACTTTTACATGTATAGTAAAACTAAATACATTAGTCTAGTCTTAAATTTAAAAAAAGTTTAAGCCTCACATTTGGTCCTACTTACAGCAGGATAGGCAGAAGGATAGGAATCTTGTGTCAAGACATAAAAATTCTTCACTGTGCCGATTTTTCACATATCGTCAGCTTAGGGTGCAAGCCTGCTAAATATGTTTTTTGTAAAAACCTTATGATATATGTATGTATGGTCATGGTTTCTTAAAAAGTATTTTGTTTCTTGTTAATTTGCTTAATAGGCTGTTAGCAGGTTTACACTCTAAGCCAAAAATATGTATTGTTAATTTATTACAAGTTTTCATTTTCTAACAAATAACAGATATATGGGATAGATTTACACTCGGCAAATGCAAATTTTATTTTTTGCCTTGCAATGTCTAGAATTCAGGCAGTGTGTCACATAAAGGTGACATAAAGTCTATATTTATAACTAGGAATATTTAACAAATATATGTATAATTGTATATAACTACATGATTCTTTTGACAAATTAGCTTTAACAATTTTCACATTTATATAAATTTATATTTGTCTATGAAATATAGTATAGTCTAAAGACATTTTGACATATTAAAATAGGTTTACCTTTGTCACATATATTTATATTTAAAACTAAAGTTATCTATCATCAATATTTTTGTGGAAGAACATGATTTAATTATAAAATTTCTTAGTAAACTTAAATATTGCAAAATTAAATACTTTTATTGGACTGTCATTATACCAGAGAAATAATTTGTTTCCCCAAGTAGGAATCAAACCCAAACTTATCACTTTTACAGTCAGATACTGCTTCGCTGTGTGATGATAGTCTCATTATAAAATTCAGAAGTTTTAACTCACTGTGTTAATAAAACAAAGCATAAATGAAAAAAACCAAGGAATTCCTCCAAGTGGGAATAGAACCTACCAGCCAATAAATATTTATTCTTTTAAAACTTTCTTTCTCCTTTGCAAACCACATTTGTGATCATATATTTGATAATGTCTTTTAAAAGTCTTAAAACACTTGTCACATGAAAATTTTCTAACGTTCATGTGTCGTTCCCTAATATGACATTTAAGGCTTTTCTTAACCATTTCCTTTTTACAATAATCACATATGGCCTTCGAATATTGATCAGTACATTGCATTGTATCTCTATATAAGGAACCTTCTTTTTTAATTTCCGATTTTATATCACAAATGTTTACTTTTGGACATTTTTTAATAGTTATAACATTATTATTAACTTTAGTTATTTCTACACAAGTATTAGCATTTACAGCTTTCTCTATCCATTTGTCGTTTACAAGTTTACTAAAATGAGACGGCTCAGCATTGACTTCAGTATTAAAATGTATTTTGCGTATATGCTTATCTAAAATTCGTTTTTCACAAAATGATACACCACAGGCTTTGCACGGGAACTTAACCTTGGATTTTATAGGTTCATCATGCACATTTTTTAGGTGAGCAATTAAATTGTATTTGTTTAAAAATCCACGTTCACAATAATCGCAAATAAAACGTTTTTTGTTCTGTTTTCCAGAATGGCTTTTAACATGCCTTATATATATATCAGATCTGAAATATTCTTTGGAGCAAAATTCGCATTTAAATCTCGCTTGAACAGCGTCATGTCGAAATAAATGAGATTTAAACTTATAAGCGCTACCTATCACAATTTTGTTGCAATGTTTACAATAATTCTTTTTCTTTCCCACAGGGTCAGTTTTCTTCGTCATGTTATAACAAAAACAATAGAATAATAAATAAAAGACTACCTAAACGATTGATTTTGTTTAAAATTAAATGATAAATCTCAGTATAAAAGAAAATAAATCACAAAAAATAAAATAATCGTGCAAAATAAAAATATACGCGAAAATAAACATAAAACAGATGTTGACGTTGATAGCTGTGAAAGTTATAAATAAAATACAGATGTAAAATTGTTTTGCGATATAAAAAAAATATAAATTAAACAAATCTGCATGAAATAAGACAAAGATAAGATCTAACAATATGTTTATAAAATTGTACGTTAACATAATCTTATTTTTTTTAACATATACAGTTATTGGTTCTCATAAATCCTTAAAATGTAATATCTTCTTTTTATATAAATATCTTTTTTCTATGATAATAATAGTAATTTTCTTGCAGCCTTCTATATATATAAATAAAACGCCTTAGTATATAATGTTCAGTGTTATGGGCATATTAGAAAATAAAAAATACACTACGAAGGCTGGGTTACTAGATCGCTATCTATAAATATACTACTAAATATTATCTAATTCTAATTATAATATTAACTTTAAAAAGTTTACGTGGTATTATTAAAGGAAATTATTGCACAAATTACTTCACTTGTATTTTTGTGTGTGGACCTAATAAGATGTAGTAAACGAAAGTAGCAAAGCAAAAATCATAATATCCACACATATGAAGTTAAAATATTTTATAACTTTTGTTAATTATTTTCTCCAGATTAATTGAGTTTTATGTTATCAGTTTAAATAAATTGTCTATGATAATATGTATTAAAAATATTCATAGTCTCTACAAAACTACTTTTTTATATAAAATATATATTTTAAATAATATATAATAAGACAAGTATATTATCTAATAAATAATATTTATCTTTACTGAAATAACCACTATAATAAAATTTTAATAATTTAAAAGTAGAAATATAACTAGTTAATTAGTAAAAAACTGTCGATCTTTTTTTGTCACAATTTAAGTATTTCAAAGTATAGTATTTTATTAAGCAGATATCTTAATTTAGTATATTATTTTGTATACACAGAATTTAAGTTGTGTATAAATTCAATAAAACATTTACACCTCTAGTCAATTAATTTAATGGTTTCTTTAAATATTAGTAATAATATAAATATGATTAATATACCTTAATCAATTTTAAAACAAGTTTTAAACAAGTTAAGCAAGTTTTATATATAAAAATAATATCTTTAGCAAATCATTTACTGCGACATAGTTCTAACTTACTCATAATGACATTTTATAATGTTGCCATCAGAAAATAATGCAAACTAATTTTAAGAAGGTACTTTTTTTAAGAATTACGTTTATATACCGTTTTAATAGTAATTTTACGTAAATATAACAAAAACCATCAATTTCAATTGTAAATCTAATTAAATATGACCGAAATTAAAGTCAACTAACAAGATTTGTATTTTTGGCTAAACAAATTAGTAATAGCGACTCTCTTTATAAAAGTGAAGGTCTCTTGTATATTATTTGGAACATTTCGAAACGTATTTTGTTGTAGAGAAACTTAAATAGCAGGTAATATAACATAAACAAAATTTTATTATATAAATATTAAACAATATCAGTTTTAATTCGCTTTTGAAATGCTTTAAACTTCGTTGTTACTGTCCTTTTGGTTATTACTTATTAAGCTATTTAATTAAAGCTGTTAATGTGTGTTTTAGGGAATTTATACAATAATTAAACATAGGAGGTTAATATGAAATAAATATTAGTCATGTCTAATTAATTTTATATATACACATATGCTTACATTTACTTTGCATATATATTCAAATTTATTGCGTCTATTGAAATTAATTCTAAAACAATTCTAGTTATGGTATAAGAATTAATTATTTCATTTGTAGATGTGAATTGTTATAGTTTTATAATAACAAAACTATGACACCTTAATTTTTTACTTCAACCTTAGAATTTACTTACTTACTTGATAATTATTATTACTTTCAGTAATCTCAAAATGCTAAAATCTAATAAACCCGAAAGGAAAAAGCCCAGAGCAATGCCTGTAGAAACAATTGTCACAAGGTTCAAATCAAAACAAAAGTTATTGGAAAAAGAACAATCAAACACAACAAATAATGTAAAAAGACAAAAAACAAATAAAAAAACTGTATTAAGCCAAACAAAAGTAATAAATCAATTCAAACATATGGAAGTGGCTGAAAAAAAAGAGATCTATGCAAATAAACTTAGAAGGAACATTGTTGATAAAAAAATAATGCTTGTACCGAGGCATAGTTACAAAGTTATTGGTAGAATCAAAGGCTGTAATAAGAGAAAACTAAGAACACCACAAAAAGGTAATTAAAATGTTGCTTTTTACCTAAATATTATAAAACTGCTAATTTTTGGCTTAATCCTGATGTATTCATTTATCAACAATGGTTGTATAGGATATATTACAATATATTAATATTCCTAATGCAACATAGTTGTTTCCACAGGAGCAGTCAAAGGTAAGCTATTAATAAGAATAAAGAGAAACGAAAGTAAGACATGTACATGGTATACAGTACAATATCACTAATCCAACACTTTTAATAATATATTTATTTAAATAATCTGATACACAACAAATATAATACTTAAAAATATATGAAACAAGGTTTTTAAAAAAGGACTACAATTTGCTGCCGAACAGTAAACTGTGAAAGCAATGAGATATGTTGTAGTTGTTAAAGAACCTTTAGATTATATTTTGTTTTTATGAAACTCTTAAGTTTTGTGTTTTACTTCAAACATACAGTTGAGAGTGGCAGATCCTACACAGAGGAAATAATTTGTTTTTTCCCCTCACTCTATTCGACAAATCAAGGGTGTCTATTACAGTAGACAGTAAGAATGGCCTTCAGGGTGGACTCACAATATAGTGCCGACTAATCCCTAAAAGTGATGTAAATACTTAAAAATGGACTGTGATTATACTGTTTTATCACCGCATTGCTTAGAATAATCTATTTGAATAAAGAATATTTAGTTTTTTTTTAATTGCACCACTATTTAAGTGAACATTTCACAAAAATATATATTTTTTGAAAGTTGAAAAAAAAATGTTTCAATTTGATTAGATAGTTTAAACACCAGTACTTCCTTAGATTAGTTTGTTCAACCAAACAAACTCTTTTTGGATTGATTTCATTACAGATAGTACATACTTTTTTATTTAATAAAAAAAAAATGTCATGTTTTTTTTCAGAAATAACCTTCCCAATGCAAAGGCATAACTCAAATTCATCCAATGAAATAAAATACAAGCAAACAGACATTTCAATAACAGATATGGTTAAAATAATTGAAGACAGTAAAAGTTTAGACGACGAGGACTTGTTGGAAATTCTAACTTGCCCAAGTCCAGTTTGGTGGGAAGATCCACCTGATGGATATATAGAAGGTATTTAGATTATTTTATAGTCAATAATATTGGTATAGTTTTTATCATAATAACTATTATCATTATTTTTTGAGGCTGTCGTGGCGCAGTGGCATAAGCGTATGACTGTAAACCCGACGGTTGTGGGTTAGATTTCCACTGAAGGAGATAAAATATTTAATATTTTCTTATCCTCGGTCTGGTAACAAGGCGCTAATCAACACGCAATGCTTTCATTCGGCGAAAAGTGGCTATAATTGAAGGGTCTCAATGAGAATGGAGTGACTTGATACTAGGTTCCCAGGTTTTCTCTGCGTGCCCTGCTATGTGTGGGATACAGCGTGAAGCTAAAAATAAATTTATTTAATAAAACATTAAAAAAAATTGCCTAATGTATACGTATATAGCCTAATATACGGGATGTTGTAGTTTAGGAGATGGGAACATAGCATTAAGACACTTTGTTCCTCACATTCTGCCCAAATTTCGACTGAGGGCTATTGAGTACTGAGTAGCGGATATCAACGCCGCGCTTTGCATACCAGACAAAGAAAATAGGAACAGTTCATTTACAGTCAAAGTAATACATAATTAAAAAAGTAATACATACTTAATTAACATTTTACAGAAGCGATATTCTCCAGACCACAACAAAAATTCGAACAAAAAAGTATCAAAACTCAAATTCTAGAAGAACAAATAAAACAAGAACAAAATGAAATAGAGAAAAAAGCTAAAGAAGATTTGTATAATCAGATATTAGAAATAAAAATAGAAAACAATAAAAATCATGATAAAACATTCGTAAAAAAGCGTTCCAAATTAGAAGTCATATTAGATAATATTACAAAAACTAAAACAAAAAAAGAAAACAAATTAGAATCCAATTTACCAAACAAAATTGAAAATTCCGCAATTGTGAGATCAAATTCCGCAATCTCGATATCAAATTCTGCTAAATCGTCAACAAAATTAAAGAAAAGAATACAAAAAACACAAATTAAAAGGAAAACAGTCAAAACAAAATTGAAAAATAAACCTAAATTAAGACCAAAACAAAAAAAATATAAATTAATAAATAAATCTAAGAAAAAGCGAAATTCCGATAGTTTTAAGTTATCAGACATAGAAGATGATATATTGAAACATTTAGAAAACATGGACATACCTATTCAAGATAAAAACGAAACTAATTTAGATATCAATAAGGGCCCTGAAGGAGAGAAAAATATACAAGAAAAAGTAATTACATCAAAAAATACAAAAGAAAATGAAATAAAAGACAAAGAGAATAAGGAAAAAGACATAAAAGACAAAGAAACAAAAGAAAAAGATATAAAAAACAAAGAAAAAGTCATAAGAGAAGTAGAAACAAAAGAAAAAGTTGAAGTTAGAAGAATATCCATTGATTCTAACAAAAGTGATAGAGTAACAGACGAAGCTGAGTACTTAGATATGAGTGTTTTCGACGAAATCATTAAAAATAAAACTGATTATACGAAACATTTACAATTTAATGAAGTTTCAAATTCAAAAGGCGATGACACAGAATACGTGACGGTGTACAAAATCATTAGTAATGAAACAAATAATGATATCAATGAATTGAAAATTATGCTTCCCGTCGAACGTAAACATGAAAAATATAATGATGGCACCAAAATTAATGATTATTATAAACATTGTAAGAAAATTAATATAGATAATGAATTAAAATTGGCAAAAAACGATGAAAAATCGGTTATAGTATCGACAAATGAATCGAAAGTGAGTGAAAAGTTCTCGATTTTGATATCAGAAATAGATTCTATCAAATATTGTTTTGTATGTTCATCGATATTTGACAAAGATACTTGTGATTATTGTGAGAAGAAAGATTTTAAAAAGAAAAAACTTGTGATTTTTTGTGATGCTTGTGGTTCAAAAATGAATAGTAAACAAGAAATGGTTAAACATTTGGAAAGCCATCGATGATTGTCTTTTATTAACACGAACGGACGGAACTTATTGTTATGTTGTAGCCACATTATGCAAAATGTTCACGTGTTATTCTGGTGTATAAGCTATATTACTGTAAAGTTTCATCTGAATCTGTTCAGTAGTTTTTTGAAGTGGAACAAACTTCCATATTGACTTTCACATTAAAATATTAATCGCGATAGTTTTGGATAGCATCTTAATTCAAAACATTAAATTGCACGAATTGCAGAACATGCCTCACGAATTTGGCAGAAAGTGGGGTACGAAAATGTCGTAATGGCAACGAAGTCTCTTAACACTAGGTTCCCAGGTTCCCTCTGCTTACCCTGTTATACAGAGTGAAACTAAAAAACAAACATTTCACGCTGTGCACGCTGCACATATAGCAGGGTAGGCAGAGGGAACCTAGTGTTAGGACACTCCGTTCCACATGTACCATACATTTTTTTTACATGAATGAATTATTATTAGTTTCATATTTTAATAGTGTTATAAAAAATTAAATGGTTTTGTAAAGTTAAATTAATACGACCTGATAGACACTATGATTTTATTTAATTTAAATGTCAGCTTCACGCTGTGTCCCGCACACAGCAGGGTAGGCAGAGGGAACCTAGTGTTAAGAAACTCCGTTTCCCCACTTTATGCAGAATTCTGGAGGCAGTGGCAGAACTCTACGCCGCTCTTGGCCTCGACACCAGAGCGAAGAAAATGGAAATATAAATTTAAGTAAATATTTCATGTCCTCAAGTGGGGATCGAACCCACAACCAGGCGATATAGAGTCGCACTTTGTGCCCCTGCGCCACGACTGGTCTCACATATTTTAAATGTAATCTATATATTAAAACGTGAAGCAAAAACCTTGTATTTCCTTTAATGAAAATTGTGTGGACGGAGTAGTATGAAATTTTAAATGAAACTATTTTGAACCGGATTAATCGCGTATATTTTGTATTTTTATACATTTTTGGAAACCCGACGTTTCGAACACTTTGCAGTAGTCCGTGGTAGCGGGTAGACTGTCTACCAAAAATGTATAAAAATACAAAATATACGCGATTAATCCGTACGCGTTCGCGTTAAAATAGTTTCATTTAAAACGTGTATTAATCGTGAAAATCATAGAACTTATTAGTATGAAATTGTGTACATGTGTAGTTTATATAGAGACGGAATGCAGAATAATAAGATTATTTTAAAATAAAATTCAATAAAATAAAATTAGTAAAATAAAAGCACACACTAACATATGTGTGACAATAGACACTTGCATAGTGACGTACCTATATGTTGCTATGGCAACGCGTATGTGTTGAACTCATAATGTATAAATTATTTTTTGTAATTTAAGTATTTCAGAACAAGTCTCTTTATTTTTTTTTAAATTATATATGAAGTCAATTTTTCTTCGATTATTTAATTTTCGTACTCGTTACTTTTGTTTTATATGAAATTTATTGTTTATACCTTAAAGTATTTAAAATAAATTATGTACTATAAGTTATTTTTCATTGTAAGGCTTAATTTTGTATATAATAAGATAAAAAACATTTTGATAAAATTTTGTATATTAACAGGTTTTGAGGTCTTCTGGCTGTAAACGCGACGGTTGTGAGTTCGATCTCCACTCGAGAGAGTGATTTATACACAATTTTCATTCCCGCTCTGGAAAAAAGATAAAGCGCAGCGTTGGGTTCCGACACTTACTTACTTCCGAGAAATTTTATTATGAAAATATGGAATGCGGAATGCTATACTTTTTTTTTTGCTTTTTATTATTATTTACTACTATTTCTATTAGATATCTCTTTGTATATTTTGTTTCGTTTAAGTGAATACATAGACCCATAATATTTTATTAATATTATGACATGAAAATGTTGTTTTATTTTTCACTTTTATCCAACTGCGGCCAAGTCCCTATAGGAGAATTATGTTTTTGGACCGCATGTATGTACGTATGTACGTTAATTACTTCCTTTTAAATGATAAATCAGTGAACCGATTAAATGATATGTCGTTGAATGTATCTTCAGTATTATTGAAAATAAAATAAATAAATCAGCTTCACGATGTATCCCGCTCGCAGTAGGGTAGGCAGAGGGAACGTAGTGTAAAGTTCCGTTGCCGCGCTTTACCTACCAGAGCGAAGGAATGGAAATATAAATTTAAGTTAAGTTAATATTTCCTTGATGGGGATCGAACCCACAACCAGTCGGTTTTACAGTTACACTTTGTGCCCCTGCGCCACGACTGGCCTCAGTATTACTGGATACATTAATTTAGTATACGCAGTCGGCTTTTTGGTTTTGTTTATAATTCACTTCACTTTTGTATTTTTTTGTCATATTAAAAATATATTAAACATACCTACATAATATTAAATAATGTAGTGTGATAGTATTAAATATAAAACGCTTGTGGGTTCGATCCGTACTCCGGGGAATTATTATATACATATTGTGTGTTAAGTGGCGGTACTTAACACCGCGCCTTGTCTACCGGGTCGAGTAAATATAAATAATTAATTGGCACTGGGATCGACCATAACTGGCGCCTAGGTGGGAAAATATTAATAAATAATTATTGATACCCCTCAGTGGGAATCGAACCCACTACTGTCGTGTTTACAGTCACAAGCGTGTCTTGCCTCAGTGAATAAAATATGATTTTTAGATTATAATTTTAAAATAACATCTATTTCATGTTCACGTTGTATCCCATATACAAGGGGTGTATACCCTGCTATACCTACATATATGAATATGACACTTTTTTTATTTTTATTGTTGTGGCCGTCGTGTCACAGGACATAGGCATGGGTCTGTCAACGTCTGTAAACAGTTGTGGGTTCGATTCCCACTCGGGGGAATGAAATATTTGATATTGTCATTTCCTGGCTATCGTAATGAGACTAACCGCAGCATTAAACCACTTTCCGCCGAGTTCTGGAGGCATTGCGTGTTGAGTGGCGGAACTCAATGCCGTGCTTTGCTTCGACACCAGAGCGAAGAAATGAAAATATAAATGTAAATAAATATTTAATTTCCTCGACTGGGGATGGAACCAACAACCAGTCGATTTTAGTCACACTTTATGCCCCTGCGCCACGGCTGGCATATATGTTATATTTTATGGCCTTATATATATTCTATAGGAAATCTATTAAAGGTATAAAACAAATACAATAATTTATAACATTTTATTTAGTTAGTCTGTGTGTACATTGTTTACTATATAATATGTTGATTTGCTGATTATCTGTATCGCTTAATTTTGTCACATGACCCATAATCATAGTGCGTTGCCAGAGATGATCCTGAAAAAAGAAATGAGATGTTAAAAATTGGGATTTTTTCTTAATTGCACGCTGTATCCCGCATATAGCAGAGAAGGCGGACACTCCGCCCATAGACGGCGTAAAAGCGTGTGCGAAGCGGTCCATCCGATATATAGTTCCAAAGCCGGTGCGCAACGTAGATATACATACTATTTCAGGCTACTTCACCGACTCCAAGACTACCTCGAATTATGTGTTGCGCATGCGGTCAGACCGCGTTACTCATTATATCCACCGCAGCATATTCATTTCCGTGACGTGAAGCTCCTGAGTGTGCCGAGATAGTGCTGGCCAACATTCGCTGGCGTATAAAAGAAACGATCGGATAATGCTCTTGTATATCAGCCAATTAAGCTTGAGTGGTATTCAATTCGAGGATCGCAGACCACACCAGTGACCTGCCCTTTGGGACAGGCAGCTTTTATCCGGGCTTGGACATCATGATCGACGCCTCCGGACAGTTGCGTAACGGTTCTCGTCAATGACGGAACCCTAAAAATAAGCTGTACATTTTTATTGCAATCGTAGAAAATTTTCTTTTTCAATTCACTCATAGGTAAGTAGCAGAAAATACAGTGCATGGCGAACGGAGTGTCTTAACAGTAGGTTTCCTCTACCTTATTACGTGCAGGATACAGCGTGACGCTCATTTCTATCAATAACGCGGCTTCGCCCGCTCAAAATAGATTGCTATAGCCAAATTATACAAAATGTTTATATAAATTGTAGCCTATGCGTCATTCTGCTGTATAAGCTATACTACTATAAAGTTTCATCTAAATCTTTTCCACTCAACCTGATAAACTTCGACATTTATAATATAAGTGGGTTGTACCTGTATAGGCTTCACAGTAGAAGCTCCTAGTTCGCAGACATTACACATATAGTTGGAAGGCGCGTGAGTAATACTATAAAAATCGTATGGAAATTGTACAAGCCAGGCTGATTCTGGTGATTTTTCCAAATACTGTTCTTTACCTGAAAAAAAAAAGATCGATCAAACAAGTATATTTAATTAAATAAATATTTATTTATAATTTTTTTATTAAATATTATCACAAATAAATATCATATTTTTTTTATATTTACATTACCAGAAATTAAAATATTTAATATTTTGTTAAACGACGACTTAATCCTATGAGCGTGCGTGCGTGTGATATTTTGGTTGGGAGGGATGCTTTCCTCCAGTCCAAAGTCCAGAGACTTTGGACTGGAGGCAAGGCAAGGCAAATGTTGTGTTAGTAAAATTTCAGAAATGTGCACTAGACTATTATGGGATGGGCATGGACTCGGCCCCTCTTCTTTCTACGTCTATGGGTATATGTGTTTTTATTACTTTGTATTATTTGCATCTTTTGTCTGCAACAAAAAAATCTATTGCCATGTCTTTTTAATGAGTTTATATACTTATTAAGAAAACGTACAAAAAATTTAAAGTAGCGGGATTTGAACCCGCGCCTCTTTGGAAACCGTCCAAGCGCTTCAACTAAGTCATACGTTTAAGTATGTGACTGTAACGCAACGGTTGTTGGTTCAATACCCACACGGGAGAACGAATTATTAAATCAAATCAACTTCACGTTCTATCCCGCACACAGCAGGGTAGGCATTGGCAACCTAGTGTAAAGACACTCCGTTCACCACTTTCCCCCTGCCTACCTTGCTGTGTATGGGATACAGCGCGTGGCTTGGAATCCTAAATAGACATAACAATTCCAACAATATCTACATATACACATGCATATCAAACTGATAACCTTCTATTTTGAAGTAGGTTAATTAAAAAAATGTAATAGCAAGTTATTTTTATTACTGTGTTATTTCAAGTGTGTGTATTTAAAATGTCTATAATTTATTTAATGAAGATTTTTGAATCACTTTATATGTATCCACATAGAACACTAATTACTAAGTTAAAGAGTTTGTTTGTTCGAACGCGATAATTTCAAGAATTGCTCCGAATTGAAAAAAAAAATTAAAATAATTATTTTTAATTATTTTAGACCATAATTATATTAGACGTCTCTGTACCCGCAATTACAGTTACCTCGGGCTCTTATTCCCATATTTATAAACCGCTCTCAACTCTGAAATCGGTTTCAAGATAGGTCAGCCTACTATGGAGTCACACAAAACTCTTAGTAATATACTCGTAAAATAATTTTTATAAAAAGAATTATACATAAAAAATTACCCGTTACCCGTTCTGCTGTTCTGTCTATACTTTTGTAGGTAGATGCTGTATCCCGACAGCGTCAAAATGATTTCATTTTTGTTGTATATAAAAAAATGAAAGCGGCCGTCTTGGTACAGTGGCCAAATTTCCACTCGGAAGAATTCATATTATCATTTCCTCGCTCTGGTGACAGGGCAAAGTCTCAAAAATTCGGTGGCAAGTAGGAAAAGGAGTGTCTTGCCACAATGTTCTTCTACACACATTGTATGTATGCGGGATACAGTGTGAAGGTCACAAAAAATGAATGACTCACCGCTTTCCACATTACTCCAGTTTATAACAACATAATTGTCCCTATCGTATCTGTTCGACATCATATGCATACCGAGTATCCTTATCAGATTGTTTGCAACATGATTGTGATGGCCGCCAGCACCGTTGACGAAGGCACTTAAATTTATTTGCTGTAAGGAATATACCAGTTATTTATATCTTCACGCTGTATGTCGCATATAACAGCGGAGGTAGATGGAACCCAGAGTTAAGACACTATGTTTCCTACGCACTCCACGATTTTCAATTTAACGACGGGCACGAGCGGCATTAAACGTCATGCTTTGTCTTGCTACCAGAGCGAAGAAACTAAAAAAAAAACATTTCCCGAGTGGGAATCGGACCCACAACCTGTCCCGTTTACAGTCGCACGCTTGTGCCTCTGCGCCTTAACTGGATTCTCACAAGAGTAAGATAAAGCAAGAGCTTTATAAATCTTAAGAAAAAATCCTTCACCTAACTTACCTGTTTACCTTCAAAAAATCCAAGGTTGGGCATATCAATGCCTTCATCATCAAACCAAATGTAGCTCTTCGCTTCTAGTTCATCATCAGGGACGAACTCTTGAAATACCACGCAAGTGGACAGTTCTATTAGCGCTATGGATTCCTTAAGAGTTTCATAGCTAGGAGTGGTTCCTGCATTTTTTTTCAGTTACAATCTTTAAAGATCAAGATTATAATTTGAAAGAAGCACGACGGTTGTGGTTTGATTCCCATTCAGGGAGATAATAACAAAATATTTATCCGCTCTGCTAAGAAAAACAGCGGCGTTAAGTTCTGCCTATCAAAAGCGCACAATGTCTGTTCTAAATTTTTGTATTTTTTTTACCAAAATCTAATGTTATAACTTATATATAGTTATTATAGTTTTGAAGCAATAAAAAATTATATATTTACTCTACTGTGTTTTGAAATCTGAAATTATTTTGACCATTTTAAAGGGCATCAAGTCTTAAGCTGCACCAGGCAGCAAATACTCTAGCTACGCCACTGCAACATGCAATATCTCGGATTCTTGCAAGTGGCAAGTGGAGTCACTTTTACTGTTTCATTACAAACGCGACGATTGTAGCGTCGATTGTCACTTAGAGAAATGAATTATTTTCATTTCTTTGCGACGGTAACAAAACAAAGTACGGCGTTGTGTTTCGGCACCTAACACGAAATGACTCGGAAATTGGGGGGAATGTGGCAAACGGAGTGTTTTAACACTAGGTTCCATCTGCCTACCCTGCTAAGTTCGGGATACAGCGTGAACTTATTAAAATGAATAGTAAATTAACTTACGCAGCTCATCTTTAACTCCATATAACACAATTCCAAGAGGCCATAATTTGTTTTTATAATATGATAGGTTCTCCTCGCTCAGTTGTGTGGAATCAGTAATATTTGTGACCCGCCTCTGTACCAGCAATGGTTGAGATATCGACCCACAATGTTTATTATAATGCATGTTTATGAAGTTACGGTCTTGTTTTGATATCAATGAATATTCGCCCTGAGCCTGGAACATAGTGAAATTGATGTTATTGCAAGATTTCTTATATGGGTAAATTTTACGTTTTTATAGTAAATATTGGTGTTGATGTTATCCAAAATGTTGTTTTTTAGCTTTACGCTTTATTGCGTATATATCAGATTAGGTAGAGGGAACCTATTAAAAAACTCTGTTCCTAATGCATCGCCAAATTTTATGTCTAGCCGCATAAGCCATTGCTTATGAATTGTTTTAATATGTATTGTTTTTTATTCTATGTAGCGACACACCCATTTTCATGTCTCTAACCTTTACAGCAAGGGACTTATGGGGGTAACAACGCTTGATGTTAACGTTTATTTTCTCGGTATCTATTGAAGATATCTTTTCAAAGCAGCTGAGCACGTTCCTCTTCATTCTCACGGGAGATCCACGTCATTGCGGATTCGATCAACTCCATAATCCACAGCTTCATTCATCTTTCTTTCTTTCTTTTTCGGTAATTTCGTTTCCACCAACACTGCATTGTGTACGGGCTAAACTGCAGCTGTGCTGACATTTCACCATCTCATCAGTGCAGCTAAGGCATCGTTAAACCTGTTACCATCTCATATCTTCCATCTATACTGAACATATTATACTTCCCAAATATACCACTTCATTCACTTGTTCTAATATCTTAATCATTTAAACTGATCTTGCATTTTGCCCGTTTAGTTTAGTTTTTGAGGGCGCTTTTTAATATCACCCGTTGAAAGGACACGTATCAAAATTTATATAAGGTCGGGGCAAAAGTGGTTATTCTACACTTAGGAAAGAAACATTCTTATTTAGAAAAGGTATAAAAATTTCCTGGAAACCGACCAGGCGCTCTGACCATTAAGCCATACGTTCTCATCAAGCTACGTCGAAATTTTTATACGCTTGTTATAACTTATTTAAGTTGTTAGCGGAAATTTGTAAAAATCTCCCTACAGAGATACTAAACCGCACAAATTTTATTCGCGGCGTTCGTCGCATTTTTACCTGTTTTTGTAATAAAACTTTATAATGTACCAAATTTCTTCGTGACATACGTTCATTTTGCTTGCTTGTTTATTTATTTATTGCATCTTCAGAATGTCACATAATGGTATTAAAACCAGCCAGTTAGATTCAGTACAGCCAAAGATACGAAAATACTTTTGCCTCGACCTCGATATATTGGATACATATTAATTAGCTACGGTAGCTACTGGTACCTAAGCTATAATTTACAAAAAAATAAAAACCGAAGTGGTGGAATAATTATTTTACATTTTATTATATCTCAAAATTCAGAACAAAAGAAAACAATGAACAACTTTAAGGTTGAGAGTATGAGAACCCCCATAATTCATTTACTCATATAAAGTTTAGGTGCAAAAAATTGGTGTCACTTTTTCAGATAAAAAACAGAATAATCATATTAAAAACCATTCATAAGAAACCCTAGAACCATTTCCGCTACCCGAAGATAATTACTTAAAATTGTCATTGGGCAAAAGAGAATGTTGTTTATTAAATATTTTTCACATTTTTAAAAGTATCATTCATAGGAAACAACCCTTTTAAAAAAAACGTATAAAAAATTTAACGTAACGGGATTTGAACCCACATCTGTTAGAAACTGTCCAAGCGCACTGACGACTAAACCATACGTTCTCAGTTTTGTAACTATGACTAATGTTACCGTTAATAACTTACGAACAAAACTTACTGATTGATCAAATTTTTGTACTAAATCAAAGCTGTTAATTTGTGTACCTAAAACAACAAAAAGACATTAATAAGAACGACTGTTAATTAAGAACGAGCGAATTAATTTTATAAAAAAGACAATTATGCAAGTAATTATGTATAGAGTATAAGTTTCCTATTTTTTATAGTCATCGTAGATATTATAAATCTATGTCTGTAAGCTGGTCGCGTACCAATCTGGTCCGAGTAGTCGCGTGCAGGTTGCTCCTGCGCGCTGCTCCGAGCAGAGTGCCCACACACCCTTGACTCCGCGACGTGCTTTTCACAGGCTCCCGCTGCCGCGTTTTGTGGCAGACTCTAGTCCACGTGTCTCGTGGCCAGTGGCGGTTAAGGAGGAGCATCGTGAGGTTTTAGTGCGCATTTGGACGGCCTACATCTGCGAGTCTCACATAACACGCTGAATTCCCCACTCGAGCCGGTATACGTAACAGGAATTCCTCACGTTAAAAAAAAGGATGTTTAAACGCATCCAGGATAAGTATTATTGGAAAGGCATCAGACATGATGTGGAAAATTATTAGAAAAACTAAACTTCGGAAAACTAATAGAGCGCCAATGCAAATAACTACGACATCCAATGGCCCTTTCCAAAGCTTTAGATATTGTGTCCCCTGCCGAAATTGGGCACTGCTAAATTAAAATATGATCCTAATGTGTAAAAATGCTACAATATGGAATTAAATTCTTGCGCCAAAAGGCCCTTGAATACATATGTAAGTCAAAAAAGACTTCACAAGCATATTATGATCAACGATCTAGGAAGGTTCAATACAAAGTGGGTCAATATGTGTACCTAAAAAATCATTTAAGGCCCTGAAAAGCCCTATCTCCTATATGGAAGGTCCTATTGAGATAGTAAAAATTCATGGAAACAACACATCATTATTCAATAGGCGACATGTAAAACATCATTGATGAGATTAAGCCGGCAAGTGATATCGATAACCATGCGAATTCTATAAATCTTAACTAATCTAGTATTACCATTACATTTAGTATTATTATTATATTTAGTTATACATTACATTATATTTATTCATAAGTAATTGGCTATTATCTTTGGTTAGTGTTATTATTACTATTATTTTATATATTTGCAGTCACGCGTTGTGCAGTCATTACTGTTCTGGGAACAGTCAGATAACTATGTAAATCTTCAGAAACAGTCAATAATGTAGAAAGTCATACATAGCATGCGAACGCCCTTAACTACTCGGTATCGGGAAATAAGTCAACAATATTCTTCTATTTCCCATTTACTTGAAACTAGAACAAAACGTGCATGGATTAGGAGTAGGTAGGAACTGTTATGAACATATTTAAAATGTAAGTGAAGAAAGCTTAATATATAAAATATATTTTTCATGGGTTCTAAAGCCGCTACGCTGAAGTGGGACTGGGCGGGACACGTCTGCCGCATGTCTAAAGAGTCTTGGGAGAAATTTTCTACCAGCTGGATTCCAAACTCTATATAAGGAGGATTGGCAGACCGAAACGGAGATGCCGAGACGAGCTGGACCATTACAAGCCTGACTGGTATTCAATAGCACAAAATAGACTAGAATCCTGATCAGCAGGATGTCCTATATAAATATATTTTTTATCACAATTGGAAGGAAGACACAATTTGCCTTTAGCCTTAAAAAAATTAAAAACTTTCAAGAAATAAAAGTTTTTCTAAGTCTAGTTTTGGAGATTTATTATTTATCTGAGGGCCTGGGGATTGTACGCCATAATACAGGTCTCCTAGTACGGCAACAGTGGCATCCACTAAAACCGCACTAGCTATCTTACCTGTCCTAAGATATTTTGTATTTAAGAAACTGTAAATGGTGATAAATAAAGTTATTATTATTACTCTCAGAATTGAAGGCAAATGAGTTTGAAGATGTAATTTATTCGAGTTGTGGCTTGTCTAACGCGGATTGCATCGGATGAACAGCTGTACGAACGATGAAGAGTAAGTAGGTAGAATATCCCGCACACAGCACGGTAGGCAGAGGGTATCTAGTGTTAAGACACTCCGTTCCCCACTTTCCGCCGAGTTCTAGAGGCATTGTGTGTTGAGTGGCGAAACTGAACGCCGCGCTTCGCCTCGACACAAGAGCTAAGAAATGAAAATATAAAAGTAAATATTTCATTTCGTCGAGTGGAGATCGAACTCAAACCATGACTGGCCTCTTGCCATACATTATTTACATATAATTTAATAATAAAAAGATATAATAAATTGTTTTTAAGTAGGCTTTTATTAAACAATTTTAATAAGGTATAAACGTTGTTTAGATTTATTGTAAAAAGTAGGTAATTGTGTAAAAAACGAACAAGAGATATTGTTCTTTCTCGTTCGGTTGTTTTGGATGAATGAAAAATAGAAGATCGGCAATGTTTAGTAGTATTTATGTAGAAGTATGTGTTTATTGGTATTTAAGTGTATCTACATCACACTTGTGTGTGCATGCGTCCACAGCTGGGATAAACGTCGTGAAATGTAAAATAAATCCTATGTCTAAACTGCTGAGGTATCTTGATTACTTTAGGTTTGAAATATTTTACCCTATACGCTGTTCCAGTAAAAGGAGCACAGACTCTTCCACTCTATATCACAATATTCTGTATATCCATCAACATACTCAATTCAGACTAAAAATAGCTGCAGACATACGCTAGGTATGAGAAACAAAGATGTAACTTGTAATGCCCGGTCGCCTCCAAAAAGTAAATTAATAATTTATGGGTCTAATAATACGACTCTTAATTCGTAATCATATTCCGCAATATGTATTAAATGTACCACTGCAGAAATTTAAAATAACTGTAAAAACAACGTTAATTAGGAAAGCTTATTATGCTGTTCAAGAATATTTTAAGGATAAAAATCGTTTGAAATTCATGAAGGATATTCATGGAGAAGGAATATTCAAAAGAGCAACTGTTAAGTTTCTTGCCGGCTCTTTTCAGCAGAACTGCTTTCCGAGTCGGTGGTAGCATTATGTTCATTTGACGATTCAAAAGTGCTTGTAGTCGCAAGTCTATTTGAATAAAGAATATTTAGAATTTGTAATACTCACTATACGGATCGATGGTAGCTTTCAACATGTCTACAATATACCTTGCTATTTCCTTTTCATTCATACATTTGTACCCTATCTCCATATTCTGAAATAGACTTTTTTCTTCAATTATGTTTATGTAGTAATAATTCGTTCTATAATAATATTTATAAAAAAAAAGTGATTACAAAGATTCCCTTTGTATCTTTTGAGGTACATGTAATATCCCAAAAATTTAAGTTGGAAAGTCATTCACTTCCCAACACTACTAGGTTTTCTCTGTGTATTCTATGCTAAAAAAAGATATTAACTTACCACAACAGTATTATCAAAATCATGGTGCAAAGGCAAACAAAGTGGATTCTTTTTAGGATTATTTATATATAGAAGTTTTTCGCCAGCAGCAGTCGAATTAAAAAATGGCGTGAAAAAGAATTTCACACAAATTTCATTTTGTATTTTAGATATCGTATTTATTATAATCTCTTTGGAATGGCTATCTGTAAAATAAATAACACGTTAAAGGTATAATATTTTTTCTATAATTTAAATATGTATTAAATATTTTGTTATCTAGTTAGTATTTTTTTGTCTTAGGTTCTAATTTTGAGGATTACAGAAGAACATCGTTTTTCGCTTTACAAGGTGAGAGCTTTGGGTTTATTAGAGATATTTCGTACGTACGTACACCCCGGTATCCCAGGGCTATCACTTCGACCCGTAGCCCTGTTTATGGACGAGGATGAAGAGCTTCTGTTTCTGTATCGTTGATTCGAAAAAATAGGTCTACATCTCACCCGGCCTAGATGCCCTTACCAAAGTTACCCCGTTGTACATGGTATAACGAAGGAAATAAATTGTGCAAGTAATACTTCTATGAAGTATAATGATGTAAGTTCCAGTTTAAACTAGACAATAAGACAACGCCTAGGTCATTTAAATTTAACATTGTACATCAGAATATACAAGGCCTAGGAGGCAAAGAACTGGAACTAGAATTATTTCTAAAAAAAATCAATATACATATAATACAGAGGCCAGCCGTAGCGCAGCGGCACGAAGTGTGACTGCAAAACCGACTGGTTGTGGGTTCGATCCACACTCGAAGGGATCAAATATTCACTTAAATTTATATTTCCATTTCTTCGCTCTGGTGCCGACGCAAAGCACGACGTTGAGTTCTGCCACTCAACACGCAATCCTCCCGAATTCCGCAGAAAGTGGGGAACGGAGTGTCTAAAAATACTAGGTTCCCTCTGCCTACCCTGCTGTGTGCGGGATACAGCGTGAAGCTGATTTAATTTAATTTTTTTTACATATAATGTGTATAACTGAGCACTGGATCTCAAAATGTAACAATATAGTTAATATTGAAAATTATAAATTGTTAAGTTCGTTCGTTAGAGAGAAGGCCATCCGCGGCGGCTCGCTTATATTAATAAGAAATGATATAGGTACGTTGCAAATCACGACCAGACAAAGCGGCTCTCCAACGAACTCACCATTGAATTGTCCTGCATTGAATTCAATAGATATATTATAGGTATGCGTGTATCGACCGCCCTCAGGTAGTTTTGAATTATTTGAAGAAAAAATGGAGGATATTCTTAGTAATTTGAGTTCGAATAGTAAATCTTTAATAGTATGCGGAGACTTTAATATAGATATATTACAGGTGACATCATTAAGCTCACGTCTTCTCAATTTATTTAAATCATTTAATTTGTTTCATATTTTCTCTGAACCAACTCGTATAACGAATACGTCCGCAACTCGTATAGATAATGTTTTTTGTCATTCTCATATTGTAGATAAAATTATTGCTGAGCTCGGATCATTGTGGTCAAAAATTTTCGGTAATAGATAAAATAGTTGCAGAACGTATACAAATAACAATTAGACCAATCACTAAAAGTAAAATTAATCGTTTTAATAGTAAAGTGACGGAAAACATTTCAAACATAGAAATAACGGGATTAAATCCGAATCAGTTATATTGCAAAGTTTTTAATTTACTCTCAACAGAGTTTGATAATATTTTTTAAAGAAAAACAAATATATAAAAACTTGAAGTTAACTTTTAGCGACTGGGCAACTATTGGTATATACCGAAGCAGAAACAAATTATACGAACTATATAATATGAGGCAATGGAATCAGGATCCGGCGTTCTTGTTAAAAGTTAGAAATTATTCTAAAATATTTAAAAAGGTATGTATCCAGGCTAAGTCTATGTATATAAGAGAAAAAAAATTGACATCTAGTAATAAAATTAAAGCTACATGGGATGCTATTACGACTGTAACTTGGAGATCTAAAGCCGTCAGTGAATCTATTAAATTAAAAGTAAATAGTGTAATTTTAAATTCAGATTTAGAAGTGGCAATTACTTTTCAATATTCTTTTCCGAAATACCTACTGCAGTTACACGTTCACTGCCATCATCTCCTTCGGAAGCAGTATTAATACTAAAAAACCATGTAACTAGTTGTAGACAAAATTTTGTGTTTAGGACTGTGTCACCAGAAGAAATTATCAAAACCTTTAAAAGCCTTAATTTAAAGAAAACTGATGACTTATGGGGCATGTCTGTTAAAGTTCTTAATACAATTATACCTAATATTGCTCCTTATCTTGCTTTAATTTTTAACAATTGTGTGGAATTCGGTATTTTTCCTGATTTAATGAAATATACCAAATAGTGCCGCTTTACAAAAGTGGCGATAGATCTGACCCCGGAAATTACAGATCGATCTCTATTTTACGGTCTTTAAGTAAAATATTTGAAAAGCAAAGAAAATAGCTTACAATTTTCTTAAATATTAACAATTGTTTCCATGGCGAGCAATATGGTTTCACCAAAGGCAAGTCTACTACAGATGCAGGTGCTGCACTCCTAAAGCACATTTATGACGCATGGGAGAAGTCACAGAATGCAATTGGAGTGTTTTGTGATTTATCCAAAGCCTTTGATTGTGTAGACCATGAAACTCTGTTATTGAAACTTTATCATTATGGCATACAGGATACTGCCCTTGATCTTATTGCCTCATGTCAAAAACGTGTTAAAAATGTGTTAAAAAACATGATCTTAGTCTAGAAATTAAAGGAGAAACCCTCAATGTGTCGGAATTAGCAATTTTCTTAGGTTTAACTATAGATTCCAAACTCCAGTGGAACACTCATCTGGAAGCACTTGCGGATAAACTCAGCTCTGCCGCGTTCGCAATAAAAAAAGTAAGACAACTGACGGACGTTGAAACTGCCCGACTAGTCTACTATAGCTATTTTCATAGTATTTTATGTTAAGGAATGTTGCTATGGGGCAGTGCTTCCGATATAAATTCAATATTTATCCTCCAAAAAAGAGCCGTGAGATATATTTATTCCCTAAGAGATCGAGATTCTCTGCGCGATGTTTTTAACGATGCAGATATTATTAGTTGCTTCACAATTTGTATATTATAATATTCTGTTTGTCCAGCAAAATGTACAGTGTCACAATAAAAATGGTGATATACATACGATAGGAACGAGAAACAAAGGATAAACTTGTTACGCCAAGTTTTCGCCTCCAAAAAGTTAAAAAATCTTTTATGGGTCTGAGTATACGTGTATATAGTAAACTTCCGCAGTGTATTCTAAGTTTGCCACCACGTGAATACCACCTTTTAAAGTAACTTTGAAAAAAATATTAACAAGTAAAGCTTATTACACTGTTCAAGAATATTTAGATGATAAACATGTATGGAATTAATGTCTATTGAATGTAATGCAGGATAGCTGCCAGATAATGTAATATAATAATACAATTGACTTTGAAAAGAGCAACTGTCAAGTTTCTTGTCGGCTCTTCTCAGTAAAACTGCCTTCCGAACCGGTGGTAGCTTTTTTTGTCTATTTTTTCATTTGACGATTCAAAAGTGCTTATAAGAGTTTATTTGAATAAAGGATATTTTGAATTTGAAAGGCAGTTCCACCAGGGCCACAATGAGAAAAACGGACTACGATAGCATGCCTTCCGCATCGCTCGGCAACTGCGAATTTCGTATAGTGCGAACCAAAAACAAAACCATCGCACTATTCGACGGCACTGACGGCGAGTCCCCCTTCAAAAAGGCATGCAGAGTGCTCGACCACCTGAGCACACAGAATCCAGAAGGAGAAAACAACATCAGTCCAAGAACTCTAAAGCGTAAACGTGATGAGAACGGGCTTCGACAGAACATCCGTCGAAGACTTTCTGGGATGCGTGAATGGGACGAGAAACCACAGAGTAGTCGTATACGTGAACAGAGGACAAAACCTGTCCTTCCTGAAAGACAGAAGAGAAAAAGCAAAAGGAACGGACACAACGACAAACGGAAGCGGAGCAAGTAAACTCCAACAAAAACTAGCCAGGGAGGAGGAAGAGAAGAGGAAAAAGAAAACAACAAAACTGACAAAAACCAAGATATCTCACACCGTCATTAGCCTGTTAAAACCTAAGGAGCGTCTTATAAGAAAGGAAAAGGTCACAAGAGCTGATAAAGGACAGTCATAACACCCGATCTGTCCCCAGCACACGAGGCGCAGCAGCACATGGAGAACGCATTCCTCGAGTACATCACCATCCTACGTGAAAGCGTCAAAGTGAACCTTGGGATCTGCGAAAATAACCATAAGACCTTCGAACTTCAAAACGATTGCTTACTGAAGGTTCTGCTCGAGGAAGAAAAGGCCGCCATTTACAACAACCAAACTTCATTATATCTGAGGGGAGAACCACCAAAACGCCCATCTGTCAAGAGCTCACAAGATCCTATAGGTGCTAACAGGACTTCACCTACGCTCTAAACGAGGCTTACGATGGGATTTATACTGCACGCACCAAGACTCGGTCCCTGAGAAGATCTAGACTCACTGGCTCATCGGTCCCAATGGATGCTCCCATCCTCCATTGGGACCGATGAGCCAGTGAGTCAGCCAGCCTGGTCCATACGCAGGCAGAGAAGAAGGACCTCATCCAGAAAGAGTTTGGGAAAGGGCTAAATTCATGCATCCTCACTATAAACGAGTCACAGGGACTAACATATGACTTGGTAATAATCATACAAACTAAATCCTCCAAAATAGCCCTACACGACAGCATAACACACGCCGTTGTCGCAATCACCAGGCATACGGAAGACTGCACGTACTACACAGATGCAGAACAAGATGCGATAGGTAGATTTATCGAAAGAGCAAATAAATCCCAAGAGGACGATGTATCAACCTCAAAATGGCTATCTCTCACAGGAAAATGGAAGCCATAAAAACACTAAGAAAAGGAATTCACTGACGAGACAAGAAAACCACAGACAAGACAAAGTTGGACACCCACAGTCCAACCACACCACCGGATATAACGAAAACTAGATCTTTGATCTTTAGAAACTGCAACGCGCTTTGGACTATCATTCGGATTGTCTCACCAAGGCTCGCTTTCAAGTCAAAGACCAAAATCTAAGGGCCTTGATGACCGGAGTTTACATCGTAAGTATATACTAAAGACCTTCCATAAGCGGTCAATTCATGAAATGGAATTTCAAAAGCTTTCCGCTTGGGTGCCGGTGTCAACGAAAAAGCTAATAATGTGCGACCACGTAAACAAAATTTTAAATTCACCAAAATAGCAACCTCTCAATTGCATCTAGTTTTGCCTCAACGACTGCTGCGCTGCTGCTGTTAAATTTAAAAACTTCATGACAAGGTACATCCGTCCACGGATGGCCTACAGCGTCATGGACATAGCCCCCTGGCATTCATGGCAGATCAAAATTTGTGCTTGAAACTAATTATTTATTGTTTAATTACACGTGATTGGATATTTTGATTTATTGTAATTTAATTTTAATTTTGAAACTTACCTAGACAAAATATATAATCTACAAGTTAAAATAATAAAGAATTTAGATTCTAACAATATACTACGCAAATATAACAATGAATCTGAACTGTGTACATTATTAAAAATCCTACCAGTACATAGCCAATTAAAATTCAATTTCTGAAAAAAATACGTTTATTAGTCTCTAAAAAGCAGTTACGGACAATATGAGCCAACAATGTTTACGGCGAACGCACGTCGGCCTACCTAGTACCAAGAATAATAAATGATCTCCCATTAAATGTATGTAATGTCATCAATAAAGAAAATATAAAAGAAGTGTTAAAAAAATATTATTTAATACCAAAATAGTATTTATCTTTATTTATTTTATTAATTAACTTTTTCATAAATTTACTGTGAAATCTTATTTATTATTTAACTTTATTGCAAATTAGAATTGTGTAATTTAAGATCACATGACATCATTACAAACCATTTTGGTTTTTTAGATGTTATATGTATAACAATACATTCTTTTATTAATTTTTAATGGTAATAAATTGAAAAAAAATTGCTTGTAGTTCATCTTGAATGGTCTGTTTTTTTATGTAAATCGCTTCAAATTACTAAAATCAGATTAGAGAGCTAGTTTAGGGACATGTGTAATCTCACACGTCCCATATAAGTGACATTACAAATAGTTGCCCATGGTGTAAATTATATAGAAGTTCTTGTGGTAGCTACCAAGGCTAAACAAACGACGGGAATGCCTGTTTCGCATTTGTCCACATATGTTAAACCTACACACGAAATTGATAATCGTCATGCTGACAGGCCTATAAAAAGTAACTTAGACGGTTTACCTACACTACTAGCGAAAACATTTCAACTACTAACGAAATATTTTCATTACTGTGGGGTAGTACCGCAGATACGAATTCTATATTTATTCTTCAAAAAAAGGCCATGAGATCTATTTACAATCTTAAACCTTGAGAAAAAAAAAAGTTTTTTCCCAAAATTGGAAAAGTTATTTTTTCAAACAAAATAAATAATAAAATTATTGTTGCCATATAAAACGCATGTGTGTCAAGAACGACGCACGCACACATAAAACGATCAATGGAAACCGCCGCATACTCCTCATTCCGAAATCGAGCCGTAGATATTGGAGGCAGTTGTTTACCTTTAGTAGGATTTTTGTAGTAGTATGTGTTTACGTTATTGGTATCTACCCTTAACTCCGTCACACGAAATATAGGTATGTATAGACATCGTGAAATGAAAAAAAAATCTTACGGTGTGGGTTTAAAATATTTTACCCTGTATGCTGTTCTCATAGGCATGACATTTCCACCCTGTGTATAAGAATAATCTGTTTGTCCGTCAACATATTCAATGTTATACTAGAAACAGTGACTGACTTACTTTTAACTGACGACAGGTAAGAGAAACTAAGATAAACTTCTAACGCCTTATCGTTTCCAAGAAGTAAATAAAGGTCTAAGTATACGATTTTATAACAGTCTTCCGCAATATTTTGTTGCAACCTAGTTCCGCGGATACGATTGTAATTTTTAAGTTTTTTTTTCTTTTTGTAAGAAAGTAGGGCATAAAGAGAAAGATTGTTTCACTAAAGCATGAGTTAAAGCTTAAGGCAATAATAATCATCAACGTAAAGTTAACTAAGTAGGTAAGAGGTAGGGGGAGACCTCGGTTGACTTTCGAAATGTATTCTCGTATCAAAGATACTGGAGGAAGGTCACGTAAAAAGCATGAGGATCCCCCGGGCATGTATGAAGAGGTTGATGACAGTGGACGAGGCGAAAGAAGTATGTAGAGACCGTAGCGTTTGGCGCTCCGTTCTCTCTGACTACCCCGCTAGGGATAAAGCGTGAAGCTAAGTTAAGTAAAGTTAACTTATGTAGCTTCTCGTGAAAACTCTTGGTGGGTGCTGAAATGTTCGTCAGACTTCCATTAGGCGTTTAATATAGGAACTTGCAGATTTCAGTTTGAGTTTAAGTGAAACCACACACGGCAAGTGTTTTAATTTCCCAGCACTAGTAAACTAAGTGAGGTGTTAATTCAGCCACTTAACACAATGTTTCGAATTTCAACGATGATGTGTATTCGTTGAGGGTTCGATATCCATTTGAGGATTCCTTCACTCAACAAGTAATGTCTCGACGTGTTACAAAGTGGGCAGTGCGTGCGGAACGAATTGACTTGACACTAGAATCCCTTTGTCTTATCTGGTATATGCAAGATACGGCGTGAGACATTTTTTTCAATATATATGCATAAATATATATATTACCATATTCCTTGTTATTTATGTTATAATGCACAATTCCGTTCCTCCATAGATTTGCAAAAACGAATTTAAGAACAAATGTTAGCACAAAAGTTCTTGAACGACACATTTATTAAATAATTTATGTTTTCTTAAATACTGGATGAAGAAATCAGTCTTTGTAACTATGATGAAGTAATTTTTGAATGCAATAAAAAATAATTTGAAATATCAATAAAATATATTTTACTACTTGTTTTTTATGTCATAAGAGAAACTAATTCTGTATTTGTGTTTTGAGTCAATTTTATGATTTTTTCTTTTTTAGCAATACGTTTTATGTCAAAGGCCCGTCGTCCTATTAGACGAAAGGAATCTATAATCTTTTGACTTAGGCTTGCGATAAAATGTAAACAAACAAAACAAAGTTTCTCAAATCTTTATTGGTAATATCACTTAACACGTAAAGGTACGAATCTTTTGAACATATTTTTTTTACTTGTTAGATTACGTTAACAACAGCTGTACTGGACTTTTATATTTATGTTTTATTGGAAATTTTGAATACAATAGAGAGTACATTGTTAACTTTATCTTATAAATTAGCAGGTGTAATAAATTTAAGAATCTTTAGCAAAACGAATATTTGCAGTAAATTATTTGACGTTGACGTCTAAAAATGAAGCATATATCTTCTTTTTTTGAATAAAAAAAATTGAATTTGAATTAAACACCTAAACAATGGTTTACCGAATTTGTAGAAAATTACAGGTTTATAGCCGATTAGCATCAATTTCCTGTAAGTATATCTTTAGAAAATATTTATGTATAATATTAAAGAATGTTTGTGAAATAGCTACTTATTATTATAATAATAAAAGTGCCTTTAGTAAGTATTTTATATAGCACTCGGTGTCAAAGGCGGAAAACTTATTTAATATTTTAATATGTCCGTCTGATAGGCGGCCGAGCACCACAAAAATGCTGACAAAGGAGAGATCGGGTGAATAGCGCCGGTGGGAAAGGAATTTCTTCTTTTCCCACACTTATTATTCCATCGTGGAGTAATTAAGTCGTAGGTTAAGTTAGATTAATTTAGGTTTAAGCAGATTTCCAAGGGAGTTGCTGTACTCCTACTGGGCGCGTCCCCCGGTGGCGGATAGGGGAAACCACTCGTACATGCGGGCGAGTGGACCGGGAATTTTCGGACCAAAACCAGTAGGCATGGGCGTGCCTTTAGTCCATTATTATGGACACGGCTTAGGGGAGCACACCCCGACAGAAAAGCCGAAGTTGTGGATCAGCGAAAAACAACATGATGGCAGCTAGTAATTATATATTACCCCAGGAGGGTACCAGTCTCTTAGGAGCTGGAGAATCCCTCCGTGCTACGGCACGCAAGCCCACCGAATCTGGGGGGGGGGCACCAGTTGTCATTGTGTAGGGGGGGAAGGGCCCGAGATGGGCGGAGTTGTGGAGGAGAAGAAGGACGAACTAGTTGTGCTCAGGGAGGAGGAAGTTGTTTGTGTTGTTGCGGCGTCACAGGGTGAACATCGGAGAGTGTCTGTGTCGAGTGGCGTCGCGGAGGGGTCAGTTGGAGATGGCCAGAATGTAGGAGTGTGGAAGGAGCCAAGGGTGGTTCTGACCAGATTGGACGTGGACGGATTATCGACTGTCGGTAGTGTCAGGTCGAGACGAGGGTCCGGGTCGTCATATGGACGGTTATGGGGAGCGTCGGAGTCTAAGGACTCAGATACCGAGAGTTTTGTGTCAATGGTGTGGGAGAGGTCGAGGATGCGGACACAATACCTCAAGGACAGGAGGAAAAGGCCTCGAAAGCCGAGTGACCAGTCAGGGTCCTCCGGGGAAGGAGAGCCAGATAGACCGGCGCCAAAAATGGTTGCCAAGAGGAAAGGAAAGGGTCTTAGTGACGCAGAAAGGAAGGAGTTGCTGCTGAGGTCCGAGCAGGAGATGTCGGATGGCGCTGCGGCCGTGCTGGCCAGGGCTAACTCCAGGTTGTCGGACATGACTCTGCCGTCCGAGAAAGAGCAGGATGTGGCCGTGCTCGCGTCTGACCTGCAAAACCAGGTGGTTGACAGCCTAGCGGTGATAAGGAAGGTTGCCAGCACATCAGGCAACCTGAAAGGGACTTTCACCATGGCTCTAAAGCAGGCAGCAAGGGCAATAGGAATGGCTGTAGACGAACTGGCTCAGCGTACAGCGACGGAAGAGGTAGCTCAGTTGCGCGCTCACAACACCAAGTTGTGCAATGAAATGTCTGAGCTACGCAAAGAGGTCAGTCTTTTACGGGCTGACCTCCAAGCGCAAAGGAGCCAAGTGGTGGGGCCTGGCAAGAGTCAGCCAGGGTGTTCCGACGAGCTGAGGCGCTCAATAATGATGGAGATCGGGACGATGGTGAGCGCCCGTATAGAAGGCCTGGAGAACCGGCTTCTTCCGGAGAGGAGCATGCGTCCCCCGCCAAAGTGACGGCGCCAAAGGGTGCGCAAAAGAAGACCGCCACAACATCGGCGAGTATAGAGGCGACAGCGGTGACTACGCTGGTAGCTCCCGCCAATCCTGCCCCGACAAGGAGTCAGAAGCCAGTGCCAGGAAAACATGGCAAGGGTAAGGGCAAGGGAAAAAAGACCCTGGGAGCCCCAGTGACGGACGCTCCGCAGCCACGTCCACTTCCACCTGCGCCAGCTGACTTGTCAGAAGGGTGGAATGTGGTTTCTAGGAAGGGCACCAAAAAGAAGGCTGCTGCTGCTGCTGCTGTTCAGCAGCAATCTAAGAGAGGAACTGGGGTAAAAGCGCCAAAAGCGCCGAAGGCGCCAAAAGCCCCAGAACTTAGACAGCCACGCTCTGCAGTAGTAGCGCTGAAGCTTCAACCCAGTGCGGCCGAGAGCAACTTGACGTACAGTCAAGTGCTCACTCAGCTCAAGGCTAAGGTTGACCTCGGGAGCTGGATATCTCCGATATGAGATTTAGAGTAGCCTCAACTGGCGCGAGGCTACTGGAAATCCCGGGGCTCAACTCTGGGGAGAAGGCGGATGCTCTGGCGCAAAAGTTGCGGGGCGTCCTGGACGAGAGCGAGGTCCAAGTCTCAAGACCCACTAAATGCGCAGAGCTTAGGGTGAGTGGGTTGGACGACTCAGTGACGTCCGAGGAGGTAGCAGCAGCCGTCAGCAGAGTCAGTGGTTGCAGTGTCGGCGCCATCAAGGTCGGCGAGGATCGGCGTGACTGCGCTGGACTTGGCACGGCCTGGGTACGTTGTCTAGTGGCAGCTGCCAAGAAGGTGAGCGGAGGTCGCCTGCTGGTGGGTTTCGTGTCAGCCAAAGTAACGCTGTTACAGCAGCGGGTTCTGCGTTGCTTCCGCTGCCACGAAACGGGCCATGTGGCGGCTAAGTGCAGCGGTGTAGACCGGAGCTCACATTGTTTTAGATGTGGGCGTCCTGGGCACTAGCAAGCCACGTGCTCAGATACGCCACGCTGCCCAGCGTGTGAGGATGCGCAACGACCGTCGGGCCACTTAGCCGGCAGTGCAGTCTGCGCTAAAATCTGTGCGCAATCTAAGCTCAGGAAAGGAGGGAGAGGGAAGGCGGCGAGACCCACAGGTCAAGCCCAACCTGAAGCCCAATCTAGGGTTGCGGAGGAGCAGCCTATGCTCGTTTAATAATGGCTGAACGAGTTCTGCAGGCGAACATCAACCACTGTGCCAGAGCCCAAGACTTATTGGTCCAAAGCTTGGCGCAGTGGTCGATATATGTGGCGGTTGTTTCGGAGCCCTACAGCGTTCCCGACAGAGACAACTGGGTCGCTGACAACACCGCGGTGGTAGCACTGATCACCCAGGTCGCTGCGGGCTCTCCGCCTTTCTCACGTATAGAGAAAGATGCGGGATGCGTCGCGGCACTTGTCGGCGACCTCGTTGTCGTAGGGGTCTACTTTTCCCCCAATCGAACTCTTGCGGAGTTTGAAGAATTCCTCATTCGATTGGGGGAAATGGTAGAACGATTTCGCCCGGCGGAGGTGTTGGTCGCGGGCGATCTCAACGCGAAGTCCAGCGTGTGGGGCTCCGCAACGACGGATGTACGTGGTGTGACTCTGTCCGAGTGGGTTATTGCCACCGGTTTGTACTCAACCGGGGGACTAAGAACACCTGTGTGCGAAGGCTGGGCGGATCCGTCGTGGACGTTTCGTTCGCGAGCCCGGCCTTAGCGCGTCGTGTTCGAGGTTTGCGAGTGCTGGATGATGTGGAGACTCTAGGATCATCTCTACATCTTATACGAGATCTCCACTCCAGCGGTGCAACCAACCCCCAGTCCAACCTCGCGAGAGTGCGGGCCGCGGTGGCAATTGGGTCGCCTCGACAGGCAATTGTTGGAGGAGGCCGCGATAGTAGACTCCTGGCTGCTCCAGAGCTTGGCGTCTGCAGAAGACGCCGCATCCTGGGCGCAGGGGGCGCTGACGCGTATCTGCGACGCGTCAATGCCCCGTTCCAGGCGCCGCCCTCAGCGGCGGCAAGTGTACTGGTGGTCGTGGGAGGTCGCGCAACTGCGTAACATCTGCGTTGTCGCGAGACGCCAGTACAGTCACTATCGCAGGCGGGTACAGAAGGTCCGGGAGGAAGAGGACCGTCTGTACCAGTTGCATGTCGAGGCGAGAACGCGGTTGCAGGAAGAGATCGGTCGTGTGAAAGGCGAGTCGCACGACCAGATGATTGCGGGGATAGACCAAGACCCGTTTGGCACGCCCTACCGTATGGTACTGGGCAAGCTACGGGCTTGGGCCCCACCCTTGACGCAGACACTCCAACCGGATGTCCTCCGAGGGGTTCTGTCGTCAATATTCCCGCAGCGGGCCAGTTTTTCACCACCATCTATGGCCCGCCCTGCACAGCAAGAGGAGGAGGACAGTGTCGCACCACAGGTGGAGGAGGAGGAGCTCGAGGAGGCAGTTCGCCGATCTCGCGGCAAGAGGCCTTGATGGCGTTCCCGGGAGGGCATTAACTCTGGCCCTTAAGATCCTTGGGCCCAGATTGCGAGGACTTTTCACTGCCTGTCTGGCTCAAGCCATAATTCCACAGCGGTGGAAGACAGGCAGGTTAGTCCTCATCAAGGAGGAGGGTCGCCCGGCGGATTCTGCCTCTGCCTACAGGCCAATTGTGCTCTTGAGCGAGATTGCTCTTCTCGCGGGTCTTCGAGCGGGTTGTGACGAGGAGGTTGCAACACCACTTGAAGCGGACAGGTCCAAATCTCTCGGACCAGCAGTATGGTTTCCGCAGTGGGCGCTCGACGGTGGATGCCATACTGAAGGTGAAGTCCCATGCGCAGGATGCGGTGGCCCGGGGCGATGGAGTTTTGGCGGTGTCTTTAGACATCGCCAACGCCTTCAACTCCCTGCCCTGGCCCTGCATTGAGGAGGCACTTATCTATCACCGCGTGCCTCCATACCTGCGCCGCGTCATCGGGGCTTACCTGTCCGGGAGGTCTGTGACCTTTCCGGCTCCTGGAGGAGGGTGGGAGGAGTATGAAGTGTCGTGCGGTGTTCCACAGGGCTCGGTTCTTGGGCCACTCCTGTGGAACATCGGGTACGACTGGGTGTTAAGAGGCGACACCCTACGAGGAGTTGAAGTCCTCTGCTACGCCGATGATACGCTGGTCTTGGCGCAGCAGAGGAATTATCGCGAGGCAGCAGTGCTCGCAACGGCCGGAGTGGCTGACGTCGTCGGTCGAATTAGGAGGTTAGGGTTGGAGGTTGCCCTGAACAAAGTCCGAGGCATTATACTTCCATGCTCCCCGAAAGGGCCCACCAGCAGATGCCCACATCGTTGTCGGTGGCGTCAACATTGACGTCAAGAGGAGCATGAAGTACCTCGGACTTGTTCTAGACGGTCGGTGGAGTTTCCGGGGCCATTTTATATCCTTGGCCCCGAAACTGCTAAAAACGGCGGCGGCATTGGCGCGCCTTTAGCCCAATGTCGACGGGCCGAGCGCCTCGAGCCGAAGGCTGTACACCGGAGTGGTCCGATCGATGGCCCTCTACGGCGCTCCTGTATGGGCGGACGCCCTGGATCGGCAAAACATCGCCCTGCTGCGACGCGCGCTGAGGGTGATGGCCATCCGGGCGATACGGGGGTATCGGACCATCTCCGGCGAGGCGGCGTGCGTGCTGGCAGGAGTCATGCCGTGGGACCTGGACGCGACGTCCCTGGCGTCGGTCTATTGCCGGCGTCGGGGCCTTGTGTCCGGGGATCCGGCAAGCCCAGCGCGCACCGAGGAGGAGCGAGAAGCCGCATTGCAAGTGTGGGAATCCCGGCAGGCGACACCATCTGCCGGCCGGTTGACGATCGAGGCTGTTCGTCCAGTCTTCCGCCAGTGGTTAGCGCGGCGTCACGGCGTCCTAACCTTTCGCACGACAGAGGTACTCACGGGGCATGGCTGCTTCGGGAGTTACCTGTGTCGGATCGCCGGGAGGGAGCCCGACTCTCGCTGCCAACACTGCGACGACTGCCTCGATGAGACGGCCCAGCACACGTTGGAGGTGTGCACAGCCTGGGCGTCTCAACGTCGCGCTCTGCGCGACGTCATAGGGGACGACCTCTCCCTGCCGGCCGTGGTCAAGACCATGGCCGACAGCGAGACGTCGTGGGATGCGGTCTCCTCCTTCTGCGAGGCAGTGGTGCTCGAGAAGGAGTCGGCGGAACGGGCGAGGGAGGCTTTTGCCGAACTCGCCATCCGCCGTAAGAGACCGGGACGCCGGAGGGCGGCTCACGATCGCCGCCTTCCGCCCTAATGTGCCAGAGGGCGGTCAGCTTGGGGAAGCTGACCACCCACACACCCTTGACTCCGCGACGTGCCTTTGCTGGCTCCCGCCGCCGCGTCTCGCGGAAGACTATTGTCCCCGCGTCTCGCGGCCAGTGGCGGTCGAGGATAAGCACCGTGAGGTTTTAGTGAGTATTCGGACGGCCTACATCTGCCAGTCCGCGAGCCCCACATAACCCGCTCGAGTCCCCACTCGGGCCGGTAGCCGTAATAGGATTTCCTCACGTAAAAAAAAAAAAAGGTTTAAGCAGATTACTGTTTTTCCAACATTGAAGGCAGTAATCTTAGATATAGTTTAGTTTTAGATTTAATTTGTGTATTTTAAATTTAAAATTTTTATTAATATAAGTTTAAGACATAAAAATCGTATTTACTTAACCCTCCAATTGCAGCCTACGTAACTGGCGCAGTCGGTAGGATAGCCGAAATATAAGTCACTGAATTGATCAAGGACATCGGCTATCTCGAAACTACATCGTGGTGCAGCGGGAGGCGTATCAAGACATATATACAAAAGTACGATTTTTTTTAAAAGTACTTTAGAATTTTTCTGGAGTTGCTTTCCTTTTATCCTTAAGATAATCCTTTTAGTAAAAGTTTTAATTTTTTTTTTGGTTGCTTAGTAATAATTTTTTTGTAAAATTTTAAGTTAGTTTTAATTAATTATTCCACACTTTCCATCTATGGCATTCTTTGAGCTTTAATCTAGATTAGTTAAAATTGGGTAACAGAATGAGAGAACATAACATGTAACTAAGTATGTTAACGATTACAAAATCGGCGATCACGTTAAATATGATCGAAATTATCTAGGCCATAATTCCAAATTGTACTTCCATGTACTAAACCTGTAATCAGTTTGCACATTAATATTTTAACTAAATTTATTAACTGTAACACTCGGTAAATATGCGTAGGCATATTTAATTTGAGATGTAATAGAAGTTAGTGTCGTTTTGAGCTTGTTATTATTCTCTACAAAAATTAAATAATTATCATTTTAAGGTAATATCGCCGTTCTCCTATCCTTAGTCCTTTGACCACTATCATTTTCTTATAATAAATTCCAAATCATCCCTTCTAGCAATATCCAGTAAAAATCCGTTGTACATAGAGGCTGAATGCCCGAACCGCCCGCCCGACTTGATCAAAATTCACGAAATTAACAAATCTTGTAAATCAACTCCTGTGATACTCACAAATGAAGCAATAGAACAATTAGACCAGAAGCATTACATCTTAAGCTTCCCTAATCCAACAAGAGCGACATTTTCTATGCTCATGAAATATATAAAACGGTGCAAGGAAGTTTTCTTATCACCGTATCGGTTAACTGGAATGTAAGGACACCAAGTTTTACTATTGAAAATTCAAATGAAAGGATATGCCATTAACATAATAGAATTACTTATTTCCCCGGATTAAAGAGACTCATACAATTTTCAATTCAAGATTGGCCTTGCAGACACCAGTTCAAGAACATGACAATTTCTCAGCAACTCTCCAAGAATAGTTGCTGATCTGCGGAGGGAGATGTTTTATAGCGCTCGGTGTCACTGGCGGAAAACTTATTCAATATTTTAATATGTCCGTCTGATAGGCGGCCGAGCGCCACAAAAATGCTGACAAAGGAGAGAATGGGGTGAACAGCGCCGGTGGGAAAGGAAGTTCTTCTTTTCCCACACTTATTATTCCATCGTGGAGTAATTAAGTCGTAGGTTAAGTTAGATTAATTTAGGTTTAAGCAGATTACTGTTTTTCCAACATTGAAGGCAATAATCTTAGATATAGTTTAGTTTTAGAATTAATTTGTATTTTAAATTTAAAATTTTTGTTAATATAACTTTAAGATATAAAAATCGTATTTTCTTAACCCTCCAATTGCAGCATACGTAACTAGTATAAAAACATATAATTTGTATCATAATATTCCTTATTATTATCCCGTGTCTGTAATTAATAATATTTACACAACAATCATTCCTTCAATTAAATATTATGACATAACTCGAAATAGATCATTTTACTGTAGGTTAGATAACCTGTGTCGTTGTAAGTTATTAAATTAGTTTGATTATATTTGTCATATTCTAAATGTTTATATAATAATCAGAAATATTTTGAAGTTTTAAAATATTTTCTTTTAAATTGTAAAACCATATTTCTACAAGGTCATATAAAGATTTGGCAGCCTTTGTCTAATAATAAATGGATATATGAAGATTATAGTTTCAAAACCCGCCTAAACGATATTTGACTAAAAACAATGTTTCGCTTGAATATGAAGCCTCATTATTCATTGTTACTTTTAGTTTAAGAATTATTAACAAATGTCGCTTAAATCCTAATAAATCAGCTTACAAAAGTAAGTACAAAAGTAGTTTGTTGCAAACACTGCTAAAATATTTTTAAAGCGTGTCAAATTCCGCTAAAACAAAATCAACCAATCACAACAAGGCGTTTGCATCACGTGACACAACAAACACTATGGCGATTTAGTTACAAACGTGAAGAAGTGCTGTTAGTTTTTTCTGTTTATTTTAAAGAACAAATGGATGACTTACCACAATTTGTTATTGTTGAAGCACTTTTAGTAATAGTTTTTAATGTAAATGTGTAGTATTAAGTTAGTTAAGCAACAGAAGCCTCTTAGCCTTGCATTGCTATTTTTTTACAACAGGCGTTTATTATCACGGGTATGTGTCATATGTGACCGTCGTTTTATTTTAATTTTTAAATTTAATATATCATCAGACTGCACGCTGATCAGTCACTAAGTTTGCATTTTATTTAAATTCCTTTTTCAAAACCCTCCTACGTGCCCACATGGTCCTTACGTACCGGATATAAAATTATTATGGGAATAATCAAGTATATAAAGGAACTATAATCGAGAATATTATCTGGAATTAATTTTAAATAAGCAACGTGTCCTGTGGATATGAATATACCTGCAGTTTCTATTAAGAAAAGAAAAAAGTGGCTTGTACGAGTACATTAATAATTAAATATAATAAAACAAATAGTTTCAAACATTAAATTAAATATATTTGACCCAACACTCGTAATATTCAGGTAATATTTTATGTAGAAACTTAGTGACTAATTTGAAGACTGTATAAGGTTAGTAACATATGTTAATTTTGTATTTATAATTTATTTCATTTTATTTATAATTACTACAGTTTTATTTCAACATTTACATTGCAATAGGTAAAATAATATTGTATAATATAGTTAATCCGTGCTTCATTGTGACAGTACAGTAATATTAATATTACATTAGTTAACTATTCATATTTATTACAATATTTAATTTAAAACCCTTTTTTAATTGTCAGCTTTGTAAATTGTTATTTTGTTAGTTAACTGTAGTAAAAGTGTAAAATAACATATTTAAATATACCTACCTGCCAGTCATTTATATAACAGCGAAATTAAAATCATAGTTAAACAACTAAATTAATTATAATATCAATGATATCTGTTTAGTTATTACAGTAATTGTCGAAAAACATAATAATAATTATTACAATATTTAGCGTTATATCCGTTGTAACTCCATGTTGACCGCACCATCCTTTCAAAATGACCGACATTAAAGAACTTAAAAAGAAACGTGGCAGTCACAAAGGGAGACTCACTGCTTTCGGAACATTTTTAAATCTTTTACAAGGTTCCGAGTTAACCCCTTGCCAGGCGATGGAGTTACAGTTACGTATCGATAGATTAGAAAATGTTTATGATGAATTTAACGAAACTCAATTACAATTAGAATGTTTATGTGATAATCTTGATATAGAATCTAGTGAAAGAAATAGTGTAGAATCTCAAAGCATCAGTTAGTCAAGTTACCTACTATTTCTTTGCCAAAATTCTCAGGCTCTTACGTAACATGGCTTGAGCTTCGCGATACATTTACTAGTCTTATTCACGGCAATGATGATATGGATGAAATTAATGAATTTCATTATTTGCGTTCTTCACTGGAAGGGTCAGCTGCTATTGTAATTGAATCGATCGAATTTTCCGCTCGAAACTACACTACCGCGTGGGAACTTCTTTGTGAACGTTTTGATAACAAACGCTTATTAATTAATAACCACGTCACAGCGTTGTTTGAAATCGAGTCAATTACTAAAGAATCTTCAATTGCATTAAAACGCACAATCGACAATGTAAACGAGAATATTAGGGCATTGAGCACGTTAGGCGTAAGAAACTAGATTTTAAAACATTTAGAGAATGGGAAGAAGTCAAAGGGCGATTTGATAAAACCAAATCAATTTCGTTCCAACAGTTCATAGATTTCTTGCGTAACCGTGCTGACTTATTGGAAACTGTCGAATTATCTCGTCCTTCTTCTAGTATTAAGTCCAGTAATAAAGTAAGAGCTATGATTTCCACGGAGCGGATTAATTCTCCAATGGCACGCAGCTGTCCGAGGTGTAGCGGCGATCATAATCTAAACTCGTGTCCACAGTTTTTAGCGCTGAGTGTTAGCGATAGAATGTTGTCTTTACAAAATTATAAAATTTATTATAATTGTTTTAATCCAAGTCACTATCCTAATGTTTGTAAAAGATCAGGTTGTAAAATTTGCAAGCGAAAACATCACACGCTTATTCACAATAGCAATTATAAAAACTATTCCATATCAGGTGATTATACAGTCAACAAGGTCAAGGACATATCTATCGCTTCCGAGAAATGTGACAATACGCACGTTACACTATCGGCTAATATTGCGGCGCACGCGCATGCAAGCACTCCGAGCGACGTCTTGGTGTCAACTGCGTTAATTAAATGTTATGATATAAATAATAAAGAACATATAGTGCGTGCTCTTTTAGATTCCGGTAGCTCATCTTGTTTAATGACAGAAAAACTATTTAATAAATTAAAACTCCCATTTTTAAAAATCAATAAGTCAATTCAAGGAATTAATAATTCATTATCCCCTGTGAACAAAATGTGCCGAGTTCATATAGGATCATTACATGAATCTTATGAAGATAATATCGTTTGTTTTATTTTGCCTACTATTACAGATAGCATTCCCGCTAGACAGGTACATATAGATATTCCTTCGAATATACAATTAGCAGATCCGTGCTTTCATACGCCGGCTTCCATTGATATTATTATTGGAGCTGACGTATTTTGGACCTTATTAGGTTCCGATAAAATTATATTAGGTGATAGGAAACCAACATTATATGAAACTAGACTTGGTTGGCTAGTTTGTGGCCCAGTTAACGGCGGCTATAACATGTTGTCATCTTATTTCCCACCAATACAATGCAATTATACTGATTTTCAAAATAAACTTTCTTCTAGTTCTCATGAGTTAGATGACATTCAAAACCAACTTACGCGTTTTTGGCAACTTGAAGAAGTTTGTCATGAGTCATCAACTTATTCAATTGAGGAGAAAATGTGTGAAGAACACTTTATTAAAAATACAACACGTTTGCCAGATGGCCGCTTCAATGTCAAAATCCCGCTCAAGGAATCTTCAGGCTGTCTTGGTGATTCATTCCATCGTGCAAAACGATGCTTACTTTCTTTAGAACGTAGAAATTTAAAACAACCGACACTCGACAAAATGTATAAAGATTTTATGTCTGAGTACATTTCTTTAGGTCACATGTCAGAGTGTAATATTAATCCAAATCATGTTTCATATTTTATTCCTCACCATGGGGTTTTGCGTGAAAGTAGTACTACGACGAAGTTACGAGTTGTTTTTAATGCCACTGCTCCAACCACTTCAGGTATTTCTTTAAATAATATTCAAATGGTAGGACCTACTGTTCAAGACGATTTAACGTCAATCTTACTCAGGTTTAGAATGCACAAGTACGTTATTTCTGCAGACGTGGAAAAAATGTATCGACAAGTGTATGTACATCCGTCTGAACGGCATTTGCAACAAATTATATGGCGTGACGCGCTTTCCAATTCATTTAAAATTTATCAGTTAAATACAGTTACATATGGTACCGCTAGCGCTCCATATCTCGCGACTAGGTGTCTCAAGCAGATAGGTTTAGAGTGTCATGACAAAAAAAGTCGCAGAAATTATTATACATGATTTCTATGTTGACGACCTCTTAACCGGTGCCGACGTATTTGAGGAGGCTTATATAATGCGAAACCAAATTACTGATGCACTTGCTTCTGCCTGTATGCCTTTGCGTAAGTGGAAGTCTAATGATTCTAATTTAATTCAAGAATCCGTAGGGGATTCATGTTTAGAATTTCATCAAGAAGGCAATGCCGTTACTAAGACTTTGGGATTAAGTTGGCAGACGTCTTCTGACGATTTGTGTATTCCTCTCAATGTACCTGAAAATTTAGAACCTACCAAGCGTGGCATGTTAGGTGTGATAGCGCGTATTTTTGATCCTCTTGGGTTACTAGCCCCATGTGTTGTACGAATGAAAATTCTGCTTCAGAAACTTTGGCTTGAGGGCTTAAAGTGGGATGATAAATTACCCATTGAAATTAAAATATCATGGTTTGATATTATTAAATCATTGCCTGTTCTCAAGGATTTACGCATTCCTCGACGTGTGGTTTGTGAATCTTACAAGCAATTCGAATTGCATATCTTTTCCGACGCGTCAGAGCAAGCTTACTGTGCTTGCGTCTATGTTCGTAGTTTTAATGATAACGGTGACGTTGACGTGCGTTTATTAATATCGAAAATTCGCGTCGCACCCATTAAACCAGTGACTATCCCGCGACTTGAATTGTGTGCTGCCTTACTTGGTGCACGTTTATATAAAAAAGTAATTGGTTCTTTAAGGCGTTCGGCGTGTGGTGTCACTTTTTGGACTGATTCCATGATTGTGTTAGGCTGGTTAAAAATGCTACCTATTAAATTAAATACTTTTGTACGCAATCGTGTCTCAGAAATTTTAGATGAATCAAGTTCTGCCAATTGGAGGCATATCCCTACACACTGTAATCCCGCTGATCTGCTATCTCGAGGAATAGAACCCTCTGCAATAAAATCATGCGATCTATGGTGGTATGGTCCATCCTTTTTACGTCAAGATACCATTGACTTACCGCTCACGCCTACTGATTTAGTTTTACCGGAAATTAAGTCAAATATTTGCTATGTGGCGAATGACGCTCATCATAATTCAAAATTTAATATAATAAATTTTGAACGGTTTTCAAATTTTATGCGATTACAACGTAGTGTTTGTTATGTTTTGCACTTTATTAAATTGTGCAAAACACGTACTCCGTTTACGTCCTATTTTACCACTGAAGAATTACAAAATTCCTTGAATATTATTATTATACAGTCACAAAAAGAGTCATTTCCTGAATATAATTTATTAATAAATAAACAAAAACTACCATATAAAAATAAATTATTAAAATATAATGTATTTCTTGATAATAACAAAATAATTCGTGTAGGAGGACGATTACATAATTCTAACTATTCATTTGAGAAAAAATATCCTATTTTAATACAGTCCACTAGTCATTTCAGTAAACTTTTATTCAGATATGAGCATGTTAAGTTGTTACATGCAGGTCCTCAGCTTTTATTAAGTAACATTAGACAGACTTATTGGCCACTAGGCGGTCGTAATTTGGCCAGGGCTTGCTTTCGTCAGTGCGTTCGTTGTCAGCGTTTAAAAGGCAAAGTGATTGCTCTTCAAATGGGCAATTTACCAATGAGCAGACTGTCACCTGCTGATTTTCCTTTCCAAAACGTTGGGGTCGATTACGCGGGACCTATTTTATCAGCCAATCGTCAAGGCCGTGGATGTAGGCTAGTAAAAGTATATATAGTGATTTTTGTATGTTTTACTACTAAAGCCATTCACCTAGAATTAGTGGGTGATTTGACTGGCAGTAATTTTTTACAAGCTTTGCGGAGATTCATGTCTCGCCGAGGAAAACCGGTAAACATTTACTCTGACAATGTACGTCATTCGTAGGAGCCTACAATGAAATTTCAAATTTTTTAAAACTTAACTGTAACTCCTTAGCTAAGGATACTGCCCAGTTAGGAACTAAGTTCCATTTTATTCCTGCTTATGCTCCACATTTCGGTGGTCTTTGGGAGGCTGGAGTCGACCAAATTTCATTTAAACAGAGTGCTGGGAAACTGTAATTTGACGTATGAAGAGCTTAACTCTGTTTAAATTCAAATTGAAGCCATTTTAAATTCGCGGCCACTCACGCCCTTATCTACAGATCCAGATGACTTGCTGCCGTTGACTCCTGGGCATTTTTTAATCGGACGGCCACTCACTGCGTTTCCAGTTGAGGATACTAGACAAATTTCCAGCAACCGCCTGAATCGCTTCCAAAGGATTGAGCAACTTCGACAGCATTTTTGGACCAGATGGAACAAAGAATATGTTTCCGAGCTGCAACAGCGAAATAAATGGTTCACGTCCAAAGACTCATTAAAGGTCAATTCGCTGGTCGTTGTGAAAGACGATAATCTTCCACCGTTAAAGTGGAGACTAGGTCGAGTTGTTGCACCTCATCCTGGGACCGATAATATCTGCAGAGTTGCGGATATTAGGACTGCCAATGGAGTCATACAAAGAGCTTGCTCAAGAATTTGTCATCTATTGGAGGATTCCTGTTGAAAGGCGAGCTTTCAACGGCCGGGGGCATGTTGAAGCACTTTTAGTAATAGTTTTTAATGTAAATGTTTAGTATTAAGTTAGTTAAGCAACAGAAGCCTCTTAGCCTTGCATTGCTATTTTTTTACAACATGCGTTTATTATCACGAGTATGTGTCATATGTGACGGTCGTTTTATTTTAATTCTTAAATTTAATATATCATCAGACTGCACGCTGATCAGTCACTAAGTTTGCATTTTATTTAAATTTCCTTTTTCAAAACCCTCCTACGCGCCCACAGTTACTAAATGTGATCCTAAACAGGCCAGAAAGAGAAAAAGTGATAGATCAACATGGAAACGCGCTGCAGAGCAAAAAAAAGGTACGTAAAATTTTGTATCAAACTACATTTCAAAGTGAAGGGGATAGTGCTAAGCATAATGTTATCAAAATAACTATAGTTTTATAAAAGTAGTTCGTCAGTTTATTAGCTGTATATTTAAACTTTTCAAAGGGTTTATTTTCTTTTAACTTGTCGTAATGTCCTACTTATTGCTTATATTATGTTGTAATATCCAAATATTAAAAAATGCTTAATTATCTACAACTATATTGCTAAAAAAATACTTCTTATATTAACCATAAGTCAATATAATGCTACGTTTCCATTAAAGTAAAGCGGAGCGGAGCCCAATACACGAAATCTTAATCTTGCACTTCCGTTTGGTTGGTTTAATGTAAAAATATTATTTCAGGTATGAAAGTAAAGGTTTACCGAATTTCCCGCAGTGCAATCATAACCAAAAATCTTTCAGATGTGCTAAATTAACTAACCAGGAAAAAAGCAGATTTCACAGGAATTTTTATAAATGTACGACTAAAACTTCTCAAGATAATTGCATTTTAAAATACTGCAACGTAAAAAACACTTTTAATAAAAAAAAAAATTCTAAAAGAAACGTTGCAACTAAATATTATGTCATTGGAAACCATAGTCAAATGGTACCAGTTTGCCAAAAAACGTTTTTGGATGCTCTTCTGGTTAAAAAAGATAGAATTAAGGAGATTATGAGAAGATTTTATGATAGTGGTAGGAATCATCCAGAAGAAAGGAGAGGAGGTGATCGAAAAACCCGAAAATTCGAGGCAAAAAAAGTGGCGGTTAAATGTTTTATTGAAAATCTTAAATGCCAAGAAAGTCATTATTGTCGCTCAAAAACAAAAAGATCATATCTCACGGCCGAGCTATTCGAAATTTTTTCGCAATACATTTAATACGTGTTAGAACATTGACTTCGGTTCCTCGAGAACAGACGTCGGCTCTACATGTACTTCTCTGCAAGAACAAATAAAAGCTGAAAGCGCCATAAGAAAAAGACAGGAACTTATGACTCATAAAAGAGTTCATAGATTAAAGTATAAAGCATTTTACAAAATACTCCAAGAGGAAGATGAGACAATCAAAACTATTTCGTTTGACTGACAGAAAAACCAGCCGCTACCTAAACTCCCAGACCAATCCGCGTATTTTAGTCGGCAATTTAATTTTTATCACTTTGCAATTGTAGATGAAAATTCTAAGGCAAAATAAATAAACAAAACATTAATTCATATTATTGGAGTGAAGTAGTCCATAAAAACGGAGCAAATCAAATTGTAAATGCAGTATATCATTACCTACATGTTAATTTTGACAAGAAAATTAAAATCTTACGAGTGGTATGCGACGACTGTTCCGGGCAGTACAAGAATACTGCAATGGTTGCCATTGGGTATTGGGTGGGTATATTGGGTAAATGGCTATATTGTGAAGCACCTACACATGTAAAAAAAATTGAATTAATTGATCAAACTTGTTTTTTTTTTTAAATCCTTATTGTACCAAAATTAATAAGCCAAAGTAATGAAAGTTGATCTCAATTGATAGTTAAGAAAGTAAAGTTTATTATAAGAACAGAGCAATAAATAGTTGACTAGATTTGGTTTTATTTTAATTTTCGCTTAGGTGATCCCCATTGCCTACATCTCCCCTACATAATTATTATTTTAAAAGATTTTTACGTTTTACCGATACTTAATGAAAATTGTTATGGCGGGGTTTGAAATTAAACTCTTCATATGTTACATCATCATCATTATTACAAATCCGTCTGAAGTGGCTGTGAAAGTTCAAATATTAAAAATTAATAATATCTGGCACAGATATTTTAAAATTACCTATAAATTGTATTAGACCTAGATCCCAGATTCCCCAGACCTACGTCATTTTAGCAAAGCTGGAATTTTTAGCATTAGTAGTCGTAATATGTAGTGAGGAGGCGTACACACTAACTTGAAAGTGGGGACCTTTCAGAGGTAGCTCAAACTAAAGGTACCTAAAAACCATGCCCACCTACGTTAAAGTAGAAAGGCTCGTATTTAAGTATGTTATTAAGAATATTGTAAAAAATATATATTCATTATTGCCAGACATTTTACGTGGGGCTTTACTCCCGCCAGACGCCGTAGAGCCCTAAAGGTTGTTTAAAATTGAGACAAACTACGTCATAATAGCAATCCAAAATTTTACATATATTATTTAAAGTACTATTGCAAGAACCCTTATAAGCAGCCAGACCAATCCGATGGGTTAATCATCCTCCCAGAAGTGACAAATCTTCCGTGAGAGTGAGGTCAAAATACTCCATGTGTGTGTAGCATATTTTCTACATAGTCTGTGATCGTATTGTCAAAGTTGACAAGACGAATTACTATGGCAAATATATTAGAAATTATAATGGCAAATATATTAGAGTGTGTTTTTTATAATAAACATGTCTAAAAATTAATATTGTTTCATAAAGATACATACTTCTGAAAGGTCTTCACTCAACTTAACTTTCAAGTTAGTGAGTATCCATACCGTCCTCACTATGTATTGGACTAATTATGCAAAAAATCCAGCTTTGCTAAATTGACGTAGGTCTGGGGGGTCTGGGATGTGGAGCTATATAGCATATTATATAAACATATAAAACAAAACTTAATAAATTACAGAAATATTTCAAAAAAGATCCACAGGACAATGTAAATGCCTTATCGAAACTTTTGAAACAACTTAATTAAAAAAATTGAAAGAAATCATGAAAGACAATCGTTGGCAGAGTCGATGAAAAATAATAAGATACTTTAGAAAACATAAAAAATATAACATACACAAATAATAACAAACGTCAACATTTGGAACTAATAAATATTAAACCTACACAAACACAACCAGTCAATGCAACTAAATACCTTGCTCAAATTCTTGCTTCTGACAAATCTTAAATTTGACAGTGCCCCTGGCTATGAAAAAAATTTCACAAAATTTCTAAAACATATAAAAAATTAAATAACTCCCATTATTACTCAGTTAACAAATCTCTTTTTTAAAACTGATGTTTCTCCTGCTCCCTTAAAATGTTTCCTGATAACGCCAGTATACAAAAGACGGAAGAGAGATGACATAAGCAACTATAGGCCTATTTCTGTGTTACCAGCAATATCCAAAATTATAGAAAAAATAGTCAACAACTTAATCCTTAAGTATTTAGTTTAGTTTAGTTTTGTCCATCTCAGTTTGGTTTAGACAAGGAAAATCAACAGAAGACGCCATAGCTGCCCTCACTGGAATGATAACAAACCAAATAGACGAAGGAAATAAATGTTTATCTGTATTTTTGAATCTCAAAAAAGCATTCGATACTGTCTCTCTTCCCATCCTTGTACATAAGCTGGAAATAGAGGGAAAGAGCTGTCATTGTTCAGAGATTATATTACGGGAAGGAGGCAAATGGTCAAATTAGGAGAACATATAAGTGAGAAAGCTACCGTGACGTATAGCGTACCCCAAGGAAGCGCTTTAGGCCCTACCTTATTTTTATTATACATAAATGATCTGTGCAACATGCAGGTAGAACAAGCAAAAATCTTCTCTTACCCGGATGATACCGTAATTGTTTCCACGGGTAATACTTGAATGTATGTCAGGAAAAGTGCTCAGGAAGGTATGGCTCGTGTAAAACAAATGGTTATACAGTAATCTACTGACACTTAATATCAATAAAACCAAATATATCTGGTACACTATAAATAATCAAACACAGACTGACAATGATATATAGCTCTAGCCCAATCAGTACTGCTTTATTGTATCCCCGTCTGGGGAGGTGCTCTAAAAACAAGGTCCTAACTCCAGAACGTGCACAAAGCTCTTATTAAAATTATGTTTTTTAAAAATGTAAGGTTTCCTACAGACCAATTGTATCAAGAAAGTTGCTTATTGACAGTTCGGAAACTGTACTTATTGTAAGTAATAAAAAAAACACAAATCACTACCATATGACCCACAATCTAATAAAAGAAGGAAAGACATAATAGCACGTACCCCCGTAACTAGAACTTTCTTTGCTAGCATTCAATATGAGTCACGTTCATATTTTTTGTATAATAAAGTAAATAATAAATATATACCATTTGCGAAATTATGAATGTAAAAAGAAACTTAAAGAATGGGAATGGGGAAATGGGAAAACTACTTAACTACGTGGGTAGGTGCAAAAGTAGTTTGTAGAGCTCTCTATTTTTAATTACTTTAAAATCAGTTTTTTCCTAATTTTATAGATTAAAGTAATGAACTAAATTTTCTTACCTGCCAGTAGTGATAATCCTATATAAATATCCATCTATTCATAAGAGAAGGACTATATCTGACCTTTGTGACCTGTGTGTACGTGACCTTGTGTAACCTTGGTGAATTTGTTAGTTCTATATTGTATGTGTGTATTTTTTTTATTCTCTTCTTCTTTGTTCTCTTACAAAATTGCATTAATCTGTTATAATGGAATCCATCAAGCACTCTATTGAAGATTTGACACAGAAATTCAATTTCCAAATGACGGAGTTCCAAACACAATTAAACTCTACAAGCAACTCGGCAAGCCCAACAGCTAACATAGCAGTGAAGTTCAATATGTTCAGATCCTTTGTATTAAATGCCCTTGAAAGTCTCCAAAATCAAGTTTAGCTCCTTACTAGAGTGTGATAAGTTTGAAATACATAGCAGAAGGAAAATACTATTAGTACATGGTGTTGCAGAGGATAAAAACAGTGACACTGCTCCACATGTGATGCAAGTTTTAGCTGAACATCTTAAAGTTCCAGACACATAGGTGTATTGATGATGTCAGCAGATGCCAGCGCCTGGGAAGAATCTCAGAGGGAAGCCTAGACCCATTCTGATCAAATTTCGCGATCTGTCTCTTAGCAATCAAATCTGGTATTCGAAGGCCTCCCTTAAGAATACTGATATCACCCTCTCCGAAGTTTTAACAAAAACCAGTCACGAAGCTTTTATGGTGGCTCGACAACGCTTTCCACCTTTGGTCCAGCATTTGGAATGTTGGACCAAAGGAACTACTATATGAAATAGTTTTGTTGGACCAATGGAAATATTGTAATTGGCCCGGACAACAAGCGTCATAGCGTAGTCTCGTGTGCTGAGCTTGACAATATTTCCCCTAATCCTGAAGCTCAAGGACAAGGAAATCCTGCTCCTCCTACCGCCAAATCAGTTGTTGTAGCCAAGCAGGTCATCCGCACAAGGAGAATTGTAAAAAAGTAATTTTGTTGATGTTGTTTTCTGTTTTTTTATAATGATAATGATTGATGTTTGTTCTCAATTTTATTATCGTAATATTGACCTATGTTAGTGTTATGTTAGTGTATTTCACTCAACTTTTCTTCCCTTTTAACTGGTGTATTTAATGTCCATATTTTTATTTGTGTACTCTTCATGTCCTATCAAAATTATTTTACCTACTAAATTTGTCTAATATTTAATATTTGGCTTGGTTTTTCTTAATTTAATATTTAGTATGGTATGGTTCTTTGATTATGATAGGGGTCCCAACCTGTGCGCCGCGGCGCCCTGGTGCGCCATAGAAAAGAAAAAAGGGGCGCCGTGAGTTGGTTCCTTAATCGGAAAGCGGATATCTCAAAATATTCGCTGTCGGTGTCTTTCTGAGCGCTTGCAATATAAGCTCGCAATCGTAATGTTTGTTACGGCCCTTTTCACGCAACACCTATCGAACCTAACCGAATGGTTTCCCAAGGACTTTTCATATGATGACCTCGAAAAATTTTCGTGGATTCAAGATCCTTTCCATTCACAAATTCCACTAGGCTTAGGCTTCACATTGCAAGATGAAAGTTTTATCGAGATCTCTTGCGACAGAAGCCTTAAAACTAAATTTAACAGTTCCGATTTAGTAGAGTTTTGGTTATCAATTCAATATGAATATTCAAATTTAACTTCAAAAGCTTTAAGAATTTTCATTCCGTTAGCAACACCATATTTATGTGAAGCTGGATTTTCAGCTGTAGCTGTAATAAAGAACAAATAGCGTTCTCGAATCTATGTGGAGAAAGAAATGAGAGTAGCAGTGTCAAGTCTTATTCCTCGCTTTGAGAAACTGTACGGAGACCACCAAGCTCAACCGTTACATTGAATTGACTATTGACTATTGTCGTACTTTATTATTCTTATGTCTTAATTGTTATTTTCTCATTTAAATAAATTAAACCCTATTTCATATTGTGGATGTGTTAATTTTTGGTCCTATTTGGGTGTAGGTATTTATTTCTTTCCGACTGTTTCTTTTTCTTATAGCGAACTAGCGAGCTTGGGTAGGGCACCGTCAAAAAATACCAAACTTGTAACTGCGCCGCGAGCTGAAAAAGGTTGCGTATATACTGCATGCACTAAAATGCATATATATATATATATATATATATATATATATATATATATATATATATATGATGTTTTAATGCTAATGGAAGAGCTGAGACTCCTGGTATAGGCAATAACATGCTTAAAAGGAGGCTCCAATCACTAGTGGATTTTGTAAGAAACTCTCTTAATAAACTATTATTATTATTATTATTAAAAACAAGAGGTTAATGCCGAAAAAAAAAGTAATTTATTTACGACCAAATCTTACTTATTTCAATTTATTAAAAGACTCTTGTTGTGATTCAGAAAAACTTTTAAAATCAAAACCTTACATTCATACTTATAATTTAACCCATATTAAACTTGTTTCTATTTCATTCCAAGATAATTTTCATATTAATCATATAACAGAGTTAGATGATATAATTAAAAAGCCACATACAGTATACACCTTCAACCGCAATAACGATATCATCGGCTCCGTGTAAAAAAAATCCAAAAATAGGAAATTTCGAGCCTAGCTCAAGGTTCGGTACAGAGACTGCAAAGTGCGTGACTCGTCAGGATTTATGTGCGTAAGTGAATATCTCAAAGGGTTCCGGAGGTATACTGCAAAGACTTTAGCCCTCATAAACAGTGCTTAGACCATCAGGGCGCGCGGTGCAACATTTTTACAAATGTCGGCACACACGAGAGAAACAAAACGACAATTCTTGCATCGCGATCGGAGCAAGATTGGCGAAGATACGGCGTAGAAATACCTTAAAAAAGCACGTGGTAGGCACGTGGTTTTATTAACCTAAACCAAACTTAAATTCACCCACATGCTTTCTGATCGGAAAACTCGGACTTCGCCGCAGTACGATGAGCCGCCGAGGAATCCGCCACCTCCCTGCACCACGCTAAGTCTTCATCCAGGTGAGGATCGAAGGGAACTTCCTTTCCTACAGTCCAGCCTCTCCCTGCGAACCGTCTTGAGTAGCTCCTACCAAAACTAATACTACCTAAAAAACTCCCCCTAAACCCCAAAACCCCCGCCTTCTCCCAACGGAGGAAATCCCCCCACGCAAAACCTAGATAAACCACCCCTTGTGAGGGCTCATTTGAACGAGCGCCGCACGGAGGTCTCAACCGCCCCGGGAAACTACCCCCGGGAATAATTTTTGAAAACCCCACCAATCTCTCCCACACGAAAGTTAAAACAGAGCAACAGAAACAGCCTGCAAGGTCTATATGAAACAGTGCTATCGCTCTCAGACTCCAGGAACAGACACAAGTGCAACCTGGAGAAGGAGCGATCTAGACAAGCACAGGAATTGGTGCATGTGAAACGCACGCATAGTAAGGCACTGGAGCAAGCGAACCAGAAGCTCGTCTCTGAAATGAGCAGTGCCAGAAAAGAAATAACAGAAACTCCCGATAATAAAACAGAAGATGAGACACTAGAGGGAGCTAGACTGGCAGATTCCTTGCAGGCAATTGAAAATACCTTATTAGACATCAAAAAAAAAGTGCAAACCCCCAAACCCAACCTCCCCCACCACCCAAAGACCTAACATTAGATATAAGAGAGATAGCGGAAAAAATAAGAGATCATGTCCTCGGAAGTGCGCACAATACGTGACACAAACCACTGCGAATTGCCTCCAAGGCCGTCACTGGACACCGAACTGGCGGTTCAAGAGGTGAAAAACACCCTGGCCACTATAAAAAAAACGAGTAACAGACCTAGCGAACAGCGAAAAACCACTAATGGCGGGGCCGAAAACTTTCGCACAGGCCACTGCCAAACCAAAAAACTACAACCCGAACCATACCCTAATAATTGCCTCCAAACTGCCGACAGAGACGCCATAACGTCATAACAAAGATAAGAGACGTACTCGATCTCAGGAAGCTGGGGGCAAAGTTGGATCGGGTGCGCAATGCTAGTGACCAGAAGGTTGTGTTACGATGTCCAACCAAAGAGGACATGAATATAATAAAAAACCAGATGAAAAAGAACAAAAACCCGACAATTAAGGAGCCCACAAATCAGGACCCGCTAGTGTGCGTAAGGGGAGTCTTCAGCTGCCTCACCAACGAAGAGTTGGTTGAATATACAAAAGCGCAAAATAAACACCAGTTGCAAGACATCAATGAGGCAGAAATGAGGATTATGGTCCGCTATAGGAAGAGAACCCGGAATTCCCAACGAGTGCCACCCCGTCTTTCAACTCTCCCCGCAGATCTACAAGCGCTTTATAGAAGCAGAGAACATTTACATTTAGACGTTTGGCAGATGCTCAGTGGAAGATCAAGCCACACTCATGCAATGTGCCAAATGCCTCGGCTTCGGGTACACTCGGTCCCTCTGTAGAGCCAAGAAAGAACTGTGCAGCCACTGTGGAGAGGCTCACGCGGGAAAGGATTGCCAGAAACGGCAAAACCTAGAAACCCCCCGGTGTGCGAACTGCTTGATATCCAAAAGGGAGGTCGCGGACCAGGCACACACGGCATACAGCCAGGAGTGCCAGGAAAGGCAGAAATGGGATGGCATAGCACGCTCCAGGGTCCAGTATTGCAGGGCTCCCAAACCACCGCAACACAGGTCGCCGCCGGCGTACACAGAGAAACAAGGAGCGAACTAAGGTTCGTACAAGCGAACTTACAACGCTCCAAGTTAGAGACAGCGGAGTTACACAAATTGGCGGTAGAAACTGAGATGCCCCCAGTCGCGCTTGACCAAGAACCATACATAGGAAGGACAGGCGAAATGAAATCTCAGCCAGGCACAACTACCATCCAGTGCACCCAAAACCGCCAAAAACCGGTAAAGGCAGCCATTATAATAAATGACCAAAATCTCTCTCCATATCTATCCCAAGTCAAACTGGCCAGCACTAAAATTCCCACCCACCACCTTATACTGGCAGGCGATGTCTTGGAGTCACTGGTGGGTCAGCAGCTCTGAAAATTATCATGGAGCAGAATATCACTCTTTCGCAACGGAAATGGACCTTCACGTCCTAAACTCGGGCACAATACCAACCTTCGAGACTATTGTGCCCCTGTAACAGGGAAGGTAGGTTGTACGAAAGCTGTGTGGATGCGACTTTAATAAGTCACACCTTACTCGGAAAAGCGGAGAACTGGGGAGTGGACCGAAGGCTAATAACATCTGATCACAACGCAATAACATTTGTGTTGCGTCTGGAAAGGACACTGGAACCTATCGAGGCCATCACCACACGCAGATACAAAACCAGAAAAGCAAAATAACATAGCCAAGTAATATTATTCATATACTACGATTATAATATGTATCATAATAATAATCATAATAAAATATTTAGCTATAAGTTTAATATAAAAACTGGCAAATATCAAAATATTTTAAATAAAAATAATGTTAATATTTATAATACTGAGGAACTCTCAGAAGCTGTCGAATCCGCCAGAATACCAATGTTCTTATCCAGAATCCACAGTTACATAAACTTAACCCTACTGGGGTGAGTTTAGTCCTATCCCCGGGGGCTGTTATATACTCATCATTTAGAAAATTATCATTTTAAATTATGACCTGAAAATAGTGAATTTCGTAGAAAAGAAATAGGTTACTTAGGCCATGTAATAAGTGATAAGGGTGTAAAAGCAAATCCTGAAAAACTTTAAGCGGTTACAGAACTTGGCTTCACTGGTTTCCTATTATTGTCGCTTATTCCTGAATTTTCAAAGCTTGCTAAATCTCTCACCTCCTTCAAAAACTTGTTATTTTTGTTAAAACTTGTGTTGAATTAAATGTAATACTATACTAAATATTCATAAAATATAAGTTATTAAAAATAAGATTGCATCAATAGTAGAAATACTGGCCAGATTAAAACAGCGTTATTTCGCGGCCGGCGTTGATTTTGGAGTTTAAGTTCCCGGGAAGGAAAAAAAAGAAAAATAAGCAAAAAAAAACAATCACAATGGAAGGAAATAGCTAATCAAATAGTACAAATTTTATCTACCAACCTCGATTATGGTTGTCCAAATGGATGAGGTAATACACCCCAGAAGCTGTCGGACGAATATGTTATGAATAACAAATATATGTTAAAACCCGCATATGTACTTAATGATGACGTCTCAATTAATAATTCTTGTACTACCGATAATGATTGTTATATAAAATATTACTAGTTTTGATAATAGTTATAAGTATATACCTAGTGTAAAAATACCGAGTGATGAACCAATTATTAAATTTACGCGTAGTGGGCGAAATGTTAAACGTCCGGTACAATTTTTGTATGACGAAATAAGTTGAAAACAAATTTAACGCTGATAAGTATTTTAACCCTTTCAGACCTCGCGCAGACAATTGAGGACATAAAAGTTTTGAGTCCTTTTTACTACTAAATTTAAATTTACGTAAATAAAAACTGTTGTCATCGCTTGCGAACATTCTAAATTATTAAAATGAAACAACTAGCGGCATCTATTGATACGTGTGTGCACTTCTAAGCCATTTTCGGTCAGTTACCAGCGAAACTTTGAACTGAGTAGGTAAGGTCATTTTTATTTTATTGAAATTTCAAGTTTTTCTGCTAGATATGTTTTGAAATAATATAAATGGATAAGTTATACTATATAGCAAAGAACAAAGTATTTTACAACTCAAAATTTTTAGTTATTTGTACAATAAATCGCGAATATTCGTTATGTCCACAAACGTGGACAGTAAGGTATTGGTTAAACATTTTTTTCAAAATAGGTACTTTGCTGCTGTTAGTAATAAAGTTATTTTTCTGGTAATAATGTTATAATTTATTATAAAATTTGCGTGGTAAAGTCTTAAATTGTGTTTATTACAGGTAAATTTATGATCAAATTATAATCATGTTTTCGAGGGATGCTTTGAGAGCTTTGGAAAAGGATAACCAGTCGGAATTTGAGCTATCTTCGGATGATGAGGATGTGGGAAATAATAATAATGTCCCATTTGCGAGACACGTTAGGTTGGGAGCCGATGTAGTAACTCAGAATCAAAGAGAGTACACCCCACTTGACCCCCCTGACGAACAAGAAGACGAAAGTGAAGACCGAAGAAAGGTCAGCTTTCAATTACGAGTCCGAGCCTGAGGCGCCAAGAGAGCCGGATATTGTGGAGGGCGAAGAGGAGCAAGTTACTCCGAATGCTGAACTTTTCGATTACCTTACCGCCAAAACCGAACATAAAGTGGAGGCATAGACAAATAAATAACACAATACCAACGGATTTCTTGCTACCAATAGCTTTAGAACCCATCGTGCAGATCCCATTTGTTATTATAATAGATATGTTCCTGTAGAGCTTTTTGAACAAATGGCCGAAATGACAAACTTATATGCAGTACAGTCAGGAAAAACCAGGTTTAAAAGCCTACGTCCAGCTATGAAATTGAAATTTTATTTGGTTTGCACATGGCAACGGGAGTTTTCAACTATCCAGTTTTGAAAATGTACTGGGAAAATCATATTAGCATTCCACTTTTCACTAACAAATATGGCAAGAGATAGGTTCTTTGAACTTCGTAACAATCTCCATTTAGTAGATAATATGAAAAAAGCCTACTAATTGCACTGACGTGTTTTATAAAGTAAGACCAATCTATAATGCGATCCGAAGCCGATGCTTAGAAATACCGCTAGAAAAGAATTGTGTGTCGATGAACAAATAGTTCCTTTTACAGGGAAACATTCTGCTAAGCAGTACATCAAAGGAAAACCTTGTCCATGGGGAATGAAGCTTTTCTTTTTGTGTGGGAAAAATGGCCGTGCCTATGACTTTATTATTTATCAAAATTCTATTCCAGAATTAGACAGGTCACTGATAAAGAAAGTAGGCTTTGGAGCTGCGGTAGTATTACATCTAATGAAAAGAGTCGGTGACAGTAGAGGTCATGAGTTATATTGCGATAATTACTTCTTCGTCTTATTACATGCTCCAAATTTTGAAACACAAAGGCATAATGGCTACCTGCACTGCGCGTGTCAATAGATTTACAAGGCCACCGTTGCTTAGTGACAAAGATATAAAAAAAGAAACCAAGGGGTTTTGCCGAAGAGATTTGTAGTACGGATGGAGATGTCACCATGGTGAAATGGCTTGATAACAAACCAGCCAACTTAGCTTCCAATTTCGTTGGTATAGGAGAAAAAGATATGGTGAAAAGATGGTCCAAAACAGAGAAGAGATTTATAGAAGTCGAGAGGCCTGAAATTGTAAAAAAGTACAATCACGCCATGGGAGGGGTAGATCTCCTTGATCAACTTATGAGTTATTATAGAACGTTTATAAAGTCAAAGAAGTGGCCTTTGCGTATGATATTCCACGCATCAGATTTGGCAGTTGTTCAAGCCTACCGCGAGTATGATATGGATTGTGACTTGCTTGGGATACCAAAAGCAAAACGGCTCGCACTTCTTCACTTTCGTCGACGCTTAGCTGAAAGTTTAGTTCTTCGAAACAAAATATCAGGTGCTAAAAGGGGTCGTCCAAGTAGTTTGAGCAGTCCTTTACCAGTAGTTGTTCCTAGAAGACCAGGAGAAGTACGTCCGTCAACTGAAAATTGCTCGAGATGGTATTGGTCACTTACCAGCTCATGACGATGGTTGTGGAACGCGCTGTAAGTTAACGGGGTGTAAAGGGAAATCCCGCATCAAATGCATAAAGTGCAAAGTGCACTTATGTCTGACTAAAGACAAAAATTGCTTCCTAAGTTTTCATACCTAAGTAACTAAAGTTCCTATTATTTTGTTGTCTTTTTAGAAGATTTTTTATGTTGTTTTTATTTTGTAAGAAGATTTATTTTTGTTTTGAAGATGTTTAATTATTTTTAGTTTGAATTTCATACTTTTGTAATAATAAAAATGGCCAAAATCAAGCTATTTGTTATTTGTTCAATTATACCCATACATCAGTTATTATAATCACTTAGGCCGAATGTCCACATTTGATCACATAAAGAAAACATCAATTTTCTCGGAAAATAATCTAATAATCAATTTTTTTTTGTTTTTCCATGCTCAATAGGCGAATATCTAACTGAAATAAAATCGGCTCAAACAAATTCTAAAAAATAAAAAATCAGGTCTGAAAGGGTTAAGCATACATTTGTGTTTATGTCAATGGAATATTATATGTAAATTGCTGTTTCATAAATTAATCATTACCTAATTTCCTAAACAAATTTTTAAAATAATAAATGGTAATTTAAATAATTATATTATTACGTACAGCTTAAGAGTACAAAACTATTCTTACCAATTTATATTGTACTGTGTTTTATATTTCTATAATATAAAATGGGTAATAATGCTATTAAAGAGGAACGAAAGGAAGTCAACCTCATTAACCAGACAACCATGAATCACCTAGAAAACCTACAATATTATACGGTAGGACTGATTATTGTTATCGCAGCTATGGTGATTGCATTAACCTATTTCTTGTTTGTTAGTTATTGTAAGAATATACGCAAGAAAAATTCTCGCATGTTACTGAGCCGACACCTGTTTCTAAGGTTCAAAATGAAAGGGAACATGTATTGGATCTTTATAATATTTATAGTGTAAACTAGCGGCCCGCCTGCGGCTTCGCCCGCTTAAACTACCGCATAAACATGATTATTGATCTAATACATAAAATTAATTGACAATTAACATAAAAATCTGGTATGATTTTTTATTACTGTAACCTGTAATATCCATTATAATATACATTATCATAATTTCTATAAGATTTTTTTTTATGTTTTGAACTAAAAAAATCGACCAATATTGATATTAGATATTCAAAAAATATACAAAAGGGTAATTAATTATTATACGTATATATTCTTGAAACATTGCGTTCTTTAATTTATTGATTTGGGTAAAGATTAATATTATTCCTTGTAAAATAACTGTAATGATTGCATATTAAACTCCTGCACAGTTTTTAAATTAGTTAAATGTACAATTGGTAAATATGTAGTTATTACAGTGTACACGTAGATAGGATGTTTTAGGCATTTTATATAGATTTATTTAAAACGAACGAACGAACCAAAAAATCTATGTATGTACTTCATATTTCATTCAAGATCAAATCGTTCTTTATCTGTCTTGAATTAATTACGACTTAAACTTAACTGTTATGATTTAAGTTAATCTCCATTAACAATTTAATTTTGTTTACTTTATGGTATAATTTTGTTTCCTGAGCGATGTCCATGCGACGTTGTTTTTGCTCAAAAGTTTAGCAATTTTGTAACTATCTCTCCGCTGCCGCACGTTTTATGCCTAAAATATCCATAAAAATTGCTTGGCATGAACCAAACAATATGCTAACATCATAAGCACCTCTCTGATAGTGATTTGACGATTATACAAAATCATATTCTTCACTGCTTCAATGTTTTTAACGGTTATTAAAGTGCTCGGGCGACCAGGACAAGCATCGTCATTGACATCTTCTCGTCCTTCCTTAAACCTGTTATACCACAATTGAACTTGTGTTTTGCTCATAGTAGACTCGCCAAACGCCACAGTCAATATTTCAAATGTCCTTGCGCATTTTATTTCATTTTTAACACAAAACTTAAGTTTTCTTTGATACATATTTTCGAATAGTAAAAAATCGAAGACTACACCAAAACACTACTAACTTTTTTATCTTGTTGTATTTTGCTCTTTTATCGGTTTACTTATTTTGTTCTGGCTCTAGTATGTTGTTAGGTATTTAATAGTGCTGCTGCTCTTATTACTTGGCTATCCGACGTACCTGATTGACCCCGACTTCGGTTTAAGACCTGCTACGTACGATATTATAGCATAAATAAAGAAATCGGAAGAAGCATTGCAAACAGTTGAAGAAGGTACTGGTGCCTAAAAGAAATAATGAAAGATAAAAACTTTCATATAACAAAAAAAAAGCAAATTATTCAATGTAATGCATCTTGCCAATATTAACATATGGAAGCCAAACGTGGGCTATAACAAGAAACGTAATCAACAAAATTGCGAATTGCCAACGAGCAATGGAAAGAAGCATGCTTGGAATAAAGATAAAGGACAGGATAAGGAGTATAAACATTAGAAGTAGGACCAAGGTGCAAGACGTAACCCTAAAAATAAAAAGATTAAAATGGAAGTGGTTGGGACATATGATCAGAGGAAATGAAAAGTGGACGAAAATAGTAACACAATGGTATCCCAAGAGGAGGCAAAAGGAAAAGAGGTAAACAACATAAAAGATGGGATATGACATTAGGCAGGTTGCAGGCATAACATGGAGCAGAGTAGCTAAAGATATAGAATGGAGTAGGTTGGCAAAGGCCTCCTCGCCTTTGCCAACTGGCAAACGGACATACAGAAAATAAATAAGCACCAAATATACGAATAGTTTAATTAAGATTTTTATATTGTATTTATATGTTTATGTGTGAGTAGTATAAAGAGAAAACTAATTGTATATTCTGTTAATCGTATAAAAGGCTTTATTTATTTATTTTTATTTACGTACGATATTAAATTTATAAATTCTATGCATAACTCGGAAAATTTAAGATATTGGAGTGAAAAAAAAATTAATCGAAGTCGAGAAGCTAATCATCAATACAATCGATATGAAGGGTCAGTTTTTATTGTCGGCAATTTAAATACTACGAGTTAGTTTTTAGAACTCATAACTCGTAACAGAATATGTCCCCTAGATGTATATCGTAAGATGTGGTTTCAGTTAGATATAGCACCCGCATACTCTAGAGTGCTTGCTAGAAACACGCTCGCGAGCATATTTGGAGAACAAAGGAACGGAAGGATCGCGGCGGTCGCCTGCCCGTTCCCCATACCTTACGCCCGCTTGTTTTTTTTTGTTGGGGCAGGTTAAAAACAATTAAATTTATGGGTCAGAAGTCCATACAGAAGTAATCAATAGGATTTAACACGTTAACTAATGAAAAAAATACCCACATGAAGCTTTCATAACTAACATTCGTGTTTATGGTAGGACGTAAAAGAAAAAATATATCAAGCACCAACAGTTGTTCCAACTCTAACATTTGTTATCAGATTCAAACAAATATGTTTGAAAAATGGCTTAATAAATATTGCAGCTTTAGTTTGTGATGGATGAACTCAATAGATCATTATAGATTTTGGGAGTTTCAAAAGAAACTCCTTATTTTATGTTTCAAGGAAAACAAATTGATACCTTTTGGTGGCGTGTGGTGATAATTAGAGTTTGTAGACGATTAGTAACAATAATCAAGTCTTTTGCAACATAAAATATTTATTACGCTTAAAGTCACATATATACGAAGAAACACAAAGAAAGACAGTCACACAGTTTACCAAAATACAAGAACGAGTGAAAATTAAGGATGTACATATATCGGAGACAAAACTACAAGAACGTTCACTAGAAGGTAGGTACGTGACGTAGTGGCGATAGTATAGCAAGTGCAAGGAATCCGCGACGGTTGGGTGATTGCGACTAGCTGGCAAATGCATCGCGCGACCAGCTGTGGACGACCAAAATGACGTCACACGGCTCAGGTAGCAATTGCCGTGCAGATTATAAATCATTTTAACCGACGTCGGTGATTTGTGGGTTGTGCGTTTAATTGATATATTTATTTGTGTACTCTTCATGTCCTATCAAAATTATTTTACCTACTAAATTTGTCTAATATTTAATATTTGGCTTCGGTTTTTCTTAATTTAATATATAGTATGGTATGGTTCTTTGATTATGATAGGGGTCCCAACCTGTGCGCCGCGGCGCCCTGGTGCGCCATAAAAAGAAAAAAAGGGGCGCCGTGAGTTGGTTCCTTAATCGGAAAGCGGATATCTCAAAATATTCGCTGTCGGTGTCTTTCTGAGCGCTTGCAATATAAGCTCGCAATCGTAATGTTTGTTACGGCCCTTTTCACGCAACACCTATCGAACCTAACCGAATGGTTTCCCAAGGACTTTTCATATGATGACCTCGATAAATTTTCTTGGATTCAAGATCCTTTCCATTCACAAATTCCACTAGGCTTAGGCTTCACATTGCAAGATGAAAGTTTTATTGAGATCTCTTGCGACAGAAGCCTTAAACTAAATTTAACAGTTCCGATTTAGTAGAGTTTTGGTTATCAATTCAATATGAATATTCAAATTTAACTTCAAAAGCTTTAAGAATTTTCATTCCGTTAGCAACACCATATTTATGTGAAGCTGGATTTTCAGCTGTAGCTGTAATAAAGAACAAATAGCGTTCTCGAATCTATGTGGAGAAAGAAATGAGAGTAGCAGTGTCAAGTCTTATTCCTCGCTTTGAGAAACTGTACGGAGACCACCAAGCTCAACCGTTACATTGAATTGACTATTGACTGTCGTACTTTATTATTCTTATGTCTTAATTGTTATTTTCTCATTTAAATAAATTAAACCCTATTTCATATTGTGGATGTGTTAATTTTTGGTCCTATTTGGGTGTAGGTATTTATTTCTTTCCGACTGTTTCTTTTTCTTATAGCGAACTAGCGAGCTTGGGTAGGGCACCGTCAAAAAATACCAAACTTGTAACTGCGCCGCGAGCTGAAAAAGGTTGCGTATATACTGCATGCACTAAAATGCATATATATATATATACACATATATATATATATATATATATATATATATGATGTTTTAATGCTAATGGAAGAGCTGAGTCTCCTGGTATAGGCAATAACATGCTTAAAAGGAGGCTCCAATCACTAGTGGATTTTGTAAGAAACTCTCTTAATAAACTATTATTATTATTATTATTATTAAAAACAAGAGGTTAATGCCGAAAAAAAAAGTAATTTATTTACGACCAAATCTTACTTATTTCAATTTATTAAAAGACTCTTGTTGTGATTCAGAAAAACTTTTAAAATCAAAACCTTACATTCATACTTATAATTTAACCCATATTAAACTTGTTTCTATTTCATTCCAAGATAATTTTCATATTAATCATATAACAGAGTTAGATGATATAATTAAAAAGCCACATACAGTATACACCTTCAACCGCAATAACGATATCATCGGCTCCGTGTAAAAAAAATCCAAAAATAGGAAATTTCGAGCCTAGCTCAAGTTTCGGTACAGAGACTGCAAAGTGCGTGACTCGTCAGGATTTATGTGCGTAAGTGAATATCTCAAAGGGTTCCGGAGGTATACTGCAAAGACTTTAGCCCTCATAAACAGTGCTTAGACCATCAGGGCGCGCGGTGCAACATTTTTACAAATGTCGGCACACACGAGAGAAACAAAACGACAATTCTTGCATCGCGATCGGAGCAAGATTGGCGAAGATACGGCGTAGAAATACCTTAAAAAAGCACGTGGTAGGCACGCGGTTTTATTAACCTAAACCAAACTTAAATTCACCCACATGCTTTCTGATCGGAAAACTCGGACTTCGCCGCAGTACGATGAGCCGCCGAGGAATCCGCCACCTCCCTGCACCACGCTAAGTCTTCATCCAGGTGAGGATCGAAGGGAACTTCCTTTCCTACAGTCCAGCCTCTCCCTGCGAACCGTCTTGAGTAGCTCCTACCAAAACTAATACTACCTAAAAAACTCCCCCTAAACCCCAAAACCCCCGCCTTCTCCCAACGGAGGAAATCCCCCCACGCAAAACCTAGATAAACCACCCCTTGTGAGGGCTCATTTGAACGAGCGCCGCACGGAGGTCTCAACCCACCCCCGGGAACCACCCCCGGGAATAATTATTGAAAACCCCACCAATCTCTCCCACACGAAAGTTAAAACAGAGCAACAGAAACAGCCTGCAAGGTCTATATGAAACAGTGCTATCGCTCTCAGACTCCAGGAACAGACACAAGTGCAACCTGGAGAAGGAGCGATCTAGACAAGCACAGGAATTGGTGCATGTGAAACGCACGCATAGTAAGGCACTGGAGCAAGCGAACCAGAAGCTCGTCTCTGAAATGAGCAGTGCCAGAAAAGAAATAACAGAAACTCCCGATAATAAAACAGAAGATGAGACACTAGAGGGAGCTAGACTGGCAGATTCCTTGCAGGCAATTGAAAATACCTTATTAGACATCAAAAAAAAAAGTGCAAACCCCCAACCCCAACCTCCCCCACCACCCAAAGACCTAACATTAGATATAAGAGAGATAGCGGAAAAAATAAGAGATCATGTCCTCGGAAGTGCGCACAATACGTGACACAAACCACTGCGAATTGCCTCCAAGGCCGTCACTGGACACCGAACTGGCGGTTCAAGAGGTGAAAAACACCCTGGCCACTATAAAAAAAACGAGTAACAGACCTAGCGAACAGCGAAAAACCACTAATGGCGGGGCCGAAAACTTTTGCACAGGCCACTGCCAAACCAAAAAACTACAACCCGAACCATACTCTAATAATTGCCTCCAAACTGCCGACAGAGACGCCATAACGTCATAACAAAGTCGAGTCGATCTCAGGAAGCTGGGGGCAAAGTTGGATCGGGTGCGCAATGCTAGTGACCAGAAGGTTGTGTTACGATGTCCAACCAAAGAGGACATGAATATAATAAAAAACCAGATGAAAAAGAACAAAAACCCGACAATTAAGGAGCCCACAAATCAGGACCCGCTAGTGTGCGTAAGGGGAGTCTTCAGCTGCCTCACCAACGAAGAGTTGGTTGAATATACAAAAGCGCAAAATAAACACCAGTTGCAAGACATCAATGAGGCAGAAATGAGGATTATGGTCCGCTATAGGAAGAGAACCCGGAATTCCCAACGAGTGCCACCCCGTCTTTCAACTCTCCCCGCAGATCTACAAGCGCTTTATAGAAGCAGAGAACATTTACATTTAGACGTTTGGCAGATGCTCAGTGGAAGATCAAGCCATACTCATGCAATGTGCCAAATGCCTCGGCTTCGGGTACACTCGGTCCCTCTGTAGAGCCAAGAAAGAACTGTGCAGCCACTGTGGAGAGGCTCACGCGGGAAAGGATTGCCAGAAACGGCAAAACCTAGAAACCCCCCGGTGTGCGAACTGCTTGATATCCAAAAGGGAGGTCGCGGACCAGGCACACACGGCATACAGCCAGGAGTGCCAGGAAAGGCAGAAATGGGATGGCATAGCACGCTCCAGGGTCCAGTATTGCAGGGCTCCCAAACCACCGCAACACAGGTCGCCGCCGGCGTACACAGAGAAACAAGGAGCGAACTAAGGTTCGTACAAGCGAACTTACAACGCTCCAAGTTAGAGACAGCGGAGTTACACAAATTGGCGGTAGAAACTGAGATGCCCCCAGTCGCGCTTGACCAAGAACCATACATAGGAAGGACAGGCGAAATGAAATCTCAGCCAGGCACAACTACCATCCAGTGCACCCAAAACCGCCAAAAACCGGTAAAGGCAGCCATTATAATAAATGACCAAAATCTCTCTCCATATCTATCCCAAGTCAAACTGGCCAGCACTAAAATTCCCACCCACCACCTTATACTGGCAGGCGATGTCTTGGAGTCACTGGTGGGTCAGCAGCTCTGAAAATTATCATGGAGCAGAATATCACTCTTTCGCAACGGAAATGGACCTTCACGTCCTAAACTCGGGCACAATACCAACCTTCGAGACTATTGTGCCCCTGTAACAGGGGAGGTAGGTTGTACGAAAGCTGTGTGGATGCGACTTTAATAAGTCACACCTTACTCGGAAAAGCGGAGAACTGGGGAGTGGACCGAAGTCTAATAACATCTGATCACAACGCAATAACATTTGTGTTGCGTCTGGAAAGGACACTGGAACCTATCGAGGCCATCACCACACGCAGATACAAAACCAGAAAAGCAAAATAACATAGCCAAGTAATATTATTCATATACTACGATTATAATATGTATCATAATAATAATCATAATAAAATATTTAGCTATAAGTTTAATATAAAAACTGGCAAATATCAAAATATTTTAAATAAAAATAATGTTAATATTTATAATACTGAGGAACTCTCAGAAGCTGTCGAATCCGCCAGAATACCAATGTTCTTATCCAGAATCCACAGTTACATAAACTTAACCCTACTGGGGTGAGTTTAGTCCTATCCCCGGGGGCTGTTATATACTCATCATTTAGAAAATTATCATTTTAAATTATGACCTGAAAATAGTGAATTTCGTAGAAAAGAAATAGGTTACTTAGGCCATGTAATAAGTGATAAGGGTGTAAAAGCAAATCCTGAAAAACTTTAAGCGGTTACAGAACTTGGCTTCACTGGTTTCCTATTATTGTCGCTTATTCCTGAATTTTCAAAGCTTGCTAAATCTCTCACCTCCTTCAAAAACTTGTTATTTTTGTTAAAACTTGTGTTGAATTAAATGTAATACTATACTAAATATTCATAAAATATAAGTTATTAAAAATAGCAATTTTATCTTTAAGAGTTTTTTTGTTTGTGTTAAGGGCAACGCTATGATTTTTTTCATTGGCATCGTGATTATGTGTGTTAATTGTTCAAAGAATATTGAAGTGATCTTATTCAATAATACGTTTTATTTACTAAGCCATATAAATACAACAGGTTATGGGCCCAGACCGCATCGTAATAATAAAAAAAATAATAAGATTGCATCAATAGTAGAAATACTGGCCAGATTAAAACAGCGTTATTTCGCGGCCGGCGTTGATTTTGGAGTTTAAGTTCCCGGGAAGGAAAAAAAAGAAAAATAAGCAAAAAAAACAATCACAATGGAAGGAAATAGCTAATCAAATAGTACAAATTTTATCTACCAACCTCGATTACGGTTTGTCCAAATGGATGAGGTAATAACACCCCAGAAGCTGTCGGACGAATATGTTATGAATAACAAATATATGTTAAAACCCGCATATGTACTTAATGATGACGTCTCAATTAATAATTCTTGTACTACCGATAATGATTGTTATATAAAATATTACTAGTTTTGATAATAGTTATAAGTATATACCTAGTGTAAAAATACCGAGTGATGAACCAATTATTAAATTTACGCGTAGTGGGCGAAATGTTAAACGTCCGGTACAATTTTTGTATGACGAAATAAGTTGAAAACAAATTTAACGCTGATAAGTATTTTAACCCTTTCAGACCTCGCGCAGACAATTGAGGACATAAAAGTTTTGAGTCTTTTTACTACTAAATTTAAATTTTACGTAAATAAAAACTGTTGTCATCGCTTGCGAACATTCTAAATTATTAAAAATGAAACAACTAGCGGCATCTATTGATACGTGTGTGCACTTCTAAGCCATTTTCGGTCAGTTACCAGCGAAACTTTGAACTGAGTAGGTAAGTCATTTTTATTTTATTGAAATTTCAAGTTTTTCTGCTAGATATGTTTTGAAATAAATATAAATGGATAAGTTATACTATATAGGCAAAGAACAAAGTATTTTACATCAAAATTTTTAGTTATTTGTACAATAAATCGCGAATATTCGTTATGTCCACAAACGTGGACAGTAGGTATTGGTTAAACATTTTTTTCAAAATAGGTACTTTGCTGCTGTTAGTAAATAAAGTTATTTTCTGGTAATAAATGTTATAATTTATTATAAAATTTGCGTGGTAAAGTCTTAAATTGTGTTTATTACAGGTAAATTTATGATCAAATTATAATCATGTTTTCGAGGGATGCTTTGAGAGCTTTGGAAAAGGATAACCAGTCGGAATTTGAGCTATCTTCGGATGATGAGGATGTGGGAAATAATAATAATGTCCCATTTGCGAGACACGTTAGGTTGGGAGCCGATGTAGTAACTCAGAATCAAAGAGAGTACACCCCACTTGACCCCCCTGACGAACAAGAAGACGAAAGTGAAGACGAAGAAAGGTCAGCTTTCAATTACGAGTCCGAGCCTGAGGCGCCAAGAGAGCCGGATATTGTGGAGGGCGAAGAGGAGCAAGTTACTCCGAATGCTGAACTTTTCGATTACCTTACGCCAAAACCGAACATAAAGTGGAGGCATAGACAAATAAATAACACAATACCAACGGATTTCTTGCTACCAATAGCTTTAGAACCCATCGTGCAAGATCCCATTTGTTATTATAATAGATATGTTCCTGTAGAGCTTTTTGAACAAATGGCCGAAATGACAAACTTATATGCAGTACAGTCAGGAAAAACCAGGTTTAAGCCTACGTCCAGCTATGAAATTGAAATTTTATTTGGTTTGCACATGGCAACGGGAGTTTTCAACTATCCAGTTTTGAAAATGTACTGGGAAAATCATATTAGCATTCCACTTTTCACTAACAATATGGCAAGAGATAGGTTCTTTGAACTTCGTAACAATCTCCATTTAGTAGATAATATGAAAAAGCCTACTAATTGCACTGACGTGTTTTATAAAGTAAGACCAATCTATAATGCGATCCGAAGCCGATGCTTAGAAATACCGCTAGAAAAAGAATTGTGTGTCGATGAACAAATAGTTCCTTTTACAGGGAAACATTCTGCTAAGCAGTACATCAAAGGAAAACCTTGTCCATGGGGAATGAAGCTTTTCTTTTTGTGTGGGAAAAATGGCCGTGCCTATGACTTTATTATTTATCAAAATTCTATTCCAGAATTAGACAGGTCACTGATAAAGAAAGTAGGCTTTGGAGCTGCGGTAGTATTACATCTAATGAAAAGAGTCGGTGACAGTAGAGGTCATGAGTTATATTGCGATAATTACTTCTCGTCTTATTACATGCTCCAAATTTTGAAACACAAAGGCATAATGGCTACCTGCACTGCGCGTGTCAATAGATTTACAAGGCCACCGTTGCTTAGTGACAAAGATATAAAAAAGAAACCAAGGGGTTTTGCCGAAGAGATTTGTAGTACGGATGGAGATGTCACCATGGTGAAATGGCTTGATAACAAACCAGCCAACTTAGCTTCCAATTTCGTTGGTATAGGAGAAAAAGATATGGTGAAAAGATGGTCCAAAACAGAGAAGAGATTTATAGAAGTCGAGAGGCCTGAAATTGTAAAAAAGTACAATCACGCCATGGGAGGGGTAGATCTCCTTGATCAACTTATGAGTTATTATAGAACGTTTATAAAGTCAAAGAAGTGGCCTTTGCGTATGATATTCCACGCATCAGATTTGGCAGTTGTTCAAGCCTACCGCGAGTATGATATGGATTGTGACTTGCTTGGGATACCAAAAGCAAAACGGCTCGCACTTCTTCACTTTCGTCGACGCTTAGCTGAAAGTTTAGTTCTTCGAAACAAAATATCAGGTGCTAAAAGGGGTCGTCCAAGTAGTTTGAGCAGTCCTTTACCAGTAGTTGTTCCTAGAAGACCAGGAGAAGTACGTCCGTCAACTGAAATTGCTCGAGATGGTATTGGTCACTTACCAGCTCATGACGATGGTTGTGGAACGCGCTGTAAGTTAACGGGGTGTAAAGGGAAATCCCGCATCAAATGCATAAAGTGCAAAGTGCACTTATGTCTGACTAAAGACAAAAATTGCTTCCTAAGTTTTCATACCTAAGTAACTAAAGTTCCTATTATTTTGTTGTCTTTTTAGAAGATTTTTTATGTTGTTTTATTTTGTAAGAAGATTTATTTTTGTTTTGAAGATGTTTAATTATTTTTAGTTTGAATTTCATACTTTTGTAATAATAAAAATGGCCAAAATCAAGCTATTTGTTATTTGTTCAATTATACCCATACATCAGTTATTATAATCACTTAGGCCGAATGTCCACATTTGATCACATAAAGAAAACATCAATTTTCTCGGAAAATAATCTAATAATCAATTTTTTTTTTGTTTTTCCATGCTCAATAGGCGAATATCTAACTGAAATAAAATCGGCTCAAACAAATTCTAAAAAATAAAAAATCAGGTCTGAAAGGGTTAAGCATACATTTGTGTTTATGTCAATGGAATATTATATGTAAATTGCTGTTTCATAAATTAATCATTACCTAATTTCCTAAACAAATTTTTAAAATAATAAATGGTAATTAAAATAATTATATTATTACGTACAGCTTAAGAGTACAAAACTATTCTTACCAATTTATATTGTACTGTGTTTTATATTTCTATAATATAAAATGGGTAATAATGCTATTAAAGAGGAACGAAAGGAAGTCAACCTCATTAACCAGACAACCATGAATCACCTAGAAAACCTACAATATTATACGGTAGGACTGATTATTGTTATCGCAGCTATGGTGATTGCATTAACCTATTTCTTGTTTGTTAGTTATTGTAAGAATATACGCAAGAAAAATTCTCGCATGTTACTGAGCCGACACCTGTTTCTAAGGTTCAAAATGAAAAGGGAACATGTATTGGATCTTTATAATATTTATAGTGTAAACTAGCGGCCCGCCTGCGGCTTCGCCCGCTTAAACTACCGCATAAACATGATTATTGATCTAATACATAAAATTAATTGACAATTAACATAAAAATCTGGTATGATTTTTTATTACTGTAACCTGTAATATCCATTATAATATACATTATCATAATTTCTATAAGATTTTTTTTTTATGTTTTGAACTAAAAAAATCGACCAATATTGATATTAGATATTCAAAAAATATACAAAAGGGTAATTAATTATTATACGTATATATTCTTGAAACATTGCGTTCTTTAATTTATTGATTTGGGTAAAGATTAATATTATTCCTTGTAAAATAACTGTAATGATTGCATATTAACTCCTGCACAGTTTTTAAATTAGTTAAATGTACAATTGGTAAATATGTAGTTATTACAGTGTACACGTAGATAGGATGTTTTAGGCATTTTTATATAGATTTATTTAAAACGAACGAACGAACCAAAAAATCTATGTATGTACTTCATATTTCATTCAAGATCAAATCGTTCTTTATCTGTCTTGAATTAATTACGACTTAAACTTAACTGTTATGATTTAAGTTAATCTCCATTAACAATTTAATTTTGTTTACTTTATGGTATAATTTTGTTTCCTGAGCGATGTCCATGCGACGTTGTTTTTGCTCAAAAGTTTAGCAATTTTGTAACTATCTCCGCTGCCGCACGTTTTATGCCTAAAATATCCATAAAAATTGCTTGGCATGAACCAAACAATATGCTAACATCATAAGCACCTCTCTGATAGTGATTTGACGATTATACAAAATCATATTCTTCACTGCTTCAATGTTTTTAACGGTTATTAAAGTGCTCGGGCGACCAGGACAAGCATCGTCATTGACATCTTCTCGTCCTTCCTTAAACCTGTTATACCACAATTGAACTTGTGTTTTGCTCATAGTAGACTCGCCAAACGCCACAGTCAATATTTCAAATGTCCTTGCGCATTTTATTTCATTTTTAACACAAAACTTAAGTTTCTTTGATACATATTTTCGAATAGTAAAAAATCGAAGACTACACCAAAACACTACTAACTTTTTTATCTTGTTTGTATTTTGCTCTTTTATCGGTTTACTTATTTTGTTCTGGCTCTAGTATGTTGTTAGGTATTTAATAGTGCTGCTGCTCTTATTACTTGGCTATCCGACGTACCTGATTGACCCCGACTTCGGTTTAAGACCTGCTACGTACGATATTATAGCATAAATAAAGAAATCGGAAGAAGCATTGCAAACAGTTGAAGAAGGTACTGGTGCCTAAAAGAAATAATGAAAGATAAAAACTTTCATATAACAAAAAAAAGCAAATTATTCAATGTATGCATCTTGCCAATATTAACATATGGAAGCCAAACGTGGGCTATAACAAGAAACGTAATCAACAAAATTGCGAATTGCCAACGAGCAATGGAAAGAAGCATGCTTGGAATAAAGATAAAGGACAGGATAAGGAGTATAAACATTAGAAGTAGGACCAAGGTGCAAGACGTAACCCTAAAAATAAAAAGATTAAAATGGAAGTGGTTGGGACATATGATCAGAGGAAATGAAAAGTGGACGAAAATAGTAACACAATGGTATCCAAGAGGAGGCAAAAGGAAAAGAGGTAAACAACATAAAAGATGGGATGATGACATTAGGCAGGTTGCAGGCATAACATGGAGCAGAGTAGCTAAAGATATAGAATGGAGTAGGTTGGCAAAGGCCTCCTCGCCTTTGCCAACTGGCAAACGGACATACAGAAAATAAATAAGCACCAAATATACGAATAGTTTAATTAAGATTTTTATATTTGTATTTATATGTTTATGTGTAGTAGTATAAAGAGAAACTAATTGTATATTCTGTTATATCCGTATAAAAGGCTTTATTTATTTATTTTTATTTACGTACGATATTAAATTTATAAATTCTATGCATAACTCGCAAAATTTAAGATATTGGAGTGAAAAAAAATTACATCGAAGTCGAGAAGCTAATCATCAATACAATCGATATGAAGGGTCAGTTTTTATTGTCGGCAATTTAAATACTACGAAGTTTTTAGAACTCATAACTCGTAACAGAATATGTCCCCCTAGATGTATATCGTAAGATGTGGTTTCAGTTAGATATAGCACCCGCATACTCTAGAGTGCTTGCTAGAAACACGCTCGCGAGCATATTTGGAGAACAAAGGAACGGAAGGATCGCGGCGGTCGCCTGCCCGTTCCCCATACCTTACGCCGCTTGTTTTTTTTTTGTTGGGGCAGTTAAAAAATTAAATTTATGGGTCAGAAGTCCATACAGAAGTAATCAATAGGATTTAACACGTTAACTTAATGAAAAATACCCACATGAAGCTTTCATAACTAACATTCGTGTTTATGGTAGGACGTAAAAGAAAAATATATTCAAGCACCAACATTGTTCCAACTCTAACATTTGTTATCAGATTCAACAAATATGTTTGAAAATGGCTTAAATATTGCAGCTATAGTTTGTGATATGGATGAACTCAATAGATCATTATAGATTTTGGGAGTTTCAAAAGAAACTCCTTATTTTATGTTTCAAGGAAAACAAATTGATACACTTTTGGTGGCGTGTGGTGATAATTAGAGTTTGTAGACGATTAGTAACAATAATCAAGTCTTTTGCAACATAAAATATTTATTACGCTTAAAGTCACATATATACGAAGAAACACAAAGAAAGACAGTCCACACAGTTTACCAATAATACAGAACGAGTGAAAATTAAGAGTGTACATATATCGGAGACAAAACTACAAGAACGTTCACTAGAAGGTAGGTACGTGACGTAGTGGCCGATAGTATAGCAAGTGCAAGGAATCCGCGACGGTTGGGTGATTGCGACTAGCTGGCAAATTGCATCGCGCGACCAGCTGTGGACGACCCAAAATGACGTCACACGGCTCAGGTAGCAATTGCCGTGCAGATTATAAATCATTTTAACCGACGTCGGTGATTTGTGGGTTGTGCGTTTAATTGTATATATTTAATTAAATAAATAATTTTCTAATGTATAATTTTTTGATATTTTTATAATAAATAAGATTCTGAATAAATAAATATGTGACATTAAAATTTAGTATAAATAATATTAAATAAATTAAATAAATTAGTGGGAGTAGCCCACACACTATTTGGTCTACTTCTCTTAATGAAATTGTTCTGTAATTTGTTTTTAAAATACAATTATCTTCTATGTAGTTATGTAAGCTACTGGGAACGTAACCAGATATATTTGTTTTTCTCGCTAGAATTCGCGGAACACTCCGTGTTGCATACCCAGCGATATGAAATAGAAAGAAAGAAGTCGTAGTTAACATATCACTCTGCTAACACGCATTTAGATATTTTTAATTTTAAAGTATTATTTTAATTATTATTTTTTTAATAAAGTACTTTATATTTATAAGTAAATAGTTTTTATTATATTAAAAGACTCCCAAACATGACTGGCGCACCCGGTAGGATATTCCACCATATAACATATATAAAAGAATATGCTAGAGCCAAATAAATTAAAGAAATAAGTCAAATCAGTTGAGTAGTGCGAGATATGAGTGGCTGGCTCGTGAGTACTACTTTCCACCTTCCTTTCATCGCCCATCTCGTGTAATAATTATAATTATTTTTAATTATATTGGGAGTGGCCTTTTTTCGATATAATGTTATCTGAATTTACATTAAATTTTGTAAATCAGTAAAATAGTTGTAGTAGGTACTTACCTACGTAGGTAGGTAATACAATAAATACTTAGTATTATTTAATTAAAATAGAATTGAATATAAAATTATTATCATTCTTATATTTAAGATATTTTTAATGTGTTTTAGATTTTAAAAATAAAAGTAAAATGGAATTTAAAAATAATATTATAAGAAGAAAATTTAAGATCGAGTTTTCGAACATCAATTGTACAGAGCTGACAGATTTGATTTAAAAAGGGACACACTTTTACTTCGAGGCAGCGTTAGAGCGATCAGGGGCATCATATACTATCGGTAATTCGGTATCGTACCTCCTTTTTAAATTCAAAACCCCAAACTGGTATAAAGATTATTATTGATCATTTAAATATTAAATTATGAGATCCAATTGATGTAAAATTGTAGATTTTAGTTTTTGCCACTGAATGTATATTTAGTAATTAATAAAAATTGTATAGTTTATTGTTTCTTAATATCAGAAATGATATAAAACATAACCCTCACTCTGTTATGTTGGAGTTCTCACCCTCATTAATTAAGTACCTAGTGATAAGACTAAAAGTGTAAACAAGTATTTAGGTGTAAACATGTAATTAGCTTATTAGGTCTTTAGTAATCTTCCATACTTAGTTAAGTATCTTTGACACTGTAAATATAAACATTCCCACATCCCTTCCACAAACCAAAATGATCCTTTATAAGATCCCGACCTCGCTCGACGAGGCAGTCACTACCAAATCTCAACCTCGACATCACTTAAATCTTTTATACCATATTCATAAATTTAGTTATAAATCGTATAATAAAGTATTAGTTCTTAAAAACAGTGTTTATAAATTCGCCACATAACGAATTTGGCGCAGTCGGTAGGATTGGAACAGCCGAGCTGTATAGCTAGACGACGCAAGAACGTGCCAACGGACAGCATCGCCGAGTACGGTTCCCGAAGGGATTTAAAAAGCGTCGCACGAACCATGTTCCAGTTATTGTTGCTGTGGTGAGTTGTTGAATATTGTTTGCTCATTTCCTCAATTATCTACTTACCAGTATCCATAACTCCTAATATCTAATTTCATTATTTAAACATATATCTAAAAATTATCTTTAGAACCATGCCAAACACAGAGAGTGTCACTTCTTCTAGATCAGCCTTAAGCCTTGATAATTTAATCAACCTCATTCCTGTATTTAATACGGCCCTTAGTTCAGAAGTTTACAGATTTGTTCGGTCTTGCAACGCCGCTTTTGACTTAGTAAAAGAAACGGACACTAACATTTTGCTTATATATACTTTAAATCGAATAATCGGTCCATGTTCCGCAGACGTCCATGCTAGACAATTTGAAACATGGGACGAATTACGAGCATTTCTTATCGAGAAATTTTCTCAAGTAAAAACGATGTCCCACCTTTCACTAGAACTTCAATCAATGTTTCAACGTGATCGAGAAACCATTACTGATTATTATCATCGTGTCGATCTATTGAGAAGTAAAATTATTGAAAAATTGTCAGCAGAGGTCAAAGATAGTTCTTTACTAGGCAGAAAATTAAGTATCGAAGAGACTGCACTAAGCGTCTTTATCAACGGCCTTAACAGTGATCTAGGGACTATGTTACGAACAAAAGAATTCCGACAGTTATCAGATGCGGGGCGTTTTGCTATGCAAGAAGACAAAATACGTGCTATGAATAAAGATCGGCAATTGCTTTACAAAACAAGTCTCGCGATGCATAAGCCACCAAATAACATTTCAAGACTTCCGAACACACAAAACTTCAACCATCGACCCGCGAGACCTTTAAACAATTTTAATTCAAATGAACAATCATACAACACCAAAATATGTAATTATTGTAAAAATCCGGGACATCTTATTCACGAATGTCGAAAACGAGCGTACAACAATCAAAGGTTTGGTCAAAAACCACCAAGCCAACCCATGAAAGCACCACCTGAACCAAAAATAAATTTTCTTTAAACTCCAAGGCGGCCATCGAACAGGGCAGCTCGATGGAAACCGCTTTAGATTACTTCCCTTCGACCCAGATGCCCACAACGTCTCAATACAATCAAATCGAAAACCTACAGATAGACGATTAAATTTAACTACTACATATTCTCTTCCAAATCAAAAGTGTGATGCATCGACACAAATAAATGCAGTCTATCGCAGACAAACTTGCGATGCATCTACGCAAACTTCAGCAAATACTAAATTATCTTCAACGGCCTACGGACAGGGTAACCAGCCCCAAACTCTTGGCCATAAACTTCCTGAACCGATTTCGTTAGCCCACGAACAGGGTAACCAGCCCCAAACTCTCGGCTCTAACAAATCAAATCCTAAATCCAAGTCTAAATCCCAATTCAAAAACCGGTTCAAGAACAAATCAAAATCTCAATCCAATTCTAATTCGAACCACAATAATTCCAAATCAAAACCTAACACAACTTCTGAGCCTGAACTCGTTTCTATATCGGCATTAAATATTCCACCGGAAGATCTGCTCTACTGCAAATTTCACATAGACGGTGAACCTATTACATTACTAATAGATACAGGAGCAGCGATATCCGTTTTACAAAAAAACAAACTCGGAGCTAACCCTCTAGATGTATCGAATATAGTATCGATAGTAGGTGTGGCAGGTAAAGACAGTCCTATTCAAAGCTACGGCACAGCTAACGTTTCAATAGACAATTTCCGTAAACATAAATTCTACATAGCGGATTTAAATATCGAAGCAGACGGCATTCTAGGTTTAGATTTCATGTCTAAATCCGACGTAAATATATACATCGCATCTAAAACTATGCACGTAGGCAAACGACATTATAAACTTTTCCATAACGGCGAAAGCAAAACCAATATTAAAGACGATAAACAATTCATAGAGCATAGGACTGAAACTGTTATTACATGTACTACTCAAGATATTCAATGCGGAACAGCTATTGTCGAAAAACAAGATATCGGAAACGGACTTTCAATTCCCAACGCCCTTGTAAACATAGTTGATTATAAATTCCTAATCACATGCATTAACAAAACAAACGAAGATAAATCAATCATTATGCCCGTCGTACGAACAACTTTATATCTAAACGAGGCCCTAGATAATGAGATCGTAAATATCAATACGATAAGCATGAAAAACAAAACAGACCGACGTGACATAGTACACAAACTTATTAGACGAGATCATTTAAATGCAGAAGAAAACGGGTCCCTAAATAAGAATATTGACGAATTCCCTGGAATTTTCTATATTAAAGGCGACCCTCTGTCGTTTACGAGTCACACAAAACATAATATACCTACCACATCTGAAGTACCCATTCACGCTAAAACTTATCGATTCCCACAAGTTCACGAACAAGAGGTAAAAACTCAAGTACAAAAACTTTTAGAACAAAAAATCATTAGACCAAGCACTTCACCATGGACAAGCCCCATTTGGATTGTACCAAAGAAATTAGACGCTTCTGGGAAACGAAAATGGCGTATGGTCATAGATTACCGTAAACTAAACGAAATAACAATAGGTGATAGCTATCCCTTGCCGAACATCACTGATATCCTCGACAAATTAGGTCATTCGAAATATTTTACAACTCTAGATCTTGCATCAGGGTTTCACCAAATCGAACTAGACTCTAAAGACGTCCCCAAAACGGCTTTTAGCACACCTTACGGTCATTACGAATTTCTGCGCATGCCATTTGGCCTTAAAAATGCTCCAGCCACATTTCAACGAGTCATGGACAACATTCTTTACGGCCTCCAAGGCGAACGTTGTTTTGTCTATCTAGATGACATTGTTGTGTTTGCATCCAGCCTACAAGAACATGAAGAAAAACTTCGAGAAGTCTTTTCCAGATTAAACGATTTCCATCTCAAAATTCAACCTGATAAATGTGAGTTCCTCAGACATGAAGTAGCTTACCTAGGACACATAATTTCGAGCGAAGGCGTAAAACCCAATCCAGATAAAGTTACCGCTGTTCAAAACTTCACAACTCCTAAATCATGTAAAGATATCAAGGCTTTCTTAGGACTTACAGGTTATTACCGTAGGTTCATCGCTAATTTCAGTAATATCACAAAACCTTTGACAGCCTTACTCAAGAAAGACGTTCCTTTCGTTTGGGGAGAAACACAAGAAAAAGCTTTTAATGAATGCAAACGTTTATTAACAAGTCCTCCGATTCTACAATATCCTGATTTCAGCAAAGAGTTCATTCTTACAACCGACGCTTCAGTCTATGCAATAGGCGCAGTATTGTCTCAAGGTGATATAGGTAAAGATTTGCCAATTGCATACGCTTCACGGACGCTGAACAAAGCCGAAAGTAACTATTCTACTATAGAGCGAGAGTTACTCGCAATCGTTTGGGCTGTAAAGCATTTCAGACCTTATTTGTTTGGACGAAAGTTTACAATCGTAACAGATCACAAACCATTAACTTGGCTCTTCTCTGTTAAAGACCCGGGCAGTAGATTAGTTCGTTGGAGACTTAAACTAGAAGAATTTGAATATAACATCGTTTACAAAGCTGGTAAAAGCAACACTAATGCCGACGCTCTTTCTCGACCTCCAGTAATGCACACGAACGCAATTGACTTGACGCACAACTGTGAAGACAATTTCAATGACCCAGACGAATACTTGCAAACTAACTATGAACACTTTCTTTCCATTCCCACTCATAGTTATGACACACCCAACTTTAAAACATCACCTGACACCCTCTTAGACGAACGTCATAAAAATATTCTCATTCCCATATCAGCACAACTATCGGACAAAAACGACACTTTCAACAAAGCCATAAGTCTTTGTTCTAATGTGATGCCATATCTTGAAAAGTCAAAAGAGCTTTACCAGACAGATTTATTAGTTACGGACAAAAAACAAAACATTATATTTGGAGTAACACGACCGACACATTTCGACCCTTGGAATAGTGAGAGCTATTTTAAAATACTCTTATCTTGCTTACAAAAACACAACCTCAAAACACTCTGCATACCTGACCTAACGAATGATCCCACTTGTAAACTAATGGGAAACCAACAATCTCATATTACAGCATACCTAGCAGATTGTTATGACTGTGAAATAACAATTTGCCAAGACAAAGTCAAATATCCCAACAAAGACGAAATTCCCACAATTCTAAAAACGTATCACGACGACCCACTTTCTGGTCATAGAGGCATTGTAGAAACTACGCGCAAAATCCGAGAAGAATACTATTGGAAAGGAATGACCGATAATATAAAATCATACATCGAAAATTGTCATGTCTGTCAACGTAGTAAAATTCAGAGAAAAACGTTTAAAGCACCTATGGTCATTACTTCTTCTTCAACTGAACCTTTTGAACGCGTTACCATTGACTTGGTTTCATATTCGGATATTACCGGTGACTCTAATAAATACATCCTCACTCTTCAAGACGACCTAACTAGATTTGTTCAAGCATACCCCATCCCCGACAAACAAGCGAATACAGTTGCTAAAACTCTTCTTATATTCTGCCAACACTATGGAATTCCAAAACGGTTTCACTCTGATCAAGGAGGCGAATTCATGAACAACGTCTTAAAACATTTGATGAAATTATTCGGTACGAAACAGACATTTAGCACAGCCTATCATCCTCAAACGAATGGGTCTTTAGAAAGGTTCCATGCCACACTCCGTGATCACATCAGAATGTATCATCAAAGAAACAAAGGAGACTGGGATCAAATTGTTCCACTTGCAATAATGTGTCACAACACATCTCTGAATCAATCAACGGGTTACACCCCACATGAGCTTTTATTCGGGTTCAAACCTCGTCTTTTATATTCTATGAAAGATACCAATGACGACTACACGACTCACGACTACCTGGATGACCTAAATGAACGACTTAAGATTTCTCGCAAAATAGCTTTAGAAAATATTCAGTCCATGAAAGAAAAGGCTAAGGAACGTTACGACAAAAATATAAAAAACGTGGCTGATTTTAAGTTAGGAGAGAAGGTTATGCTGAAAGTACAAAATCCAAACAACTTGGATAACAAATGGGACGGCCCATATGAAGTCATACGAAAAGGCTTTAACGAAAATTATGTCATAAGAAAAGCGGGCAGAAACCAACTAGTGCATGCAAATCGCCTGCGACCCATGCATGATTCACTTCAACCTCATCAAGTTGGCTAAATAAACAAAATTAAAAATTATAATATATTACCTAACAATTATAATGTTTCATATTTACAACCACTTGATGATATTTTACAAAATACTTAGTTTAGTTTACAATTTGTTCTATTATTAAGGTTATAATATACATCCTCTTTTATCAAATAAACTTATATATTAAAGTTATATTTACAAAATCCTACTAGAAATAATAATTAGGCATCAATCAACATAGGCAGGCAATCTCTTTTCAGGTTCTCTGCAACCTTAGTTGTAGGAGACCACGTTATTGAACCCTTACCTTCAAAATCCGGTATTACCAAGAAAAAGGCGATATGCTCATTTCCGAATCCTCTTGGAAACTCGTTATTTATCGTAACTTAGAGCCGTTGTTTCTATCCCGAGATTCAATTCAACGTTTAAATAATAACTACTTTTCATTAATTTCTAAATATCCAACTTTTGCTCAAAGTACTACCAGTTCTTTTATAAAAATAAACATTAACAAGATAAATACTCGTCTTGCTGAATTGAGTTTATACACCAAATCAAGAGTGAAACGAGAGTTATTTGATGGCTTTGGCACCGCGCTTAAATGGCTAATTGGCACACCAGACGCTAAAGACGCCCTTCATTATGAGAACTGTATCCAACTCTTAGAAAAACACGAAATAGAAGAAGCTGATATATTAAAACAACAATCAAATAGTTTTATCAACTATCACAAATTTCAATGAAACAATATTTAAACTATCATACGATGAATATACATTAAATGAAAATCTTGAAAGAATCGCTAATAATTTAAATAAAACCAATAGAATAATCTTTGATCTCAAAACTGCTGAAAAAATTTCATCAGTTTCTATACAAATCCTCGAAAGTGTAATGTCCCTAGAAACTGACATCGATGAAATCCTCACGTCTATACTTTTTATAAAATCAGGTGCCGTACATCCTTCTATAATATCAGTTGAAAGACTCTACGAAGTTTTACTCTCGTCTTCCCACATGCGAAATGATAAAAACTTAGTTCTTCCCATCACACTTGAGAATACTCATAAAATCTTAGATTCCGCAACCCTAACGTCATACATATTCATGAACAAAATAACATATATACTTGACTTTCCCCTAGTCCGACTTAATCATTTTCCCACCTCTATTCTATTCCTATTTCACACCGTAACTCATCCCTTTACTCCGCCATCCTTCCTGAGCAAACTTATTTGGCAACAAACTCAACAAGGCAACAAATGTATTGTTGCCTCCACGAGTTCCATCAACGAATGCAAGATCTTCGCGCCAGCCAGATGGGTCTGCAAGTTTCCAGTCTACAATTTCAACGCGAAGCCTATCTGTGAAATGGCCATCCTTCTACAGACCAACCGCCAACTACCTGGTTCCTGCGAGCTTCCGACCACGTTCCGACAGACGCATTACACTCAATCAAAGAAGATCTGAAAAAGCAATCATCAAGAATCAAACAATTTAATGAAAGGACTTTTATTGAAAAGCATTCCAACAATTTATCCCTTTTCTCTGACTTAGCAGGGATAACAATGTTGGCGTATATTCTGTTCAAAACTATTTCAATGTCTGCCTAGAAAATTTAATCGACGCCGTAACAACAACCATGACAACGGATGCATCCAGATTTTCAATAACTGCTTCGATAAAAGGAGGCAGCGTACTTCAGCTCATGTCACCATCCCGATGTCTACGTTGAACACTACTTCGAGCCCTGCCATCTCCGAAGACTCAGAATCTGATGACGCCACAACTTTCGACGCCGCAACGTCACATCCTCAAAGATCGGGCAAATTCGAACCCGCCCAATCTTTGTTTTAAAGGGGGGAGATGTTATGTTGGAGTTCTCACCCTCATTAATTAAGTACCTAGTGATAAGACTAAAAGTGTAAACAAGTATTTAGGTGTAAACATGTAATTAGCTTATTAGGTCTTTAGTAATCTTCCATACTTAGTTAAGTATCTTTGACACTGTAAATATAAACATTCCCACATCCCTTCCACAAACCAAAATGATCCTTTATAAGATCCCGACCTCGCTCGACGAGGCAGTCACTACCAAATCTCAACCTCGACATCACTTAAATCTTTTATACCATATTCGTAAATTTAGTTATAAATCGTATAATAAAGTATTAGTTCTTAAAAACAGTGTTTATAAATTCGCCACATAACAACTCTACCTTTTACTGTAGTTTCTGAATTTTTATTTTGTTTTGTGATTATAAATCGTGTGTAGGGTATTTTCATTTATTTTACCGACTCATTATTGGATTGGTAAAAAAGGCGTTGTCGTTGCCGTACAAGGGAGCGTAACGATACGAAACGTCGCCGTCGGTACCGTAGTTGTACTCCCCGATCTAGAAGTAAATTCCGCACCACCTGCACCGATTCGTTGCAAACCATTATCGCTCGATTAAATTTATTAGAGGATAGGTCTTCTAATACTAACGTAGAAACAATTCGCATTACGATTGATTCGACTAAGGAGTGGGATGATTAATTCGTTAAAATCAAATTCTACTCGTGATTATTATGTGTCTAAGCTTAATCCTAATGTTCATAATATTGATTCATGGTTTTCAAAGTGTTAATAGATGGAGCGATACAGAGCTTGTCGCGAATAGGTAATTGTTAAAAGGAAGACGCGAAATCATGGTTAGATAACTGGGTGACGGCGGATCGCTCGTAGAGTAATTTTAAAAATGATTTTAAATCTTTATGTGTAAAAATTATTGATACTGCTAGTATGTTATATAGAAATTTTTGGTTTGTATAATTTTTCTTTCAACCATAAACTTCACCACACTCACTTCTCCCTGTAATACAGGTTTGTTCCTAGTTTAGGGAGTAGGGAAGCATCTTATTTGTGTAACATGTACAAGCCTCTTTCATGTAATGTTTTATTGTCTATGTAGTTACTTTCTTTGAGAAAATAAAGATTATTATTATTATTATAGTGTTATGAGTACTACTTCTGATGCCTATCCCACGTTCGGCAATTATGCACGTCGGTCTTTGCTTCGGTTGCGTATGGTAAAAGGGTTGAGTGATGAACTTATAACGCAATTGTCATACACATTACAGTCATAAACATTTATATTAAAGATTCGGCCACCAATGAAAAATTAATGCCTTGTTATTTAGTCAATTATTTATCTACCTTTGTTAAGCCGTCTGATGTAAAAAATTAAACTACGGTACCTCAAGGTGCAATGCGTCAATCGATCATTAGACCACATATAGTTAAACGGATAGCTCCTATATCAAATCCTACATTCAAGTGTTTCTCATGTGGTCGAATTCTATTTATACACTATCGTTTTGTTGGAATAAACCAACAGCTTGTCCTACAAATCAAAATTCAACTTCTAGTAACAATGCGAAAGTTAATGATGTAAAACATAACCTACAATAACCTGCGCATACTGTAAAAAAATAGGTCATCATATAAGTAATTGTTTTGCAAAGCAGAATTTCTTTACCAAAATTAAGCAATTCCAGTGATGTAGTAGTAGAAGTGATTCAAGGAATACCAATCGATATTGCCGTGCATTAGACGTATCTTTAATTTCTTCTTCCGTTGTTAAATATTTTACTTGTGCGAGCAAACCAATACATCAAGAATTAAAAGGTGTCGGGCATACTATCACTAGTGTTTTCTTACGTTACCCTTTTAATCAAATTTAAAGAAATTACATTGGAAGTTGATTTAGAAATGAAAAACCATGGCAGAGGTTTTAGTCAGTACCAAATGGTAAGCTTGGATGAACACGTTGTTGTAGTAAAGTAAATTGATAATAGATCGGTCACACTATCATCTAACTTTGTAGGGAAAGAGACAACAGATGAAGCACGAAGATGGGACAAAATCAAAAAAATATATATAACGGTGAGCGACCCGAAATTGTGAAACTCTACAATCAGAATATGGGTAGTGTTGATCAGTGGTTCCCAACCAGTGGTCCGCAGACGCCTAAATATGGTCCGCGAACGATTTTAACTTTATGACAGGAGATGGTGAGGCGAAGTTTCTGTTTAATTATCACAGTTAATTTTTATTATACCTTCATGCATAGTGGTCCCTGCTCCCAAGAATGGTCCTTGATCAAGAAAATGTTGGGAACCCTTGTTCTAGATCAAATGGTATCCCTATATAAAATATATATTAAGGCCATTTTTTAAATGGACACTTCGAATGTTTTTTCCATGGTGTAGATTTAGCTTTAGTAAATAGTTGGTTCGAGTATAGGAAAGACTCCATAAAGCTAAATATAGCAAAGAAAGACCTGCTTTATTTTCGCGTTAAACTCGCAGCAGCGCTAGTCAAAGCTAACAAAACGGTTTCAAGAAAAAAACTGGACTGGACGTGCCAGCGGTAAGTCATTTAGTGAAGAATCTAAAGAAAAAACTAGAAAACCCAACAAAGAAGTAAAACCTATATCTGAAATACAATATGATAATTAATATCATATGCCATTTTTGGATGTTAACAAAGAGGGAAAGATATGTAAAAATAATAGCTGCAATCAAAACAAAATTTTTTATTGTGATAAATGTAATGTATAAAAAAAGAAAGAAATTGTTTTATGGCGACCGACATAAACATGAGACCACCACAGCATGTTAACAATAACCTAGATATCGATGTAAGCATGAGGACTGCACCTCCTGCTAAAGTACAGCGTGTACCAAAAGAAATTATATATTTGATCAGTTTGCTGCGTGAACGCAATGCATTAGAGGGGCGCGGGAGGTATGTCATTCGATAACCTGGCTCTTGGGAATAGTCGCTATGGAGCGTTTCTCGGGAGTGGACCGCGCGTTGTACGTGCGTGGATTTTACAAAAAACGGTAATTCTGCGACTAAAGCGCGACGAAGTTTTTGCAACATTCGTGATTTTCGTCACTTAAATGATGCGCCGCCAAGCATAGCTCTCATTCGGAATTGGGTAAAGAAGTTTGAAGAGACTTTCAACTTTAGATAAACCAAAATCTGGACGGCCAAGGTTATCGAGGACAGAAGAAAACGTAGAACGAGTCAATCAGTCTGTGTTGATCCTCACTTCTGATCTGAAAATAATGGTGATATTTGTATTTGTTGCAAAGTATACAAACAATGTTACGTTATAACCTCAAAATTAATTGTGTCGTGTCATGACTTGTTTTAGTGTTAGTTGTGGCCATCTCGCCAGGAAAAGAAGGAGAGATGGCCAATTGTAATCGGTGCATGATAGCCATATGGCCATCATATACCGACTGCAATTAGAACTATTGCCATGATACAGAACATGGTATTAAATATATAGAAATGATGTTTTATGCAAATAATAGATTTATTTTCATGTTTGTTTTAGATGCCTAATAAATACAAGAGGAAAGCAGTGCCTGTGAGAGGAAACTGGTCGGAAGAATACCTAAAAGCAGCTATTAATGCTGTAAAAAACCACATCATCGGTACGCGCGGCAAGAAAGCCAAATACCTGGAACAACATTAGAAAGAAGAATAAAGAAAAACAATGACAAGAAAGGACCTATGGGACCACCTTCTTTATTTGGAGAAGAAAACGAGAAGAAATTGGTTGCTCATATTAAAACCATGCAACTAAAGGCTTTCCTTTAACGATGGATGACGTGAGAAAAATAGCTTACGAATTAGCTGAACAGTTAAAATTAAAGCATAGATTCAACAAAGAAAGTCAGAAAGCAGGAAATGACTGGTTGCAGATGTTTTTGAGCAGAAATACTGATATTACACTAAGAAAGTCAGAAGAGTCAACGCCATGAATAGGTTAGAAGTTAACGCTTATTTTCAACTTCTTGAAAGCGTCGTTATCCAAGACAATGAGATGCTACCTCCTAATTGCGTATTTAATATGGATGAATCTGGCCTACAGTTTAACAGTCGTCCGGGAAACGTGCTTGCTGAAAAAGGCTCTAAAGCGAATTCCACAGTGACATCAACTGAAAAGGGGGAGACAATAACCATTATAGCCTGCTGCAATGCGGAAGGTACATTCTTGCCACCTGCCTGTAGCATGAAAGGCAAAAATAAAAAACCAGAGTTTAAAGACAGCATGTCTCCAGGATCAAAATTATTCATGTCTCAAAAATCAGCGTACATAACATCAGAAATATTTTTAGAATGGTTAAAACACACTTTGTTCTAAGGAAGCCAGCAGGAAAAGTTGTTCTTCTATTAGACGGCCACTCAACTCATTGCAATTCCGAGGAAATGTTGGAATATGCCAATCAGAATAATATTATTTTGATATCAATGCCCAGTCACACGTCTCATTATCTCCAGCCATTAGATCGCTCTGTTTTTAAATCATTAAAACATCACTTTTATGAACAGTGTAGACTTTGGCTAATCCAAAACTCAGGACGTCGAATAACGAGGCTTTCTTTCGGTGCTTTACTTAGCAAGGCTTGGGGAAAAGCAGCATCGTCGGAAAATGCAATTGCTGGATTTAAAGCAACTGGAGTGTATCCTCTCAACCCAGAAGCGTTGCCAGATTACGCATTTATTCAAGAATCTACAAGTGACTCAACGAATACTTCTGCTACACAAGAGCTTTCCCAATGTGCATCTGCTGTGGACAATGAAAATAAACCTGCGCCAAGGCGTTTCTATGAATCAAGAAGTGAAACAAACCATAGCCCTGAAATCGGTTCCAAAAGATCAAAAATATTCGTAAAAACTGCCAAGACGTCTAATCCTTCACATTCGAGCGATCCGAAAGAGGTTTCGTCCAGTAAAGATCCAGATTACACCCCATCTCGAATTTTACAGGACATATCAACTATTACACAAAAATTGATTGAAGTGCGTAAACGAGCAAAGAAAGTTGGAACACTGTTGACATCGGAAGAACACATCAAAACTAGAAGAAATGCTGCAGAAAAGTCAAAAAAAGGAAAACGTAAGAAAATGTGTCAAAATAAAGAAGGATAACACGTTAAACGCCGATAGAAAAAAATAAAAATCGTAAAAATACTTTTGGTCGTAATTTGTTTATTATGTTACGATACGTTTAGAAAATAAGTTTTATTCAATTCTGTACATGGGTTACATAGTTACAGTCAAATACATAGCTGAGGTCACCGGTGCATTCCATGGCGCACAAATACAGAAAATATATTTTCCGGTACCCGGCGCCGCGCCAGCCACCCCGCCGGCCACCCGCTACACCAGTAGTGCGCTCGCGCTTACGGTGATAGAACGTGTGTTACTAGATCAATTACGTTCCTACTAATCTTAGCTGTCATCATTTTCTTATTGAATAGTTAATGTGCGAGCCTTTAGATATGGATTTAGCTATGGAGGACTTCGAATTTACGCAGGATGAATGGAAGCAAATCAACGCGTTAGAAATTTATTTTTCGATCGCTTCGATAGTGAACCCATGCAATTACCGAAAAAGAAAAGACGTTTGGTTATCGCAAGTGTTAGTGACAGTGAGTCGGCTGAAAATTTTGTTGCCGCCAATATATCGCAAAATGACCGTATTTCCTCAAAATGGTCGAGGCAGAGCGAGGCGGGCGGAGGAAAAGACGACAGCCATCAGTGATTCCTTTGACCGAGTTCGAGGGTATGAAACCTCCATATTCTAATTTGCTGAAAGAAGCTGGCCCTGACCAGTATTATGATCTATTGGTGCCTGAAGAAATTCTTGAAATGATTGCTGAGCAGACAAATTTGTTCGCAAGTCAAAACATTACAGCCAGGCAAACAAAGCCTGGATCAAGGTCTCATTCATGGAAGCCAACAAACAAGACAGAAATAAAACAGTTTCTTGGGCTGGTCTTGTTTATGAGCGTAGTAAAGCTGCCGAAATTAGCTTATTATTGGAGCAAAGACAAGATACTTGGACAAACTTTTCCAGCCACCGTTATGAGTAGGAACCGCTTCGAGTTACTACTGCAATACCTACACTTTAGCGACAATTTATCTGTCGACAGAAACGATCGTATTGCCAAAATAAGACCTTTAATCGATGCTCTCAATGCTACTTTCCAGAAATATTATTCGCCTAAAGAAGATGTTAGTGTTGATGAAAGCCAAGTACCTTTCAGAGGTCGAATAATATTCAGGCAATACAATAAAAGTAAGCGACACAAGTATGGCATGAAGCTATTTAAGTTATGTACTATTCCCGGATATACTTGCAAACTTAATTTGTATAGTGGGAAAAACATTGACGCAATAAATACTACGCCAACAAATGTGGTGATGGCACTATGTGAAAATATATTTGACAAAGGACACACGCTAGCAACTGATAATTGGTACACTAGCTTGCAACTGGCTTATCGGTTATTGGAGAAGCAAACCCATTTAATTGGCACATTGCGAAAAAACAGAAGAGGATTGCCTAAGGCTGTTGTTGATTCGAAACTGCAAAAAGGTGAAACAATGGCTATGGAGAATGAATATGGAGTAACAGTGCTTAAATGGAAAGATAAGAGGGACGTGCTTATGCTGTCGACAAAGCATTCCGACAAAATTGCTGTGGTGGTGAAAAAAGGCAAACAGATTCGTAAACCAAAAGTTATTTTGGATTATAATAAATCGAAAGGGTCTTTAGACATGAGTGACTAGATGGGTGCCTATTCTTCGCCATTGCGGAAAACCGTAAAATGGTATAGAAAATTGGCAATAGAACTACTTCTAAATACGGCAGTTGTAAATGCTTGGGTCATGTACAATGAAAATAAGCAGAGCAAATCTTCAATTGTCGACTTTAGGAGGGCTCTCATAAATTATTTGACTGGGCCAGCAGATTCCCAAGAAATAATTATCAATGAAAGACCTAAAAGACTCAAGCATGTTCTAAAATTAAAGGAAGGAAAAGTAAGAGACACGCGTCGTTTTTGCGTGCAATGTTATAAAGATTCCGTACAGGAATTTGGTCGTAAAGTAGCTAAGAATAATGCTAAGAAAGTGAGTACGTACTGTGTGCAATGTAAGGGGGAGCCTCACTTTTGTCTAAAATGATTCAATCATGTCCATCGCTAATATGTTGATGCTATAAAAGGTTTCTTATCTCATCTTTTACAGCATGTTTTGTCAAACATTATGGCTAATTATTTATATTTCTAATGGTTGTATGTAATTATGCTTACTAATGAGAACTTTATTTTATTTTTCAGTAAAACTGATTTTTATAAAGACTGCTAATTTTCGTTTAAATAATAAAGACTACTTTGAATTATATATCCTGAATTTTTATTTTGGTTACTTTTTTCGCTATCTTTCATTTTTTCAATTCCTTACAAGGTATGTTTGTTTCACTGCGCAGTATAGTTCTACAGCGCCGTGCCGGTCACGGAGTACGAATAAAGTAACAGTCAGTATGGCCGGCGGCGAGAAAAAGTAGTTTGAATATGACTATACGTTGAGGTCACCGGTGACCCCCATGGCGCTATGATAGAGGAAGGGTGAGGTCACCGGTGACCCCCATGGCGTTTAGCGTGATAAGGAAGAGGCAAGAAAAGCTACTGTTCAATGTATAGAAAGAAAAAGCCATTTGAAGATTATCTCATAATAGTGACGATATTCCATTAAAAATGTTGTCAGATAAGAATAAGAAGAGAAAGTTAGACAAAAAAGACAACTGTCGTGGGCGTGGTGAAAACTACTACGAAACACTTCTCATCGAAGACTGGCTTCAATGTACAGTGTGCCAGTTGTGGGTTCACGAACACTGCACTGCAAACGATTTGAAACGATGTGCTCCAGATGTGGCGAAGAGAAAAGAAGACCTAAAAGTAAAAATGAGACCAAAAAGTAATTATAAGCCTAGAATTAAGTTATGGCCATCACACCCGGACACCTCGGGAGAGATGGCCACTTGTGATTTAAAAAGAACTTTAATTAGTAAGGTGTGTCATTAGAAGTTGTTACTTTTATGTTTGTAATATCAAAGTTGATTCTTTAACCCTTAATCAAATATTGGGAAATTATTTCCCACATGCCACTACTGTATTTTTTTGGTTTTATTTCGTTTTTGGCAACTCTAATCAGTACCAACCTTAGGGAAAAATAATCGTACAGAATTTTTTAATTTAATTTATTTGCAACATTTTGTCTTAAGGCGCGAACTGTCATTGTATGGCAATGTCAAAAACACAGTTTGAAATATTTTGTGAAAAACCGGTTCAAACGGAAGATTTAAAAGTTTTTGAAGAAAAAAAATTGGTAAGTGCATAAAAACAATAATATTGTAAACTAGACTTGTTTTCTGAATGTTTCTTACGGTTTTTGGGCTCGCAGCATTGATATTTGTTGTATTTTCTTAGGTTAATTATGTGGGAAATTATTTCTCTTAACTCATATATGGAGCTTTCTCGAGAGTTATGACTGCGTTTGTGTGATTTCTCACTTGATTTTTATAACTATTATATTTTAGAACTATTTGTACTGCTCAGACTACCAAGTTAGTTTAGACTTCCTTTTATTTGTTTTAGCTATTTAAATATGGACGCTAAAAAGTTACAAAAAGTTCTAGCAAAGAAAAAATTGGAGGAGGTGGTGCAAAATTTAGACAACTTGTCTGATTTATCAGCCTCAGATTCTGAAGATGCTATGTCAATAGCATTCATTCTCCATCCGATACTTACCTCAATCAGCTTGACGATAACCTAATTGAACAACGTCTTGAATATATCTTCGGCTTCGAATCGAATGAAGATAAACAAGAAACGCCTACTATACAAGCCCAACAGATTTCAACGGATGCCTTACTGACAGCCTTAGGAGAAACATCTCATATCACAAACTCACCAACAACAGACAGTCCTTTGCTAACTTACTTAGATACAGAAAATGACGAATGTAATATACAACTTCAAGACATTCACGCATTTGAAGTTCAGCAAGACTTAATAAATGTCATAGACGTTCCCATGGAAGAGGTTTTGGCAGATGATGAACAGACTGAAACTAACAACGAAATACGCAGAGATCGTTCTAAGCCAAGAGTATGGGAGACAAAATCCGAAACCCATGATATTCCCGTTTTTGAAAAACGTTTTAAACCCAAGGCGAATGACACGCACAAAACTTCACCACTAAGTATTTTTGAACGGCTTTTTCCTGATGAACTGATTGTTATAATTGTGGAACAAACAAATAGATACGCATATCAGAAAAATAGCAACAATTGGCAACCAGTAACTCAACAAGATATTAAGGCGTATCTAGGAGTTTTAATCCTCATGGGCTTAAATCCTCTGCCGGACATGGAACTGTACTGGTCTTCAGATCCTTTTTATTACAACAAGGAAATTGCCCAGGTTTTCCCAATCACAAGATTTAAAAAAATTACGGAAAATCTCCACTTAAATGATAATGAAATCGAACCACCAAGAGGTTCTTCTGAATACGACAAATTATATAAACTGAGACCCCTCCTCACAGAACTGAACAAGGTTTATCAGAGAGAAGCATTTAATTCTGAAGTACAATCAATTGATGAATATATGGTGAAGTTAAAAGGTCGAAGCTCGTTAAAGTAATATATGCCGAAAAAGCTCATCAAGAGAGGATTTAAAATCTGGGCAAGGTGCGATGCAAAAACCGGGTACTTGTACCAATTTGAAGTTTATACTGGAAAAGGCGACAGCACGGAAAATGAAGGATTAGGATACAATGTTGTCATGAAACTCTGCAGTAGTGTACCAAAAAATACTTAAGTCGCATTTGATAACTTTTTTACAAGTTGTAATCTTATGGAAGATCTTTATGATAAAAAGATTTATGCAGTAGGGACAGTCAGATGCAATAGAAAAGATCTACCTGATATAATAAAGAAAAAGCAACCAAAACCGTTACTGCAGAGCCAATCACAGCCATTAACCCTTAAAAGCATAAAGTAGTAAAACTGCAACATACCATTCAAACGACCATAAAATTATTAGTATGAGTTCAATGCATGCTGTTGCAGGATTATTACTATCATGGTGATATATTTAATCGAGTGGCAACACACTTTTTTTCTTCACGACTGTTAAATTTAAATTGATTTTGGCAAATCAAAGCCGATCGTAATTTTGGAGCGGATGAAAATTGTGTATTTGCTTTGCAGTGCAATTATTTGGTTTTCGAAGGTACGTTCAAACAAAATTAGTTATTTTACGTAATAATTCATCTTCTTTTCAGTACAATTTATAAGTTATAAAAAAAACTTTTGGTGTGTTCGGAAATTTTGTTTATTTTGTTGTTGTAAATCTGCAACAATATGCATTTACTAGAAAATGTCCCTGTTTAGTTACTAACTATCACTTTTATTGGTTTTCAGATGCCATACTTGAATCAAAAGCAAATAGAAGAGTATTTAGCTCTAATAAATGATGGAGAGATTTCGGAAGATGATCTTGAGGACTCGGATACAGAAGGTAATGAGAATTTTTATGTAAATGGAGACGATTTGCTTCACGATCTTGAGAGTCCATTAGAAGAGGAAAATGATGACCCCGATAATGATCCATTCATGGCAGGAGACCCGCCATTGATAAATGAAGCTACAGCAAATGATCAAGTACCACAACTTCCATTCCCCTCAACAAGTCAAGCTAGTCGCCGAGCAACTATGAGAGGACTCGTATGGAAGGTAAAAAAAATTGTTTTGAATTCTGACCAGACAGCTTTTCATGGAGACACTACATACCCACCTGAACTGAAGGATGAGGCTACTACTGGTACTCCCTATAGTATTTTTTCACATTTTATTACATCAGAAATAGTTCAAAGGACTGTGGAAGAGTCTAATTTGTATTCCGTTCAAAAAAATGTGACTAAACCATTAAATTTATCTGAAACTGAGCTAAGAAAGTTTATGGCGATACTGATATACATGTCTGTTATAAAATATCCCAATGTACGGCTATACTGGTCAAACACTGTAGGTTTTCAACCAATCAAGGACATAATGACTGTCAACCGATTTGAGACTATTCGTAGATTTCTACATTTCAACAATAACGAGAAACATTTACCCAAGGAACACCTACAACATGATAGGCTCCATAAGATAAGGCCTATAATTAGCCATCTAAATGAGAAATTTGCTTTAGTTCCTATGGAACAAAAACTCTCAATTGATGAACAGATGTGTGCCACAAAAGTGGCACACTTCATGAAGCAGTATTTATCTAATAAGCCCCATAAGTGGGGGTTTAAATTATATGTGATGTGCAGCGTTAAAGGTTATGCTCATAAATTTGAAATATATACTGGCCAAGAGAATAAACGGCTTCCAGATGAACCAGATTTTGGGCCAGTGGGAAATGTTGTAGTCCGGCTTGCTAGAGGTGTCCCAAGGCATATAAATCATATAATTTATTTTGATAATTTTTATACCTCTGTACCTTTAGTTACCTATCTTGCCAAACAAGGAATCTATAGCCTAGGTACTGTGCAATCTAACAGGCAAGTGAACTGCAAACTGCCGGACAAAAAAACAATGATGAAGAAATCTGTTCCTCTTATGTGGAACTTATGAAGAGCAGATGACTGAATTTGACAGCAGTTACTTGGAAGGACGATAAAGTTGTAACTTTTCTATCTTCATATGTTGGAGCTGAACCTGTGGGCCAAGTAGAAAGATTTGACAAGGCAAATAAGACTAGAAATAAAATTTCATGCCCACATATAATAAAGGAATATAATGCCCATATGGGCGGAGTGGACCTAATGGATAGCTTTATTGGGAGGTACCGAATTGCAATGAGAAGCCGAAAGTGGTATCTTCGTATCTTTTATCACTTATTGGACGTGACGGTAATAAATTCTTGGCTTGTGTATAAAAATTTAAAAACAACTGAAGAAAATCCATCAGTTCTAAACCTATGTAACTATAGACTGGAACTAGCTGAGGTATTAGCCAAAGTAAATAACTCATTTGAACTCTGCAACAAAAGAGGAAGGCCAAGTACCAGCAACAGTGTTGAAATGGAAATACAAGCAAAAAAAAGGAGAGGACCAGCTCAACATATTCCTCCTAAGGACATAAGGACTGATAATGTTGGTCACTGGCCTGGTAATTGTGTTCGCAGCAGATGCAAAATGCCTGGATGCAAAGGATACACGCAAAACAGGTGTGAGAAGTGTGGAGTAGCTCTTTGTCTTACCACAACCAAAAATTGTTTTAAAAATTTTCATATGTAGTTATTGTCTAGTGCAGTGATTCTCAACCCATGTGCCGCGGCACTTTTGTGTGCCGCGAGATTTTAAAAATGTGCCGCGAAAAATTTAAAATATATATAACACATATACAAAAAAAAAAATTCAACGTAAATATTTATATATTGAACCAGCATAATATTTTTATTTAATTTGCAAACGCTTTTATCAATCCCAAATTATGATAAAGTCATGTTTATGTATTAAAAATTGTCTCAAGTCTACCACACTTGTCTTTTTCCAAATAAGCATGTCGTTTGTGTGATATTTTAAATTTGCATGATTTTCCATTGTAATACTAATCTACCCTTTGTAAAATTAGAAAGGTATGTATTTGATGATTCGTATCCTTATTAATTTGTTGGTAGGTAGTTTCGATAAAAAATAGGAGGTATATTGACTTTGCAATGCACGTATTCTTTGATTTACAATATTTAAGACTTTTTTTTAGTTTTTATTTCATTCGATGAATATTTCTGTAATTAAAAAAGTTTGCTGTTTATAAAAAAAAAATCCCGAGGTTTGCTGCTAAATTGTTTCATGAATACAATGGCAGCAATTATTTAAATAAAATTCGATTTTATGCATAAAAAATTGTATTTGTGTGAAAGTTATATATATATTCTTTATTGCACCAAATTCGTACATAATAGAAAAAAAACATACAATTCGAAATTTCATTCGCAACGGTGGACTTATCTCTAGAAGAGATCTCTTCCAGCCAACCCGTGGAAGTGGATAAGTGCAAAGTAGCGGGAAAGACAAGAAGACAGTGCTTTGAAATTGAGAAATTAAAAAAAAAATAAAAATGGCAATAATAAACATAAAAATAATAATAATTACAAACACGGTATATATAAATATAAATATAGCTAAACAAAATAAATAATACAATATAACAAATATATATAAATATACATATCCTATATAATATAATAAATACATATTCTATATAATATAAATATATATGTATAAGAAATACTTTTAAAATAAGTATATATATAAGAACAAAAGAAATAAGGTTTAACTATAAGATGAAGTAAAAATATAAAAGTGAACCACTATATTGATAAAGATTAGGTGTCTAACGTTGCAAGAAGATGTTGTTTTAAATGGGATTTGAAGGAATTTATGGAAGGGCTTTTCTGGATAATTTTAGGGAGTTGATTCCAGAGGGATGCGGCGTATACAGAGAAGGATTTCTGAAAGAATTTGGTGTTGCTCTTCGGTACGTTAAGTGTCGGTATGACACCAGACCTCCTTGAGCGTGTAGGGATAGGTAGAATGTTAAAGCGGGAACGAAGATAACAAGGAAAATTCTGGTAGTTAAGGATCTTAAAAAGGAGTGAAAGGATGTGCATATCTCGGCGAAGTCGGATTGGGAGCCAATTAAGCTGAGCACGAAATTGAGAGACATGGTCATATTTACGCAAACCGTAAACGAAGCGTATGACGAGATTTTGGAGTCGCTCTAATTTGTTAAGAAGCTCCTCGGTCACATCCAAATAACAAACATCGGCGTAGTCAAGAATAGGTAAAAGAAGGGATTGTGCAAGCATAATTTTGGTTTTATGAGGTAGGTAGTATTGGAGACGCTTAAGAGAACGGAAAGAGAAATGCATGCGTCTGCTGATATTATTAACGTGCGGTACCCAGGACATGTTACTGTCAAATATTAGGCCCAAATTTTTTACTTTGTCACAGTATTCGATTTCTACTCCTGAGTACAGGATCTTCGGCGTTGAATTCCAATTAATTTTATGTCTAAGTTTGCTGCTTCCAATGATAATAGATTGTGACTTACCTGGGTTTACTAACAGTCCGACAGACTCGGCCCAAGTTAAAATAGCAGCGAGATCATTATTTAAAGCCTCGATAGTCTCAGGTAAATCGCTAAAATTGCAGTGCCGGTATAATTGCAAATCATCCGCATACAGATGGTAGGGAGAAGAAATTACTTTAGATATATTATTTATAAAAACAGAAAATAGAAGTGGAGAAAGAACACCGCCTTGAGGAACGCCAGAAGTGATATCTAACCACGTCGATGTGACATCATTAGATTTTACACATTGCTGACGACCTAAAAGGTAGGAGCGAAACCAGCATAAGGCTGCGGGAGAGATGTTGACTGCACGAAGAGAGCCCAGAAGTATATCAAAATCAACACAGCTAAATGCGTTGCTAAAATCAAGCAGTACCATTACAGTGAGCTTGGTGTTATCCATAGCACACCGAATGTCCTCTAAGAATCTCCAAACTTGCGCTTGACTGAGATTCTGAATAGAGGTGTGAATATATCGGCGTTTAGCATCCCTACACATTCTGTTGCAAATGTTTCGCAATTTTTTGTATGCAGCAAGGTTTTGTTGACTAGGATATTTTTTATTTCTAGATTTAGCTCTATCACGTTTACACATCGTTCTTTTAATAACTGGTGTTAGCCAGGGAGCAGGTGCATGCTTCATACGAACTGGTCTCACCGGGGCATGTTTGTCGTAAATGCGAATCAGTTCAGTGGTTAAAGAGTCTACCATACTGTCAATATTTGTTGATGACATTATGGGTGACCAGTCGATGTTCCTCACATCCTCCCTTAAGCGTTCCAGATCCATATGCTTAAAATTGCGTTGGAAAAGTATTTTGCCTCTAACCTTGGGAGGGCGTAATTTATACGAAAGAAAAATTAAGTCATGAAAAGAGAAAGGAGATGTCATTTGACCATGAGAAACAACGAGATTAGGGTTAGAGACGGAGATGAGGTCAATAAGAGAGGGTCTACAGTTAGGAAAGTAATGGGTGGGACACGACATCGGAAGAATATGTAAATTATAGGACTCATATAATGCTTTTAATAAATTCGATCTTGTATTATTTTTTAATAGACAAGTGTTTAAATCGCCCGTACAGATAACATGCTCGTATTGAGGTGAAATATATTCCAGAACACCTTCCAAAGTACTAAAATAGTTAATTTTATCATTTGGGGAGTATAAAGTCCCCAAAAGAATTTTTGTACGGCTTAACGTTATTTCCACAAAAAGATATTCTAGAGTTCCTATCGACTGATTAGGGGAGCAGGCAATAATACGAGCAGTAATGTTGTTGCGAAGGTAGATACCGACTCCACCACCACCTTGCAAAGTACGGTCATTGCGAAGTAACTGATAACCTGGGATACCGTAACTAACAGAGGAAAGGGAAGGTTTTAACCAGGTCTCAGATATACATATACAGTCGACTATGCCGGAGCTAAAGGATGCGAGAAGATCTGCGTAATGAGCAGGGATGCTCTGAGCGTTGATATGCACCAAGGAAAAAGTTTTAGATGGGTTGATGAAAGTCTTAGACAATTTATCTACAAGTGGTTCGAAATCAGAGAGTGAAGAGTGATTACTTTCAGCGCTGTCAAAATCACTATTTGAGCAAGAAAAGTATTCATCATCAATGAACATACTTTATTAACGTTATATATGTAAATACGAATAAATAAATATATTATATAATATAAAATAGTAGTATATATGATACAAATATAAATTTTATAAATATAATAATAGATAAATAAATAAATAAAATAAAATAAATTAATTAATTTAAAAAAAAGACAACAAAAAAAATCACAAATTAAATTATATCCACGTGCACAAGTTGATTGAAAAACAAATTAACACTAAAAAAAAAAAAAAGTTACATAAATTTATCTATAGTTACATAAAGTTACATTAATTTTAAAAGGATAAAACAAAACGGAACGTAGCACCCAAAGACCAACAACCAAAAATGAACTAAAATTTACAAATTTACAAATTACAAATATTGTGTATAGTCTGTGTGACAGAATGACATTTGACAAGTAAGACAAGATACTCATACTGTCATTAGCTAGATGTCAATTGTCAAAAGCAAAATTTTAAGTGTTACGTGTATAATTTTAATAATTTAAAGTAAAAAATAGGACATGAATGTACCCTACTAAAGTCAAAAAAATATATACGTAGCAAACTATGTTATCACACCAACAATTCAATATAAACTGAGGAAACTACGATGGTATAAGCAAATAACTTCCAAACAATTTAATTGTTGTCAGCTGATTTCATAACAGAACATCGATGTATTAACTGTTTTAGTTCAGATAGAGAAGAAATCTTACTTTTGAGTTTATTTGGCATTAATATAATAATCATGCCATCAGCTGACCAACATTTATGAATTCCAAAATGCTTACGAGCCGCTATAAATACCTCTTGACGTGATTTTGTTAAAAATTCGGTAATTGTAACTTTAGAACCCTTCAATGATGTTTTAGCCTTCCACACGTTGGAGCGGACCTGCAAACTAGTGAATCTAACGAGGATGGGTCGAGAAGAGTCCTTTTTTGCGCCCAGTCTGTGACAGGATTCAATAGCTGCAGACCTTACATCAGACATCTTCATTTGGCTAGATAACACATCCATTATTTTATGCATCACATTCTCATCCTTATCCTCCTTTATACCATGCAAAAGAAGAACTTTTCTTCTGGATTGTGTCTCCAGGCGGTCCATACCAAGCACAATAAGTTCCACCTGTGATTTTAGTAAACCCAGTGTCTTCCAAACAAAAGCCTTGAAAGTGTAAAATTCCGTGGATAAGGCCTTTGTAGTGGTAGTGGCGGCTGCGGGACCCGGCTGAGACAAGTTTTTCTCAAACTCGCCCATTCGTGTAGAAAATATAGAGGAGAGTTCCTCCATACTCTTGAGAAGCTGGTCTACTGGTGTCTCCATTGTTATTTATTTAGTGCAGAAAGTGTGTGGGAAAGTTTAGTAATATTCAACAAGCACAGGTATCAAACTATTAACACATATGTACACTTATTATTATTTTAATAAAAAATAAAATTAGGAGCAATAAAAAACACGTCTATTCACTGTTGTGTCTACCCACCCAATCCTTATGAAGTTATATAACTTCATAAGGATTATATTTTTCATTTTCATAAATTACAAATGGTTACAGAATTTGTATATTTATAAATTTAAATTTATATATTCTTCGATTTTTTTGACAGTATTTTTTTTGTTTTTTTCAGACCCCTTAAAAATGGACAAATGGATAAAGAAAAAAAAGAATAATGATGATGATGATGCAAGTAACAATATTGATGACATATACGACCAAAGTAATGAGTGTTCCTCTGTTTTAAGTGAAAATAGTTCTATTTTAAAAAAGTATATAATTCCTAGAAAATATAACGATGATTTTTTAAGATTTGGATTCACCTCATCTTTAGAAAATAACATAGTAGTCCCAGAATGTATTATATGCAATTTAAAATTATCAAATAGTGCTATGGTTCCTAGCAAACTTCTTCGTCACTTGGTTACCAATCATCCCTCCTTATCAACCAAAGATAAGAACTATTTTAAAACGTATCTTTCAACAAAAGTAAAACAAGGAAAAAATTTTAAAAAACAATTTTGTGTGTCCGAAAAAGCTCAGTTTGCTTCTTATGAAATTGCGGAATTGATCGCAGTAAAATTGAAGCCCCATAATTTAGCAGAAGAAATTATATTACCTGCTTGCCGTAAAATAGTCAAAACGATGATTGGTGAATCAGCCGATGTTGAAATTGCCAAAATACCCCTTTCTAATGATACTATACATCGCAGGATAAAAGATCTTTCAGAAAATATCGAGCAGAACACCACAAAAATACTTCAAAATTCCTTTTTTGCAATACAAATAGATGAAACCACCGACATCACAGGAAATTCCCAGTTAATTGCATTTGTTAGATTTATCTATGAAGATGATATTATAAATCAATTTTTATGTTGTCGGGAGCTGTCAAATTTTACAACCGGGAAAAATATTTTTGAAGTAATTAATTCATATCTAGAAAAGGTAAAAGTCTCTTGGAATTTTTGTATTGGAATTTGCACAGATGGAGCACCCTCAATGACCGGGCATATTAAAGGATTTGTCTCTTATGTGAAAGAAGTGAATCAAGATATAATTGTTACCCATTGTTTTTTACATAGAGAAGCTCTTATAACAAAGTTCCTGTCACCAGATTTAAAGATAGTTTTGGAGCAATGTGTTAAGATGGTAAATTACATAAAATCAAGACCATTGAAAAACAGATTATTCAAGGAACTATGTAAAGCAATGGAGTCCAAGTATGAATCTTTGCTACTCCATACTGAAGTAAGATGGCTATCCAGAGGAAAAGTCTTATCTCGGGTTTTAAAATTAAAAAAGGAAATGAAAGCTTTTTTTGAACAAAATAATAATATTGAATTTGTTGAAATATTAGAAGATCTAACATGGACAACGAAACTTGCTTATTTGTCAGATATTTTTGTCATTTTTAATAGTATTAATTCAAGTATGCAAGGTTCAAATGAAAATATTTTAAATTCAACTGATAAGCTGGTGGGATTAAAAAGACAGATTTCTTTATGGAAAAAGAAAGCCCAAGAAGGCAATTTAGAAAAGTTCGAATCAGTTCCTAAAGACGGGTATAAAATTATTAAACAAATTGTTCTTGATCATTTGACAACATTAGAGGAGAGAATTGTTCATTATTTCCCGGAATTGGATATTAATAAGTTTGATTGGATTCGTAACCCATTTCTAATTACGGACACTGCTATTTTTGAGTTAACTTTAAATGAAGAAGAAGAGCTTATTTTGCTTTCAACTAATCGAGATTTGATTTTAAAACATTCTGAAGAATCACTGAATACATTTTGGATAAAAATCAGATGCATTTATCCACTTTTATCTAGAAAAGCTTTGAATATTCTACTACAATTTTCCACATCTTATTTATGTGAATTCGGGTTTTCAGCATTAGCCAATATTAAAACTAAACAAAGATCAAGGTTGTTAAATGTAGAAGACGATATGAGAGTAGCATTGTCGTTTTTACGGCCAAATATAAATGAAATTATCGAAAAACATCAAGCTCAAATTTCTCATTAAAATAGTTTAGTTTATTAGCTTTTAATTTTATTTCGTTAAGAAAATTGGCCATTTTGTTGTATTTTTAGATTATTTACATATAATACAATTTTTATGCCCCTTTTTATTCAGTTTGTTATGCCAATAAAAAAACTTCTGTTGGTTTTTTTTCTTTATGTGCCGCCAGTTTTCAGAATAGTTAAAAATGTGCCGCAGGTGAAAAAAGGTTGAGAACCACTGGTCTAGTGAGTGCATAGTGTTGTAGTTCTGCAGAAATGGTTTTTAATAAAAATAGCTATGACAATAAAAAAAACTATTTTTTTTTTATTATTTTTCCCTAAATCAGCATATTCATGGCTCCAAAATATATTTTTTCTCGGTCTAAAAATAAAATCATGCATTTAAGGGTTAAAAGGCTTGATACGAAAGAAGTCGCTAAACTTACGACAGCCCATCAGCCACTAGATACAATGCTTGTAAAGAGGACGCAAAAGGATGGTTCTAGAGCAGACATTCTTTGCCCGAAAGCAATTGCTTCGTATACACTTAGCATGGGTGGAGTTGATTTATTCGATCATTTTAGATCATCGTATCCAATAAGCCGTAAATCACGAAAATACTGGATGAGACTTTTCTTTTTTTTGTTCGATGCATCCATAATAAATGCATATATTACCTACAACTATACACATGTTGCGACTCTTCACGGACACCGAGAATTTAGGTTACGCTTAGCACGTGCCCTAATAGATAATCACACAACACGGAAAGGTAAAGCACAAACAGGTGTACTTTTTAAAAAAGATAAGAAAGGGGGTAGGTTTGGCGTGCCAGACGAAATTCGTTTATTGAATGTGGGCATACACTTGCCAGAAGAGACTAATACTTACAAAAGGTGTCGCTTTTGCAGTACCAAACAGAAAGAACAGAGAACAAAAATACAACGTTCCGCCTGTGGAGTAGCTTTGTGTGCTAAAAATTGCTTTACAACCTTTCACACTGTTCCACCTCAATAATATTATATTTCTTAGTAATTAAGTTTCAGTTTATATTGAAACTATATATCATTCCTTACGTTGTTGTTTCATTTTATAACTTTATTCACTCATATTACAGTATTTTTTTCAATTTTATTATATAAGACAAAAAAGAAACAAGTAAAGTAGGAGCAACTTACATGTATAGAACTTGTAGTAAAAATATATCAAAAGTTGAGAGCTATTCCGGATAATGGGAAATAATTTTCCACTTAATTATATTTTGCTTTGAAATACCGGATACTGGGAAATAATTTCCCACTGCAAAACCCCCATTTCCCCCCTTTTTATAAAAAAAGGAGTTTTTTTCGAAATCTACGGCACCCACTTACCTAAAAGCCGTGACCAGATTTCAAATTACTCGAAAAATAAAGTTTGTTTGATTAAGGGTTAAAGTTTAATAAAAAATAAATATAATTATAAAAATACAAGTATTTGATTTCTAGTAGAGCTAAGAAAAAACTGTGGCCAACTACTCCGGACTTACCCCCATCTTAATTTATATTAAAATTACACAATGCATACATTTGCAGTTGCAAGTTTGCATATAGTCCAGTTAAAAGTAAAAGTTTCTAGTTATTAATAATTAAATGAAGCTTATAAGAAATATTTTTTGACATAAAATATTATTTATTACATTAAAGTTCTAGCCATATGGGAAAAATATAGAACATTTCTTTAAAATAGACACTGATGATGTAAATTTTGTTTTTGTATTCAAATAAAAACAGAACCATGTGTCCAAATGCCAAGCATAGAATGAGAGTGGACCTTGCTGCACAGTTGTTAGCCACCCAAGGGAATTGCTGTAGTCCTGCTCCTGGGCGCGTCCCCAGGTGTATGCTATTGTAATTTTTATGATGGTAGAGGTTAGGTATTTTTCACCGCAGTTCACATAGAATATACATATAAAACAAACGTAACATAAAAAATATTAATATGAGATATGCTTCACAGGTTCTAAGCTTGCTGTCTTTTTATGCTATATTCATACCAGCGTATTGTAGAATGGCCAAATATTTAGGTCAAACTAGTCAGCAAGTTCGTCACTGATGCAATAATCACTTTTGTAATAATGAATGAATTTATTAAATTTTTAAATACTAGAGCTGAGAGATCGCATGTGAATTTAAACTAATTGTAAATATTAAGTCAATTTTGCTTTAGTTAAGTAAATTTTTGCTTTAAGTCACAGGTTTTATCAGAGGTTTGGTTTTCCTGGAGTTGTTGGATGCATTGATGATTGATGGACAATATGGAAATTTGCGATATTTTTAAACTTAATAAGGAAATAAAACATTTATTTTTAGTGTAGAAAGCATTTTAAAACATGTAACTTCATATTAACATATACAGGATGTAAGTGTTAGTGCTTATATTAACAAAATAAAAATTAAGGAAAAGTAATACAGAAGCGGAAAACATCAGAGCTTGTGTTTCAAGAGAACTAGGAGACCAAAAATATACAAAGTCTGGACAAGCAGCCAAGAAACGTAAAACATACAGATATTATAAAAACTGTTATTTCTTCTCCCAAATATGGAAACAAGAGAAGGTACGGGAAACTCTGTATCTAATGCTGTTAAAGAAAAGGCATCAAATACACAAAAGCCAGAACGTAATAGGAACAAAGGTGAAATAAGAGAACATATGAAGATCGACTTATAGATATTGTAGAACAGAAAAATGCGAGCGATGTCAAACTTGTTGCAACATTCAAAAAGAAAAATGAACCTGATAGTAACGACAGTGATAAATGTTTTACACTCTCTCTTGTCCCTCTATTGAAAGCTGTTCCTAAAAAAGATAAAATAACTGTTCAAATTAAAATATTACAAATTTTAAATCTTAAGTTAATCTAACATTAGTGTTCTCAAGTTAATCAAGCATTACATGTTCACACAACCCAATAGTTATCTGTCATTACCATCTTCAAGTCTTCGTCATCAACAGCGACATGGCCAGCATTCTGCGTCGTTACCACTTCCCAGCCCTCAACCCCATCCAACATTTTATTATCAACTCCTGAAGTATCTCTGTCTAGTCCTCAACATACAAAGGCACCATCTCCTGTACATAGTGAGTGTCCAGACATTTGTAATAATTATGACATTAACCAAACTAAATAACTTTTATAATATAAATATTGTCATTATTGTTTTCCTTTTACCGCGTAATTCATTTCGTTAATAAATACTGATTGAACTTTACTACTAACTTTACTTTAGCTAAAGTTTATTTTTTGTTTGTGTATTACTTTCTATATTTGCTTTTTTTATTTCTTAATATAAGTGTACAGACAACCATCTTAACGAGATCCTTTTTATCAAATGTAAATAATTTCGTCACAGTCATCGCAAGTGCGCGCAATCGCGAAAAGTATGGTGAAATGACAGTGAAAAAGAATTTATTGTCACCCTGACATACACGGGGAGGTCCAAAAGTTCATGGAATGGAGGGGATAGAGTGGGGATAAAGGCGCTCGCTTAATGTCATACTACTTAGGGACTCATAATTATTATATAAATAGAGTTTCAGCCCTATTGCGTTATTCGTTTACGAATACTCGCCTGCTAAACAAGTCAATCCGGAAGAAACTGAAACTATGGAGAAAATTGAACACCGTGCCGTGATTTAATTCCTTTCCAAGCAAGGAAAAAATGGCCACAACATTTTAAATGAAATAAAAGCCGTTTATGGGGAGGATTATCCTGGTAAATCCATGATTTATAAGTGGTATGGTCTTTTTAAACATGGTCGAGAGTCGATTGAAGACGACCCCTGAGTCAAAACAGGAGTCCATGCAATGGCATAGAAAGGACACACCACCCCCAAAGAAATTCAAGGTGTCACAATCGGCTGGAAAGTTGATGGCTACTGTGTTTTGGGATTGTGAGGGAATAATACTGATTGATTACAAAGAAAAGGGAAGAAACTTAACCGGAGAATACTACGCATCGATAATAAACAAATTAAAGGAGGCCATCAAAGAAAAACATCGAGGAAAGTTGGCTAAGGGTGTGTTGCTCTTGAAAGACAACGCACCAGTTCACAAGAGCAGAGTTGGCTGTGGCAATGGCTGCTCTGCACACGCACGGCTTCGAATCACTAGTCCACCCACCCTACAGACCAGACCTGGCCTGACCTAGTGATGTTCATTTGTTCCCCAATTTAAAAAAAGACTTAAGGGGAAGGAAATTTTCCGACAACAATGAAGTGAAGGAAGCAATTTTGGCCCATTTTGAGACGAAAGAAAAAAAATATTAGGTGTACAAATAAGTTTCCGCGGTTTGTCAAAAGATGGCCCCACCAGAAGGTTTTGGAGAAATTGTCAGATGTAAAACGTAATATCCCAAGTTTCGTCATCCGGCAACACCATAACCTTAAAGTACTAGTGATTCCGTATCAGCATCACGTAATTTTTTTCGTGCAAAAATGTCAAGTTTTGTGCCCAATAAGCATCATTTGCGGGAACTTTTGATTTACTTCTTTAATTTGAAAAAATCTGCAGCTGAGGCGCATCGATTGCTTCTAGAAGCATATGGTGAAGCTGCTTTAAGTGAGAGAAGTTGTCAGGAATGGTTTCAAAAGTTTAAGAAAGGTGAGTTTTACGTGAAGGACAAAGAACGCAGTGGAAGGCCGAAAGTGTACGAAGACATGGAATTAGAAGTACTATTGGAGGAAGATTCGTCCCAAACGCAAAAAGAACTTGCACTTACATTACAAGTGACTCAACAAGCAATTTCACATCGTTTAAAATCGTTAGGAATGATTCAAAAACAAGGAAATTGGGTTCCATATGAACTAAAGCCGAGAGACGTTGAACGCCGATTATGCATGAGTGAAATGCTGCTTGCCAGGAATAAAAAAAAAGAGTTTTTTGCATCGTATAGTCACTGGTGACGAAAAATGGATTCACTACGATAATCCAAAGAAGAGAAAGTCATGGATTAAGCCCGGCGAACCATCAACATCGACAGCTAAGCCGAATATTCATGGAAAAAAACTTATACTGTGTATTTGGTGGGATCAGCTTGGTGTCGTAAATTATGAATTGCTGAAACCAAGCGAAACCATTACTGGAGCTCTCTACCGAACACAATTGATGAGATTGAGTCGGGCACTTAAGGAAAAACGCGCCCATTACTACTCCAGACACGACAAAATTATTCTTTTACACGATAATGCTCGTCCACATGTTGCGGCGCCGGTAAAAACATACTTGGAAACACTCAACTGGGAAGTTTTACCCCACCCGCCGTGACTTAGCCGCCGTGACACAGACTTAGCCCCTTCCGATTATCACCTGTTCCGGTCGATGGCACATGGTCTGTCTGAGCAGCGCTTCACATCATATGAAGACACCAAAAATTGTGTAGATTTGTGGATAGCGTCAAAAGATGAAGAGTTTTTTCGACGGGGTATCCGAATGTTGCCAGAAAGATGGGGAAAAGTAGTGGCAAATGATGGAAAATACTTTAAATAAAACGTAATGTACTGTTCCTTCACAATAAATTCCTAATTTTTTATAAAAAACCGCGGAAACTTATTTGTACACCTAATATTATTTCGATGGTTATCATAGATCCAATAAATGTATTCAGCTAAGAGTGATTATATTGAAAAGGAAAAATAGATTTATTGTTTCATTTTATTTAGAACCCTTTCATTCCACGAACTTTTGGACCTCTCCTCGTAGTTATTATTTTTAAAATGAACCGTTTAAATGTTATATTTCAAGCACAAAATGAGGAAGTGTAGCTCAGTCGCCAACGGAGGATGAAGTCGTCGATACTCCGAGACGATTGATAAAATGCCGGAGGAGACGTTTGTGCAGTAATTCCGCTTGAGCTTTGAGCTTTGAGAGAGTTAGGTAAGTTAAAAGGATCTTATGAGATTCCAATAGAGCTCAAGGTAAGAAATTTCCGAAGGTGGAATTATTTCAGTTGATGTTCATGCATTCTATAACGTATTTATATGTATTTTAGGTTTTGTGTGCCCTTAGTTTGTTGGCCACAGGGTCATACTAACGTATTGTTGGGAGTGTCAACCCAGCTTACACAACGCACCATAAGCCATTGTATTACGCAAGTTGTAGAAGCACTGAACCACTCTGCCATTATGGCAAAATGGATTAAGTTTCCACAAACACAACAAGACAGAGATCGCAAAAAACAAGAGTAAGTGTTAGCGGTAGTATTAAATATGAGTTTATAGTAAAAGAGATGTTAATATGGTTAATCAGAACGAAATGAAATAAAATTGTGTATTAAATAAAGAGAAGTTGTTGTGATATTATTACGAGTGAAAATAGAAATTATAAAAGAAACTCTTTTGTTAATATGTATGTATGTGTTGTAATTAATATTGTTGTTATGAATTAGTAATTTGAGTTGAATTAAATATTTTATTAGTGATTGAATTATTATAAAGTTATTGGTAGTATTAAATACGAGTTTATAGTAAAAGAGATGGCAATATGATTAATCAGAACAAAAGGAAATAAGTGTGTATTTAAATAAAGAGAAGTTATTGTGATATTGTTACGAATGAAAATAGAATTATAAAAGAAATTCTTTTGTTAATATTGTTGTTATGAATTAGTCATTTGAGTTCAATTAAATATTTTATTAGTGATTAAGTCATTATAGGAAGTTGCTGTATAATATTTTATGAGATTATAAACTAAATGGAATACTGTAAATAATAGTAGGGTTGTTATTTAAAATTAAATATTGTTAATATACTTGATTTATAATCTATTGAAACTATGTTTATTGTAAATTATGAAATTGAGACACTTCCGGTAAGCTTAGTTTTGGGAGGGATGTTGTACTATAAAAACACCATAAAAGTACAATTGAACACAGTCTTCCTAACGTTGTAATACGTGCAGCAAGTTCTGAGCAAAGAATTATTTAAGTAATAGTAGATCTAAGTGATTTAAGTGAAGTGTTAAGCATTATAAGTGATAGCCCTAAGTTCAAAGTGTTAATAAAGTGATACAAAGAGTGAAGGCTTATAATTGTTATACCCAGTATTTAGAGTGTTTTTCTTTCATAAGTCTCTGAACTATTTATAAGTGAATCTATCTCGTAAAACTAAATTTTGTTTTTTTCATACTTCATACAGATTTCATAGAAGATTTGTCAGGAGTGGTAGGGTGCATAGATTGCACTCACATATCATTATTGAGACCGTCAGAATATGAACACCTATATTATAACAGAAAAGGTTATCATTCACTAAACGTTCACTAAAGGTATGTCTACTAACCTGTTTAATATTTTTTCTTATCTAATATTCATTATATGGCCTTTGATTGATTTTAAATAATTTCATTAAAACTTATCCCAGGTTTGTGACAGTGATTTTCTAATATTGAATGTGAAGTTTGGTAGCAGTTCTCATGACTCAAATATATGACAAACAAGTAGAGTTGAAACATATATGCGTGAGCTTCATCTAAGTAATGAACAAGTGTGGTTATTAGGTGAGTTTTACTTATTCATACAATTCATATTCCTTAATTTATATCACTACAAACACATACAAAACAAACAACTTCGCAATTTCAAGAAAATTTCTCAAAATAATTCTAAATAATTTGATCATAGTGTCCATAAGTAATAAATCTATGAATTTATGCATGCTTATAAACAATATTCAAATCAATAAAATTTACAGGTGATTCAGGATGTCCACAATGGCCGTGGCTCATAACTCCTATACTAAATGCAGTAGAAAATTCTAGGAAACACATATATATGCAAAGGCATATACAAGCCCGGAACTGCATAGAGCGTTGCTTTGGGCTGCTCAAAGCAAGATGGAGATGTTTATTAAAACACAGTACTTCATTACCATCCTCATGTTGTAGGTAATATCATAGCAGCATGTTGAGTACTTCACTACATGGCCTTAAAAGTCACATTACCACCCCCATCATGATACCCCGCATCCACTTCCACCTCCACTGAAAATACATCTCGTGATCTTGTCCAGGGTAGAGCAACGCTGACTTGCTTATGAAGCAGATTATAATATTAATATTAGATATATTTATATAAAATTATTTTTATTTATTTTATTACTTACTTATTAGGAGGACAGGCGTAGAAATGGACCTTGCAACAAAGCAAGCTAATGAACTGCTCTAAATGGGAAAGGAGGCCCTCGAACAGTCTCTAAACTTGAAAAGGGAGTATAAGCAAACAGCCACCGACAGCCTACAATCCCTCTACGAAATCGTCCTGGCCCTTTCAGACTCAAGAGTGCAACTTAGAGATGGAACGTGCAAAACACGCCAGGGAGATTGTCAACATCGAAAGGGCCCACAACAAGTCGATGACGGCTCTAACACATACACTTGGCCCGTTTCGGTTAAGGTGACCGAGTTGGGAAACGAAGGAAGTGCGGAAATGGTTAGGGTATGAAACAATGGGGCCGTACCGACATATAAAAGAGATTAAAGGTTCCGTGGGACAAGTCTTCACAGGGATATAAAAGCTCCTCTTCTAACCAGACACCTCAAGGGAGAATACTCGTTACTCTCCCTTGAGGTGAGCTTCAAGAGATCCTACAAGAACACAAGGATTTCAAGAAAACGGTGAAATCCCTGTCAAACCAAATTGACGAGTTCCGCAGGGAAAACAACAAGCTACACGAACAACTAAAACGAATCCAGGACACTAGTGACAAAGCGCTTAAACACCTAGAAAAGCACCCTATCAGGTACAGCCGGGCTCCAGAAGCCCAAGCCCCACCCCTCCCTGGAATATGATAGCGGCAATCAAAGAGAAACTACTCCAGGGGGTTACCAGCACCTCCGGTGCTGGAGAATCCCACCCTGAGTCTCCAAACTTAGGCCGCGCTTCGAATTATGGGGAGGGCACAGTTCCGCGCTATAGACAGGGCAAACGAGACGTACGCTCCACAGCCGACAGATCGGGCGACACAGCCTATCTCTAATACCCCGGCTACAAAATAGAACATAACTCTATGCCTCATGCCGGGGTCGCTGTGTTCGCAAGGGAGGACCTAAGTTTCCGTCGTCATCACTTATTGCAATTACATAGAATGTCTTTTCAAATAGTTTAGAAACATAAAGATGATGTGTGATTTTATTGTTTTTTAAAAAAGTTAACCGCTTCCGTTTTGTAACTATATTCTTAATTATACGATGGTGTTCAAGAAATGTTAGTTGAGTTTTTTAAAGAAGCTTATAATATGTTGAGCATTAATGATTCGTCTTAATAAGAACTTTTTACGTATTTTTAATAAAAGTAGATATTTTGATTATTACAACTCGAGATTTAAGTTGAACGACTGATTAATAATATTGGCCTTGTCTGGAGCCCTGTTCCTTACAAGCCGTTTAAAGGAACTTAATAAAAGTTTAATTTAAAGATGGCTTTGAAAGATAGGAACGCAGCAGTCACCTCTTCCACCATAGCGGTCATGCCCTTATCCTAGTGCAAAATTCCTCACATCCAAATCAATTACGATAAAAGTGTAGCATGTACTTATAATTATGTAATTAAATATATATTGTAATATGTAAAATTGTTAAATATATATATAAATATAAACACTCGCTTAACCTTAGATCTAAGTAAATTTTGTAAAATAATGTAAAGATAAAAATATAATTTGCTTATTATAGATATTGATTGTATGTAAACGACAATGTAATTAATATATATGATAAGGATATTAGATATAATAATAAATTTAAAAAGTGTACGGACCAAGTGTCTGTAGTGTTAAGAAATAAAATAAAAAAAAAAAAAAAAAAAAAAAAGTTAAGTTCAATAAATAGTGATTATATCCAGAATAAAAAAAATAATCATATGTACAAAATAAACAATGTGTAGTTAACACATTGTTTATTTTGTTTCTTTCATTTATCCAATAAATGAACTAATAAAGTTGCTTATCACATTGACCGCAAATAAGATTTTCGTAAAAAGTCCAAGAAATGTTTGAACGATTTTAGGTTTAATTTACGGTAATGAGTGGGAAAACATTGAGATATTATTTATTGAGATATGTTTGAGGTAGTTTAATGTGTTTTTTTAATGTGTCAGTCACCGGTGGTCAACACGGCGTCAATAGTAAAATATTACAAAAAAACGCCGCGTAGACCGCACTGTCGGTCATGTTTCAACCTGCAGAGCAGAGAAGTGAAGTGCGTACAGTAGAGCGGACTTATCCACTTCGCGAACGAAAAAACGCACTTGCAACGATTGGAACCTCCCCGCGCGCCCGCTAGCCCGCTAGCTTAATATGCGCTAAATAACATAGTTTAGTACCGTTTAGGCCGCTGCAGATGAAGGCCACGCCGCTGCTCTCTTGAGCCGTGACCCAGTGCGAGTACTTACGTAACTTTTTTGAGAAAGGTAAGCTGTATATATTTTATTGTTTTAATTTAAATATTGATATAACTTTGAATGAAATATTATAGTGAATAATAATTTCTATCATTTTACTGGTTTAGATTTTTTTTTGTATTTTTCGTACAAATATGTTATTTACATGTCTTTTTTTATTCCTAAGTTATCAAACATGGATGCAAGAGACGAACGTATTGCACATTGGCTACTGGATGTACCTGATGAAGAACAGGATGTTGGGGATTCGGATTCAGAGTCGGAAGCAGAGGAAGTCCTTCATAGTGAACACGACACAGCTAGTGAAATTGAGGAAATTTCAAACGAATCGCCGGACTACGACGATGATGACTCTACAAATCAAGGTGCCCATTTTTATTTTTCGAGACAATGGCAGAAATGGCCCTAAACAAAAATGGTGTAAGGAGCCGCTCTGAAATGCAGTTCGAACCCGTGCACATAACATCATATTGCATTTGGCGGGTGTCAAACAAGCGGCAAAGTGGGCAAAAAGTCCAATAGAATGCTTCAGTTCATTTTTTACCGAAGATATTTTAAATTTACTGGTTACGAATACAAATTAATACATTGAAGAAATCAAAGGCAAATTTCAAACCGAGATGCAAAAAGTACAGATGTTGAAGAAATGAAAGCCTTCTTAGGTTTGTTGATAATGGCTGGGTTACTGAGAGCGTCGCATCTAAACTACATAGATCTCTGGGCAATTGATGGTAGTGGCGTCGAGATGTTTCACCTAACTGAACTATCAGCGATTTCTTTTTTGTTACTTGTGCTCAGGTTTGACATCAAAGCAACTCGATCTGAGCGTCAAAAGACTGACAACTTAGCCCCTATAGTGAGCTATGCGATATGTTGCAAACAAAATATTAAGAAGCTTATATCCCGAGTGAGAATGTAACAATTGACGAACAGCTAACTGCATCTTATCGCTGAACAGACTAATTTATACATCATACAAAAAAATCCTAACCAATCCTTTTCCGTTACTGAATCTGATATTCAAAAATTTATTGGAATCGTCTTTCTCATGTCTTTGATAAAACTACCGAGAGTCACTAGTCACTGGAATATAAATATTAGGCCACCTTTGATATATGAAACAATGCCCAAAAATAAGTTTGAAAAATTACGCCAATTCATTCATTTTAATGATAATTCAAACATGCCTCAATGTAATGCACCAGATGTTGACCGATTATACGACCCATTGTCGCTAAATTGAATGCAAATTTTAGCATAATTATCTGTATAGTGTGTGTATCTAATGGATAGTTTTCTGGGAAGATATCATATAACTATAAGGTCCAAAAAATGGTACCTAAGAATATTCTTTCATTTACTGGACTTAACAGTTATTAATGCTTGGATAATATATAAAAAAAAATGCAAACAAACGAGGTGTAACAAAAAATAATATTCTTTCCTTGGGTCAGTTTCGGAATGAGTTGGTTCAAGTACTATGCACTATAGGAGAAGACACAGAGGTGAGAAAAGGTCGTCCAAGCACCAGTTCGCTTGAACATCAATTGGACCTCAAGAGAAAAAGAGGCCCAGCTACTGTTCCTCCCCCAAAACACATCAGAAGAGATGGGTGTGATCATTTGCCACTAGTTTCTACCTCTCTTAGATGTAAATACCCACACTGTAAGGGCTATTCCACGATACGTTGTAGCAAGTGTAACTTAAACTTGTGCTTAAATAAAAACAACAACTGTTTCCTACGTTTTCATCGGGAGTAACAGTGTAAATAAATATAAAATGTGTATGCTCTAATAAATAATTAATGTATGAACGTGATAAGGCTGTTTTGCATGATGATGGAAAAATCCAAAATCCGTTTTTTCAATAAATAAAGCTATAAAAATAGACAAATATTTTTTTATTTAATTTTTCCTGTAATGTATGAACTGAATTACAAACACATGATTATTTTTTAAAAAGTAAAAAATCATGCAAAGAAGGGTTAAGCGGTATAAAAAGCTTGGGAATTGCAGCTTAGAATTAATTCTTAACACCGCAATGCTGGCCCTGATAGTATATAAAGCTACTACTACCAATCATATATCATCCGTTGTAGAATTCAGAAAAGAATTTGTTAATTACCTTTGCAAATGTACTAAAAACAATACATCTATTTCAAGGACAAGACGAGTAAAATAAAAACACGAGCTAAAAATCAAAGATGGTATTGGATGACGAGAAAATATCGTAAACCCTATTACAGTAATAATATTAAAGAACATGGTAGAAGAATATACGCCAGAAATAAAACAAAGTGAAAACTGAAGGATATGGATTCTGCTTTTTTTGGACTAACTCGTTATGAGTTAAAAAAAAATGGCGTTCATATACGCTAAGAAAAATTACTTGAACAATCCGAAAAACTGGGACAAATATGGAAAAACAGGAAATGACTAGTTATCGTCATTTTTGTCTCGCACCAATCAAATGTCCCTGAGGACTCCAGAGGCAACATCGGTTGCAAGAGCTAAATAAAGGATTTAATAGATGTGAAGTTGGACGTTTTCATGAAAACCTGGTTTTAACTGCAAAACATGACCTTGATGCATCTAGATTGTACAACATGGATGAGAAAGGTATATCGACAACCAAGCTCACCAGAAAGGACTTGATATTCCAAGATCTCTTGCACAAACTTCTTCAATCCCTTCGCCTTCACTTCAAGAATTTGTTCCACCAAATCCAGTGAATCTTCCAGTACTATTTAATGTATGACATGTTGAGCCAGCCAACTGCTGGCTGGCTGGCTCAACATGTTGCCAACATGTTGTTCGATCAAGAATTCTATTTACAAATAGATGGCATTGCTATGAGTTCGCCTGTGTCCCCGGTAATAGCAGATATATACATGGAGGACTTTGAGGAGATGGCTCTTAGCTCTGCACCCTGTCTACATAGGATATATAAGCGGTACGTAGATGACACTTTCACCATTTTACCTACGGACAGTATTTATATATTCTTAAACCACCAACCACAATTCTATTAATGATATTCAATTTACAGTAGAATTACAGGCAAATAATTCCCTAGCTTTTCTAGATGTTTTAGTCATAAGAAATCCCAATGGCACAATAGGCCACACAGTATATAGGAAACCCACGCACACCAATAGATACCTCAATGGTGAATCTCACCATCACCCTACGCAGTTATCTACCGTTGGCAAATCTTTGTTTCAGAGAGCCCACCACCTCTGCGACGCTGAACACCTAGGGGACGAGCTTCGCCAGGTGAAGAATACTCTTCATCAGAACAAGCTGCCAGTACCCCGCCAGCGTTGTCAGAAGATCAACAAGCCACCCACAGTAGAGAGGCAACCGGCATTTCTACCATATGTGAAGGGGGTTACAGACAGGATTGGCAACATTTTAAGAAGAGCTTCCATAAAAACCATATTCAAGCCTAACAAGAAAGTGAGCCAATTCTTGAGACCAGTAAAAAGTAATATTCCTTTACAGAGTGCAAGTGCATACAAATTAGACTGTGACTGTGGCTTATCATACATTGGTCAAACAAAGAGAAGCATCGGTGTAAGGGTGAAGGAACACATCTCAGATATCAAGAATGGGCATGTATCGAAGTCAGCTGTGTGTGAACATACTGCAGATAAAACCAGCCACTACATTAGGTTTGATAAACCTCAAATCCTCGCTAAGGAAAACAGATACATTCCTAGAATGATCTGCGAGGCTATTGAAATACAAAAACATCCTAATTTCAATAGAGAGGATGGCTGGAAACTTTCTACCACCTGGGACCCACTCATAAAATCATTGAAGTCTCAAACCCACCATACCAGAGGGCAAGATACTATCAGCTCATTCTGCAGGAATCCAGGGCAGTACGCGAGGCAATTAAGAAATCGCTGGCGGTGGTTTGATATGATAATTATATCAACTGACAGACGAATGCCACCTCAGTCTACCCGTGACCACGGACTACTGTAAAGTGTTCGAAACGTCGGGTTTCCAAAATGTAAAAAATCTTAAAAAATCTTAAATATACGCGATTAATCCGGTTAAATTAGTTTCATTTAATATGTGTAATAATCGTGAAAATCAAAGAACTTATTATGGCTTAATTTGTATATCATTTTAGATGCACTCTTTGAAAAGGTTGGTTTTTGTCAATTTATTAGTCATTTTGTTTAGAAATTTCTTTTTGTTATCTAACGAATCTGACAGAATTTAATAAAAAGAAATGTACGAAATGTCATGTTTTTGATTTGATGAGATGATTAAAAAATATATAAGGAAATAAATTTTATTATTATCTTTCTTTGTCTTTGAAACGTCGGGTTTCCAAAATGTAAAAACTTAAATATACGCGATTAATCCGGTTAAATTAGTTTCATTTAAAATGATGTATAATGTTTTATCTCGTCAGATATGATTTCAGATAAAAACCGGGATGTCCTGAAAAACATTCCATTCATATAGAAGCATATTCCGCCTAACACGTTAAGAGATAAATTTAAAAATGAAAATGTAAACCGTCCATACCTATGTCGAAAAACTATTATTGATCAACAAGAGCAAGAAATATATGAACAAGTTAAGCTTAAAAATCGTTATAATGCGATTAAAAAAAACAACTTTGATTCAAAAACAAAATACAGCAGGAATGGGTGATGTTGAAGGTTTTTATGAGATGCAGCCTTTCTTTAGTTTTTCTGTACTTACTTATTTTAGAAAACGTATAACAGTTCTTTCCTAAGTGTGGAATAACACATTAAGTCTCCAGTATTACTCAAGTTTACTATTTTGTTAAAATATTAGAGGTTTACGTTAGCACTGTTTTAGTATTGCTTTCTAAGTTTTATTTGTCTATAAGGAGGATAGTCTTTACAATCCTGTTCTGAAGAAGTAAGATAATCTTAATAGTTAATTTAAGTCATTAAATAATAATAAATTATAATAAATTAATATTGTTTTAAATTAATTAACGTATCAAAATGCCCCAAGCGATGTATCTGAATGCCCCGTTGATTGAATTTAAATAATTTTATTAAAAAAAGGAATATACATACTTTACTTCTTTCTTCTTGAAGATCAAATAATTTACCATTAGTTCAGTTAATATACTGCTTTAGACCTGAGAAGAACCGGCCCAAGAAACTGAGCGGAACATATAATACATTTAACAAATTACGTATATATATATATATATATATATATATATATATATATATATATATATATATATATATATATATACCTTTCTTTCATATCTTAAACGATTTTTATCATTGACATTATAATATTTATACATTTTACTAAATGTTGTTAATAATTCATAGAAATATACCATTTATCCACATATTATTAGATTTTACTACGACAATCTATCTTCTCCCTAACAAGTTCGCTAGCAATGTATAAATAAATTTTATATAAATTTACATTTAAGGCTTATTGCTATTTTTACAATCTGTATTATAGACATATATATTTAGTACAAAAAACAAAATATAAATATACTTTCTAACTAGAATCGAACCCACCACTGTCGTACTTAAACTCAGATGCTGTTCCACTGCGACATAGCGGTGTCAAATACAATACAAAAAAATATCCTGTAGAATCATTTCTTTGTAACTTTTTTAAGCTTCACTATGAATTGCGCATTTAGCAGGGTAGGCAAAGAAAGAGAGAGAGAGAGGGGGAGAGAAAATTATTTCCAAGATATCTAGCCAAATGTGTTGTGCAATAATAATTGGTAATGTTGATTATCTATAAAACCTGTTTTTTTATACATTAAATTGTTAAAAAGTGCCTATAGGTAGGGTGCTACCTCCTCTACTGGCATATGTATGTGAGGCACGCGACAAGCAATGCCTTAAGGTTTTATTCGGTAGAAAGTATGGATCGGTAAGTATATTCATGGGGAACGGACAACTTAACACTACGATAACAGGTTCCCCCTGCCTATCCTGCTATGTGCAAACTACGGCGTGAAACTAAAACATAAAATAATAATCAGTCTCTCAATATATCACAGATTAATAAATCACAGATTGAATAAAATTAATAAATAACTTATAAAATATATAAACAATCTTCTTTCTTGAGGTACATAATAAATAAAACGCCATTTTCCTTTCACTTATACTTTAGTCAAAATTTTCCTTCTCATATTAAAAAAAAATAAACAATATGTCTACTTAAATGTAATGTTTAAATTACCTTAATAATAGATAATGGTGAAATTTTCGGCCGAATTCAAGACAGCGTGTCGTGTAGCGGAATTCAACGCCGCCATATTATCAGAGCGGGTAAACGAAAATAATTAAAATATAATCATTCCCTCGAGTGGAAATCGAGCCCACGACCATCGCGTTTACACTGTTCCACATATTACATACAAAATATTTTTCTATTAAAGACATTAGTAAAATCAATTTTCAATTTTTATAATTGTTTACAAAACGTATAAAATTTTTAACGTAGCGGGATTTGATCATAAATTCTGACGCTTATTTATTGACCACCACTATGTATATACGGACATGTCAAAAACGGTATATGGAAAACAGAATTAACGGTCATTTTTAAAAAAATATAAATCATATAATATATATCATATATTTATAGGTTAATTTTATTTCTTTAATGCTGGGACCACACTACCAGGAAATGCCATTAATTATTGCGTTAAGGGACGTTAACCGTATATGTAGCCAGGACTTAACGCGATAATTTGACAACGGCATTTACATTGCCGTTTGACGTTTGGTGATAATTCAAGTGGCGGCACATCAAAAAGAATAACGCGAGATTTAATGCGATAAAGCGGTCACACTACGCCAGTCAGTGTGCGTCGTGAGCGCGACGGGATCGCACGTGTGTTGTGTTTGCAATACATACTATGGAGTGGAGTAACGAGAAAGTAATTTGTTTCTCGAAATTCTGCAAGCAGAACCAGTTTTGTGGGATCTAAAACAAGAATCAAGAAACGCAAAGTGATGCTTGGCGCCGACTGATGAAAAGAAAAAAACTTTTTCTGTTTCCTTTTTTTCTTCATTCGATAATGATTCATTAAATTCAAAAAATAAAAATTTACACTCGTAAAATACAGAGCTCGGTTAATGTCCATCTTTGCAGTCCGTCAAGTAAATTTAACGCCGTTTTATGGCCAAACGCCAAATCACATTGACCGTATTAAGTGTAGCCACCCACAGCGCGTTAAAAATTATCGCTATAATGGGCATTGACGTTGGCCGCTAATGTGGCCCCAGCATAAGAGCAAGCACGTTTATTCCGTTTCCCTATAAACATTATCTTTTGATATGTCCTTTTATAGGTCATTATGTTCATCATCATACATCCCCATCTAATTCAAGAGTTATCAATAAATTTTCATACCAAAAACTCCACCATTATCAACGTTACACTAAAAACTCATTATGCACAATAATAACCACACATATTATTACATATACACAAAATTGAACCTACACAAACTTTGTGAAAGTGACGATATTATGGGGCCGTAGCCTTGCGCATTGTCGTACAACTCAAACAATGGGGCTGCTACTAATTTATAATTTTTGGGTACTGCAAATAAAGCCCTATCTTGTAACTGCACTAGGAACAAGCGTTTGTGTTCCTTAGGTTTAGTTATGTGGGGGGGAATGTATGGATACTGCGGTGGTTCAAAGTTTGGTCTCCACCAGTTACCTATAAAAAAAAAATGTGTTAGAAAAGACCGAACGTAAATGCGAGGGTTGTGGGAATGAAAAGAAATTATTTAATCATTCTTGTATCTCGAAAATTGGCCGGAAATTGGGATACAAATTGTTTCAACACTGGGTACCCACTACCTATCTATTTTGCTATATGCAAAATATTTTTTTCGACTTCACGCTGTAACATCCATATAGCAGTGTAGGCAAAGAGAACCTAGTGTTAAGACATTGCGTTCCCCACACACCCACACAACCATCGAGCGAGATTGCATACTAAACAGCGGATTTCAACACCGCCCTTAAACTTACAGAAGGGATAAATAATATGATTTAAATATAATCATTCCCACTAAACGTATTCGAACCTACAACCATCACAATCAGACAATGTTTTGATATCAAATCACTTACCAATCGTATCTTCAATAAGCCAATCCTGCTTGACGCCATCTTGTCTTCCCAATGTCTCTGTAAGTAACCTCTTTAGACCTTCAATTTCATCCTATAATTTTTACAATAAAAGAAATTATTAGGTCACTGAAAACAATAATCCTGGCAGGTATGCAGTTAAATATCCTTATAATCCTATTAATATTACAAATGTAGAATTTTATGAGTATGGATGTTTGTTACAATTTCACACAAAAACTACCAAACGATTTAGAAGAGAATGTATGTTGACATTTTGTATAAATTGGCTACAATATAACAATAAATTAGACATATTTTTAATGAGGAAGGTAAGTCTTAACCCAGGTACATTGAAACCATTCATGTGTAACTGTGTGTAACTGTGAAAAAATATTTTTTCAATTCATAATTCTTAGTCTCCAAGATGCGCTTTATAATATGTATATTGTTGGCGTACTCGTGTAAAAGAGGGTGGAAAAAGATGATAAAAGCAGTGGAATTGTGTCAATCGGAGGCAATTGCTTGTTGGCAACGACCCTTATTGGAAGGAAACTAGTGTGAAGTATTGTTAGTAGGTGATACATATCATATTTTACAGAGACATAGATTCACTCCTTTTGATCCGCAGACTATTTGCAGAAAACGGAGAGCTGATAAGATTTGCTCAATAGAGTTACGACACAAAGTCTCTTCAAATCGCCAATCCTATTACCTAAGCCCCATATTATATAATAATATAAAAGATTTAAAAATATATCCCCTAACATTGCATCAATGTAAAGTAAAATTAACCGACTTTTTATTAAATTTAGATTATGATCAGACAGAGAACCTATTGGTCATATAGCTTGACGTCGACGTATTCATCATACGTACGCACACACGCATATACACATACAACACACACACACACACACCCACACTTACACAACTCACATAACCATCAAACACATCAATTACTCAAATAATGTCTCAATTGTATACTATATTTTTTAAGTAATTGTTTGTTATAGTATAATTGCATGTTTTTTTATTATTATTATTATTTTTTAATTTGTTCTACTTTAAACAATCTTTGTAATGTATTCAGTTTACTCATACACCTTTATGAAACGACGTTCGTGAGGCGGGCGTTAATAACTGCTACACAGTTTATAACTAATGCGGTTATTATAAATGCGGTTATAAATTATTTGTTTGTAATTTTGATATGAATAAATTATTATTATTATTATTACTTATTGCAATTACGTGGTATTCCTTTCCAAATAGTTTAAAAACATATAGACGTATTTTAAAAACAATAATAGCTTCCGATTTCTATATATATATATATATATATATATATATATATATACATACACATATTGCACATATAATATAGAAAAAATATACAAAAGTTGCCTCAAATGTTAATTTCCGTTAAATATAATATAACGTGTAGTATTATATTATACGGAGAGAAAGAAAATGTAGTGATACATCACCACTTTCTCAATTTCTCTCCACTTCATTTAAAAATTAATAAAAACTAAATGTCAGCATATAAAAAACATTCCATAAAATAAGAAAAATATATTGCGGTAAGAAAGAAAACATAGTGATGACATCACTACATTCTCAATTTCCTTCCATATAATAGAAATATAAAAATAAAATAAGAAACTCAAAATGTTACAAAAATATAACAAAAATTATTATGCATAGTTAAATTAAAAATATTAAATTGCTTCAAATGTTAGTTTCCATAATATTCGTATGTATAAAATAACGTAACTTTTTAATGCCATGCACACTGTTCTCCACTTTCCGTCGAATTCTGAAGGCATTGCGAGTTGAGTGGCGGAACTCAACGACGCGCTTTGCCACGACACCAGAGCGAAGAAATAAAACTTTAAATTTAAGTAAATATTTCATCTCCTCGAGTGGGTATCGAACCCACAATCTTAATTTCCCATCACTTCCTTCAGAAATCATAACATTATGATTAAAATAAACAAATCAAATATAAAATTATTGCCTCAAACATTAGCTTCCATAAAATATGTCTGTCTTTTAGTACCACACAATTTAAGAGAAAGAAAATGTAGTGATGGACCCACTGCATTCATAAGTTTCTCTCCATTGTATTAAAAATTATATAAAATTGCTTTAAATATTAGGTTTCACAAAATATGTATGTATTTATTTTTTTTATTTAATACATTTTGCAAAGAGAAAGAAAATGTTGTAATTGCGTCAATCTACTTTCTCAATTTCCTTCCACTTAGTTCAAGTTCAAATATTAATCATTTCCATTCTAATATTATTAAAATTTTTGAAATATAATACATTTTATTGTATTAATTGACAAAAAAACATTTTACCTAATTATTAATAAAAAATATCAATTTTAAATGCTGAATCTAAGTTCAATTTAAACTTCAAGTTCATACTTTTATGAATTAAAGTTAATACCACCACCACCAAAACCAGAAACAAAAAACTAATTCTACAAAAATACCTCCCCAGGATTTAATTCTCCACCAGGCAGCTTGAAGAAGGCAGTTCCAAGTTGTAACAGCAGGACATGTGGTAAACCATGTTCATGTACTAACAGTACTCCTTCTACTGATCTGAAAATAGAGAAATATGTTTAAAACATCTTAACATATCAAGTTCCAATCGGGACCCAAAATATTTTCATTTCTACTCTCTGTCAAGATAAAGTACAGTGTTGAGTGCTGCAGCTTAACACACAGTATATCAAATTGATTGCACAGAAAGCTCTATAACAATATAGGACTCGATTACTATAGTTTTATAGAGGCATGGGAAGACAGATATTACCAATAATAAAAATTTCAAACAAAATTTATCATTGTCAAATGAAACACCATTTGTTAAGAATGACATAATCATGTATTAACATGTCAAATTGGGAAACTATTCACGAAATCGAGTCGTAGGTAATATCCCTTACCAGTTCAGATATGTTTTTTGAAAATAAAAAGTGGCAGATCGGTACCATTTAGTATTTATATAATAATAATAATCTTAGTCTAAACTGTTTACGGATATTGGTTGTTTTTTTAATTTCAGTTTTAAAATAATTCACCTTATATCTATGTTGCACCTGTAAAAGAGGGCATTCGCTACCATCCGGAACCGAGATGGTATAAGCGTTTGGGTTGAGAAGATTCTTGTTTGTTTTGTTTTTGTGCAAACTAATTATCTCCAAAACCACTGGTCCGATTTTAATGCGGTTTTGAGTGATGGGTTTGGATTTCATTGGTGCATGTTCTCAAAAAGAAGTGTTGCGGTTGCGGTATGTATAATGCACGTAATTACAAAGTCAGTGTTAAGGTAATGCTACAACAACTTTACTACAATACCAAATTACTGTTCGTTTTGATTGTCACCACTTCAAATTAATTATTTTAATTATTTTTGTTTAACAAAATCAATGTACATGTTAAGTAAAAAATAAATTTATATAAAATAAAGATCTTAAGTAAATATATTTTTTACTTTTTAGTTTATTGTTTGAAGTCAGTTTTTTTTTATAATTTTAAATAATGGGTAGACCTTTAAAAAAATATTTCTCAAACCAGTAGGTAGTTGTTAAAGTCGGTTTGAAATGAGAATGTCTTCTTTATTAATAAGTTGTTCAAAATGAATTAATGAAATTGGTTGGAATGATATTGAATTATTCATCCATTTGCCTTGCACATGCTTAATGCAAATTTTAGACTTATGTGATTTTTCAAGGATAACATTGACAGAAATAAACTAAATTAAAATGGACCCAGTCGGGAAGCACCAACTTTCAAATAAAAAAAGAAATATAAAAATTGGTTCACCCAGTCAAAACTTCTGGGGTAACAAACGTAATAAAACTATTTAATTGATATTCTCTCTCTTACAGGAGTTGGTTAAAAATATATTTTATATTTTTTTTATTTGTCTATCTATATTGGTTTTTTTTCTTATAAATAGTCATGGGTAACTGACCAGTCTAATAAAATATTTAAAATGTCAATAAATTTGTGTAAATGGGTAGATTTTTAGGGCTACTCCATAAATTTTTCATCTACAGAATTCTTCATAAATAATTTACAATTTGTAAAGATTTCACAATTAAATATGTTCTATAATTATTATTTTATTGTTATTATTATTTGTGACATAGTATGCAAATGGCTTCCTGTAAATATCTCAAAAAAGTGTGAGGAAATAGTCTTATATATTTACTTTAAATTTCAGTGGTTCATTGAACAAATTATACAATAATACTTTTTTTTAATTTTCTATTTTCTTATATCTAATTGTTTTTTAAAGTGATAAGCCTAACTTGCAGAATGGTAGGAAACAATTTTGATCTAAGTTCCCAACTTTCTGCCGAATTCTGAAGTGTGTTGAGGTCACACTTTTGTGCCCCTGCGCCGCAACTTATGTTATCTTTCTTCAATTTATTACCTTTGTATAAATCAATACTATTGAAAATTATTTTTATTACGATATAATTTTTATTTTTTAAGGATATTTGTATTGAAATAAAAGTTTTAATATCTCACCGTCTCATCCCAATTTTACTGAACTCCTCACGCATCCTCTGAAACCTAGCTGGTACCGATGCATCTTTCTCGAACAACGGTTCTTTCGTACCAAAAGTGTAATTTGTTAAAGGATATAAGTTTATTGTTCTATTTAACGTTAAACTAACAGCGTTTTGACTGTTTTGGTGCTGAACGCCGGGGCGTGTTGGCCATTGCTTGTTACCTCCTTGTACTGTCGCCATCATGATTTTATTATTTTAAATGAATTTATAAGTTGTTTTTAAGCAATTTAATATATTACAATTATTTCTATTATAAACGTTGTCGAAAAAGTATTTACTAGAAGTAAATTAAGCAATACAATTCTATAGTAACAGCACTAACGCTAGCTTCGGTCAGCCATTTTAATTGTAAAATGGCACAGATTATATAGGTATTAGCTAGCGTTTCCATAGATAGCAAGACAGATAATTAATACAGAAAACAAAAAGTTTTATACAAATAAAGTAATAAATATTGTGATCTTATGTTAACGTATGTAATTTATTTATTTGAAAGCATGTTTTTATTTTTTATTTATAAGATCTGTGTTATATTTTTTAACTTAGCCTTTACCTTATCGATACCAAGATATCTATTCTTAGCGGCTGCCATATCCTCAGAGTATGTTAAAGTAGAGGCCTCAGGAATGATATCTAAAATTGCCACAATAGATGGTGACCTCGACAACTTAGTAACACGACCCTTTTTAGACCCTTAGTAGCACTATCCTTTACTACCTCTTGGAACTTGATTCCTCCCTGAGGAACTATTACGACCAGCTACAGTAGCCCAAGTTTCATCATGCACCGAAACATGTAGTGATGGTGGACCAGCCACAGCAGGCAAGTTAATAATGGAGTGGACAAATTGCTTTGTCCCTTTTTTGCTTTTTCGCTTTTTCTTCTGTGGTGGCACTTGTCCCTCATATATGACAACAGATGGAAATGAACTGTAAGGGAATAATTCTTAAGGCAGGTCTTATGACCTTATCCGGAGAAATATCGGCTTTAAAAGCTGCTAGATTCTGGTCTATTAGAGACCCTATTTGTTCCATTAGTCCTGCTTCTCTAGTTCTTCGAGATGGTGGAGGGGCTGGAACTCTACCAACTGTGACAGTGGAAGTAAGAGATGAAGCAGATACCTCTGTATTTCGACGCTGACAAGGCAAAGCCCCTTGGCGTATATATTGACCTGGTGTACTTACTGTCGCCACATCGGCTTGAAGATTCTTGAGACGGCTAATTTCTTCTGTTAACTTATCAATCTTGTCACTCATACCGGAAAGTTCTGTTCGCAGTTCGCCATTTTCGCTAGATAAGTACCAGGAACAACTCATATGGCACACTTTAACCCAAATAGAACCAAAACGCAATTCTTAGTTCTGATCCCAATGCCTAAACTCTTCCATGCTCTTCTTCTCTGCCAGTCGTTCGCCATGGTCTGAAACCATCTTTCGACTAAAAAAGTGATTTCAGACCATGGCCAGGTGCACCACGAGGAGATCACTAGCCTACACCCCTGATTATTCTTTTTATTTTATGAGTATCAAATTATAGAAATTACATTAACAATAGAACGATAAATATAAATTAAATATATTAAAATGTGACTCAACCTTCAGCGATAAATACCACCAAGGACTTGTTGCAAAGTTTTTAAAGGTCAAAAATTTTGTAGAACAATTTATAAAAATGTCTCATAAGGTTGAGTCGGAGCACGCCATGTGAGCGTATAGGAAGAAAGAAAACTTTTTTTAAAACAACGAATTCCAAGTTGCAGACAATAAATGAGAGACATTAAATTCATGTCCAGTAGAAATATATTTTATTATATTAGTATAAATCGTAGCGAGAATATCTATGTAGTACCCGGACGGTTTCCAGGAGGCGTGGGTTTGATTCCCGCTATGTTAAAATTTTAATATAATTTCTAAATAAGTATAAATCAAGAATATTACAAATATGGTAAAAAAGTAGCCTATGCCCATCCCAAAGCCTTCAAGTATCTCTATCATATGAAATGTTATCATAATCAGATCACCGGTTTGTCCGTGATTGCGTCACAGACAGACAGACAAAGTTACTTGCCAATTTATAACATAAGTATGGATTGCCAGGCAATTGGGGAATACCTGCGATTTTGAAAATAGCTCGCAGACAATCACTCGCGTCGTAGTCATATTCTCAGTTTCATTAGATTTTTTCCCACTTGCAGAGTGTCTTTATGGTGCGATATTTGATTTAGTCAGGGTATAGAAGATTAGTAAAATACAAAATAAAATAAATAAAAAAATAAAAACAGCTTTATTCACAAAAAATTTTTTACAAGATGAGTCGCTGAGTCTTCCCAGTAAGTAATCGAAGATACTTGTGTTGGGAATGACTCGCTTCTTCGTTTGGTACATTTAAACTTAAAAAATAAAATAATTAAATAATATTAAAATAAATAAAAACTAAGGGGGCCATAAATGGCTGAATTTGTACGTGCATGTGTGCGTGTGTGTGTATGTGCGTGTGAGTGTGTGTGCGTGTGTGAGAGAGAAGCGTTGCCCATGCATGTCTTGTTTAGTATATTACTAAATTATAATTATCCGTGCACTGTATGTAAAACATAGAAGTAATATTATAGAAGTAAAGTTTCAATTTCTGTATATGTAAGTTTGTCTAACCAATTAGTCACAGCTTTCTTGCATGAGTACTTTTGCATAGGATATATTTGAAGGAGACGATTTATCTTATTGTACAAAGTAGACGATTGGAAACCGAATTGACGTTTTGCAAAGCTAGAGCGCACATTACTTCTTGGGGCAACAAGATCATTTCGTCGTTTACTTAATTTATGTTTTTCAAAATGTATAATTTCGTGACACTTTAAGGTTACATTTAAGATAAAGAGTTTTCTCACAGATAATATACCGCTGATTTCATATAAGGTATTTGTTGGAAATCTGTATGACTTAAAGTACATCACCTTAATAAGAGCTCTTTGTGCTCTTTCTAAACTAAGAAAATGGGATTTTGCAGAGCCACCCCAAATCGGGATGCAGTACGTGATTACTGACTGCACAAGTGCAATGTAAATTCGCTTTAATAATTCCTTTTCCATCACATGCCTGAGAGATTTAAAGACCCATATTAGCTTTCTAATACGAGTCATCAGGAGTTCAATGTGAGCTGTCCAACACAGCCTTTGGTCCACCATAATCCCAAGGTACTTTGTGCTTACCACTTTCTGCAAAATAGGACAGTGACAAGTGCCAGGAGTAGAGTTGTCCTGTTGACAATTATGAATCTTTAGGGAAAAATCAAGAGAAGGTTGTGTATTCGCATACTTTGAGAAGCATATATAGCTAGCCTTTTGTATGTTTAATGTTAATAAGTTATCACACAACCACTTCGATACTTTAGCTAAACCGGTTTCTGCCTTATTTTTTACATCTAACCAGGACTTGCCAGTAAAAACGACGGCAGTGTCATCAGCATAGGAAACAATATCTCCTCCAACATCCTGAAGCTTATACAGATCATTTATGTAAATAAGAAACAGCGTTGGTCCGAGAACACTTCCCTGTGGTATGCCATAAGTGCTACATTCTTCACCACTTAAGTGTTCTCCAATCCTAACCATTTGCTTTCTATCCCTAAGATAGCTCCTGAATAGACTAAGAGCTTTATCTCTTACGCCTATTTGCTCCAGTCGGCGTTCAAGCGTGACCACAGAGACCGTATCGAAGGCCTTTTTTAGGTCTAGGAAGACTGTGAGACATTTGTTACCCTTATCCACTTCTTGCACTATAAGAGATGTAAGTGCTAAGATAGCATCTTGTGTAGAGAGCCCCTTCCTAAAACCGTATTGTGAACTGGATAAGATATTAAAGTTGTTCAAGTATCCCATCAGTCGATTATTCAAGAGCTTCTCCACAATCTTAGAGATAGAAGTCAAAACAGATATAGGCCTATAGTTATTAACATCGGTCTTGTCCCCACTCTTGAACACAGGTGTAACTATAGACCGTTTAAGTGCTTTTGGAAATATACCCTCTTGAAAGCATAAATTAACCAACGAGCAGATCAACGGAACTACAACTGTTCTAGCTAACTTCAGAAATTTGGTGGAAATACCGTCCCAACCCGGAGCGCTGTTTCCGTCAAGACCAATGAGTATTCTGTCCACTTCTGTGGGATCGGTGTCAAGCAAAACAAAGGATGATAAATTAGAATATTGGCTGTGTGATGTCACGGATGAGTTTTGAAATTGTTTTGAACTGTAGATGCCCTCTGCCAAACTTTTTCCAATACTGACAAAATACTTGTTCACAAAGTTTACTGACGCTTGAGGAGTGGTTCGTACTGCCAATAAATTCGTGTTTGTGGTTTTTTCTGGTTTGTATTGGGCAATATCATCAATAGTAGACCACAGTTTTCTTGGCTGTTTAAGATGTTTATTTATATTATTTTTATGATATTGTCTTTTTAGTTTATGAATTAAATTTGAACAAAAGTTACGAAAACGCTTAAAAGTTATTTTTAAAATTTCATTGTGTGAATTTGTCCTGAGTTTGATTTGCATTAAATTTCTTAACCTAATACAGCGCAGGGCACCTGTCGTGATCCACGGCTTTTTTATTCTTTTATTAGCTGGAATGGATACAATACGGGAGTGTTTACTGAGAATAGTTTTTATCAAATCAATTAGCGCCACAGCGTAACTTTCTGGATCTTTGAAAATGTTAAGGCAAAGCACGTCCGCGGTTATAAGTGAGTTGTAAGCATTCTCATAGTCAATAATAGTTTTATATTTTAGTAACTTGGATGACTTCAATTCCTGTGAGATGTGTAGAGTAACCATATTGTGATCAGTCACGGTAGTATTTAAAACCGCAATGAATGATGAGCTGTGGGAATTATTGATTTTAAGCATCACATGGTCCAGGCAGCTATCATCTCTCGTTGGTAACATATGACCTGGCATGATTCCATGCGTGGAGAGGACGTTAAGATAATTTAACCTATTATTTCGTTCCCAAGATTTTTCTCTTGGTGTTGAGATTAAATCTATATTTATGTCCCCAATAATAATAACATTACTACACTTAGTGATACCGCTCAGGTAGTTATTAAGCGATAAAATAAATTTGTCGGCATGTATAAATGACGGAGACCTATAAAGACCCAGTACAATATAGTTTGCAAATTTAATTTCAAGTCCAGTAGCTTCATATAGATTTAGTTCGCTTACTTTAGAATTAATATGTTTCCTAATATAAATAATAACGCCGTCGTTCTGGTTTAATAATTTAATTGTTTGGAAAGATGAATAATTGTCAAGAATGGGAATTGATTTCGTTGTTTGTAATCTACATTCAGTTAAAATTATTATATCTGGTTCATTAGGTAGTAGCATCAAGTTAATCTGTAAATCATCAAAGTTTTTTGAAGTACTCCTTATATTTTGTGTGACAATTGTGGTTAATTTTAATTTAGTTTTATTTAGGAAATTGGGTAAACTTTCTATGTTACATTTTATCGAGTCTGTAGTTTTGATGATGTCTATATTATTTAATAAATTTAAGTTTTCATCCATAATCAGGAGACAAAATATATTGCGGGATGTAGCTATTAGGTATTATAGTTGTTAGTTTTTTACTGTATATTCTTATTGTTTTATTTATTAAAATAGAAGTATTAGATTTATAATAACTGTGCACAGTATAGTATACATAGTAAATAAAATTTATATGTTTTATTGTATGTGAGAGAGGTGTGTAGTATTTAACAATGTAGAAGTTACATATTTTTGGCCCAAAACCTTTCGATAAACAAGTAGCGATTTGCTTAATTCTAATTAGCATGCAGTATACATATTTAAACAGCAAAATATTAATACAAGCTAGAGAAATGCAAAGAAGTCGTGAGTAACCATAAGCAAAATAACCATATAGTCATATTTCTTGCTGTAGTTGATGAATTTGGCTCTCGCTTTGAATTAATATTATTTTAGAGCTATCGTCCTTCCTGACAAAAACTTTTCCAAAAGCCGTCCAGCAAAACTTGAACTTTTTTGATTTTACCAAATCTCGTGACAAGAAGAATAAACGGGAGCCTTTTGTAGTTAGCTGCTCTGATATAAACACGGGCACTTCTCCATTGTTAGTAAAACCTAAGTGTTTTGTTTGTAATTTACATTTATTTTTTATATTGAAATCCTTTACCTTTCTAAGCAAATTTGTTCTCATTAATGTAGAGGAGAGTTCAACCACTATTGGAGGATTTTTCTCAGTATCCCGTCTGCTTCGTAATCTGAAGATATCCGTAATGTCTCGCGTATTCAAGTCTAACTTTATAGAACTACCTAGGCTCGCAACTATATTAACCAAATCTTCTTGATTTTCGTGTAGTTTTCGTGGGACATTTTTTATTTCGATACAAGATTTTCGTGTGTGTCTTTGTAAGTCCTCAATTCTGTCTTCTAGGATGATTATATGTTCACGATCCAGCTTAGTTTGGTGTTCGAGGCGCTCAATTTTCTTACAAAATTCTTCATTTTGAGACGTGAGTAAGGACATTTGTGTTTCAATTTTAGTGTTAGTTTCTTGAATGCTTTTTAAGTTGCTTGTTATTTCATCAAAAACTATTTTTTGTGCACTAATGAGCAATGTAAGAGATTTAATTTCATCCTTAAGGCAGGAATATTCTGAAGGTGGCGAGTCCTGTTTTCTAAGACGTTTGTTACGATGAAAAACATACGGAGGTGATGTTTCAGTTTTTTTACCAAGTAACTCAGAGTCAGATCCATAGTTCACGATTGTGTTTTGGTGCAATTTTGATCCAGAAGCTTCATTCATTGGGGGAGTACGTTGTACTGACATTTTTTTTCTAATTGTATATTTTAAAATGTGGTTGGTATGCTAGATGTTTGTTTGAGGTATTTGTAAAATCGCGTCGTAATATAATGTGTCTCACTCACCAAACCACAGGAAGGAGCTTCTAATATCCGATTATGCTGCGTGCGAGTAGTACGGCCAAATGACCTTGTCACCGGTCAATGCAAAAGTGAAAGGCACGTTTGCTAACCAGTTGTGCGAGACACTGGCGGTTATGGTAACTCTCGTAAGCGAAGGGCCATAAACACTGGTCACAGCAAATAAATTATCTTAGACACGTCTAAACTCAACGGCAGCCAGGCGAAGAAGGAAAAAAATACATAATTAAAAAGACTTCTTTTATTTTTTTATAACATCAATATTTTTAAATACTTAGTTAGAAAACGTATAAAAATTTGATCAATATTTTTAATTTTTAATTTTTACTCGAATTTAGTATTCTAATAGCTTCTCTGTGGCCCGAGTCACTCGCTCCGTGAACTGTTGCAAAGTGTATCACATCAGTCGCTTCTCCAGCAAACAGAACTTTGGGATTCCCCTCAGCGTCTTCAAGAGGTTTCCCGAGTATTAATCTCGCGTTTGGATACTCGTGTACAACTAAACCATCAAAAGTGTACGTTCCACGAGTGAATGGATTCGAGTACCATGTGGATCTAAGAATATTATTAATATATTTGAGATTATTGGGGTAATAGACATTGGAAACCTGCTCATAAACATGAACCTTATATTCTATTCCGCATAATACAAGTTAAAAAGAAGGATTTAATGTGTAAAATTAGAAGCTTAATTTTTTCTGTGTTTCAAGGCATAGTAGACTTTAAGTTTGATATTAATTTCAGCTTCATATCTCTACGCGATCTCGGGATAAATGGTCTTGACAGACTGACAAAGTGATCTTATAAGGGTTCACACATCCTAAAAAGAATCGCTTTCCGGTCTTACTATGTTCAAAATTTCAAACAAAATCGCATTTGCCCACAGTATAATAATAGTAATATACCGTATCATTCCAGTCGGCTCTGGTATCGTCATATCTTTGCCCAAAAATTGACGCAAAAGTTCCATAGATTTATTCCTAACAACGTCTTCTGGTAATGATTCTACCTGTAATGTAATATATGTATTTTTTTTTTCTTATTTTTATTTAAATTTTCCACACCATAGACTTATTCCACCTGTGCCTTATTTTGTTCTTTATTTAGTATTTTTTTATGATTTAGAGTTTACTCTAAGAGCATAATTTTATATATGAGTCGGTCGGATTCGGACATGGTCCGGTGGCACAAGACAACCGTCACGTTTACAGTCACACGTAAAATTTCCACTTGGGGAAATAAATTATTTTATTTTCATTTTCTCGCTCTAGTAGTGAGGCAAAGTGCGTCGTTGAGTTACACCATTCAACAGTCCTCCGGACTCCGGAGCATAAGTGTCTTAAGGGGAATGTCTTAATACTTGGTTTTCAGGTTCCTTTTGCCTGCCCTGCTATTTGCGGACGAAAAATGGCGAAATATAGTGCTTCAGCACTAAGATCCCTTCGAATCCCTCTCGGCCTGTGCTGCTTAAAGAAAAAAAAACTTACGAATTTTGTATTTTCACCACTAGTCCACAGTGTCACCGTGTTATTGGAACCGGCTGGAGTCGATACATCTCGTATTTTCGACAACCAGGTGTCATTGCCAGATTTTTCCTTATCACCTGGTAAATAGAACAACCTGTAACTCTCTGCACGCATCCATCTTTCTGGGAATGACAATATTATTTTTCCTATAAGTCCCATGACTACTTTGTCTATGGCTTGTACTTTTTCCTGTGGCAGCGATGGTGAAAACAATGAGGCGTATCTGAAAATGTTATTATTATATTTTATATAACTTTTATTAGTAGATATACTTAATATTTTCTTTTTCTGGCTCCTATTCTTACATGCATTTACAGTTACGTCAGCCACTTCGAATATGTAATATACAAGTAAGTTATTTCTATTTGACCATGTACAAGCAATATTTTTTTGCTTCACGCTGCGTCTTGCACATAGCAGGGTAAGCAGAGAAAATCTGGGAACCTCAAGTATTTAGACACTTTGTTCTCATTAAGACACTTTCGTTCCCCACTTTTCGCTTAATTCTGGAGACATTACGTGTTCAGTGGCAGTGGTTGGTGACATATAATATTCGTTCGCGTATTGAAGTCTGTTCTCAAGCTTTCCTTGAACATAAGAGAATGTTAAGAATATTCTATGAATACAAATATACTCAACTAATTAATTTACTAATTTAATAATTAATGCAATGATTTAAATTAAATTACAGGTAGTGTACCAAATCACCAACCTTTCTTTCAATACTCCAAGAGAGACGGTAACAATTACATTATCAGCTACATACACGTCGCCATCTTTACATATCACCTCGACACTTCCGGTGGAGTACCGCGGCCATTTTATCTCAATTACCTCTTTGTTTAGTTTTATTTCTAGATTTGGATAACCAGGACCGTTGTTATATGTGTTCTGTCAAAGGAGAAATAAATACAATATAAATATTTGGACAATATAATATTATACTTTTTTTTTGTTGTAGCTTCACGTTATACCCGGAGAGAAAGAGAGAGGGAACCTAGGGAATTTAGTGTTAAGACATTTCGTTCCCATTAATACAATTCCGTTCCCCGTCGTCTACCGAATTCAGGAGGCATAGCGTGTTGAGTGACGGAACTCAACGATACGCTTTTGTTTCGGTACAAAAAGTTACGATTACATTACTACGGCGGAAAACGGGAAGCCAACGGAGACCACTTCGAATAAATTATATATTTTATGAATGTACTAACTAGCATACTGTAATAGTAATAAATATTACGTATAATAAAATAATGTTGTATATATATATATATATATATATATATATATATATATATATATATATATATATATATATAAATCTATTGGAATTGTTCCGTCAAAAAAACCTGAAGCTTTGGGGACTTATTTAACTAAAAGGTTATTTTTAACTTAAGATTTTATATTTGCTTCAAGCAACATTTTTTATATTTTAAATATATATATATATATATATATATATATATATATATATATATATATATATATATATATATATATATATATATATATATATATATATATATATTCTCTCTAAATAAATTGAATATTCTATTCTTTTCACACTTATTTTTTTAATATTATCTAATTTATTAATTCTTATTTATATACATGATCATTTCTATTATTTGCTTAGACAAATTACGGCTTCTACTACGCAATAAAATAAATAAGTAAAGTAACTTAAGTAAAGTGTGACTGTAATGGCGATTGGTTGTGGGTTCGATACCCACTCGACGAATCGAAATATTTATTTAAATTCATATTTCCATTTCTTGCCTCTGGTATCGAGGCAAAGCGTGGCATTGAGTTCCACCACTCAACACGAAATGCTTCCAGATTTCGGCGGAAAGTGGGGAACGGTCTTAACACTAGGTTCTCTCTCCCTGCTATGTGCGGGGTAAAGCGTGAATCTGATTTTTGTTTGTTTTTAACATAATAAACTAAACTCACCAATAAAATATCAAAGAAAGTCTTATAGCCGTGTCGGTGCCATGATGTGGCTAGATTCCCATCAATATCTCTATAATGTGACTGAGCACTAATATCATTCCAATCGTTGGACGCAATATCATTACTTATATGTATATTGAACATATCCAAAATTTCATTTACATACGCATCATCTCTGTGTACTTCTGGATAATTTTCTTTAATGTAGTCGAGAAGGCTAGAATAAATACTTATTTAGAATTTCCTAAGTGTGGATTAACACTTTAAAAATGTTTAAAAAAGGCTAGAATAAATTTGAATATTATGGAGACCACCCACACTATTATAGAGACACCACAAATGTGACTGTTAACGCGACTGGTTGCAGGTTCGATCCCCAATCGAGGAAATGAAATATTTATTTAAATTTATATTTTTAATCCTTCGCTTTGGTGTCGAGGAAAAGCACAGTGTTAAGTTTTGCCAGTCAATACGAAATGTCTCCAAAATTCGACTAAAAATGGGGAACGAAGTGTCTTAACACTAGGTTCCCTTTTCCCTACTCTGCTGTGTGCTGAATACAGCGTGAAGCTGAAACTGGAATATTAGAAATTACTAAATGCATACACTGCTAACGTTCTTGGACGGGCCGATGTCCAGCTATTGGACGGGATAGGCCATTAATGATAATGACGGCGATGTAGTCTTTATTGTTGATGAGGATGTTATAATAGAGGTAATGAAAGTCACTGGATTTAGAAGTATACAAAAGTTCTACTGGCTTTGGTATATTTTTTTAAGATGTTTTCTACATAAGTAGTTAACATTTTTAAAATATAAAAAATGTTGCTTGAAGCAAATATAAAATCTTAAGTTAAAAATAACCTTCTAGTTAAATAAGTCCCCAAAGCTTCAGGTTTTTTTGACGGAACAATTCCAATAGATTCTGCATGTTCAAGCAAGTCGGATATCAAACTGGTGTTCCCTGGAGTCCCGTCAGAGTTGTACACCACGAAGCTCTGAGTTTGTGGAAATACTGATATGTTATGGCTAATTGCACTCTCGTAAATTCTGCTATAATTAGTGCCGTGGATCCTAAAATTAAAAGTGTTATTTATTTTTTTTGATTTCGTTCTTTACTCAATCAAATCATATTTTCTCATATATTATTACGACATAGCGCGGCATTAAGTTTCGCAACTACGCTATAAAAATAAATAAAATCAACACGCGTTGTCTTGAACTTTGGGCAGAAAAAGCGTTCCTTTTCTACTCAAAGTAGGTATAAGACACTGAAGGAAAATGTGTGAAGTTAAAAAAATTATAGTAGTGTGAAGCTAAATGCCAAAATATTATAATATCATTAATTACTTGAATATTAGCTAAGAAAACTGCATAAGAAGAAATAATCACCATTCTGCACCTTCTTCTACTATACCATCTCCAAATGGAACAGTCTTCACTCTCCCGCCGATCCTGTCCTGAGCTTCCAAACATAGGACTCTTTTCCCAGCTTTAGCAAGAGTGGACGCTGCAGTCGCACCTGCTGCCCCAAGACCTACTACTATCGTATCATACGATGTAGAAATGGGCGACCTATTAAAAACTTAAATTAGTGTTTCGTACATCATACAATAAAATATTTTATTATTGTCAATATCATATTTAAATTTTTCTTAACAGTTGCCTTTGCTAAACCTACCTACATGACTAATTTCAATTTTCTCAATTCATTAATTTTGTCTCTGCATTATGTGTCAGTCACTAAGTAAAGGAAAAGTTTTATATATTTATGTAAATATTTTGATATTAGGCCGTCGTGGCGTAGCTATCGACTGTATGCGCAACGGTTGTGGGTTCGATTTCCACCCGGAGAAATGAATTATTTTAATATCCTTTCCTTTAGTAACATAGTACGGCATTGAATTCTGCCACTCAACAAGCTATGCCAAATGTTTTTAAAATTTTTCGGAATCTGTGGAAAAAGAGTGTCTTAACACTCCTTACACGGTTCCTTCTACCTACCCGGGTAGAATCCCGGGTATATTCGGGATACATCGTGAAGTTTATAAACAAACATATTGAAAAGCGTGAAGTCAAAAAATATATATAAAAATTTCTTTGGCATTGAATACAGTATCTCTTATCACATTATATTACAACGTTATTGACCTTCTAAGGTTTATCTCTCACCTATGAACTGTATAACTGTATATTATTTGTGAATATCACTTGGAAATAAAAGCAATAAATAATATTCACTTATCGATTGATCCAGAAATTTTGGAATCGACCATTGTTTTGCTAAATTAACCAAATGAAGACGCGGACCTACCTAACATACCAGGTAGGTTTTATTTCTTCAATTTTTTAGCTTCACTCTGTATCCCGCAAATAGCATGATAGGTAGAGGAAACCCCCGTTCCCCAATTTCTGCAGAATTATCGAGGCATTGCTTGTTGAATGACGGAAATCAACGTTGCGCTTTGCTTTGTTAAAAATTAAAAATATTAATAAATAATAATTAATTCCCCAAGAGTGCAAACCAAACCCATTACCGTCGCGTTTACAGTCACACGCTTGTGCCACTGAGCCACGGCGGCCGCAATTTAAGTAGGAGGCCTTTATAAAAGAAATACGTCATCATCCGAGCATATCTTTCTTATTCTTATTCAAAGCGGGCGTTCTCCGTATTATCATGTGGATGTTATACTGACAGTATACCAATAGATTATTTACCTTATTCCACCTATTAACCAAGACATAGTTCAGCTTAGCTGATCGATTCCCCAATGAAGAGATACACAGAATGGCAGATAATAGCGAGGATGTCAGGATGACAATGAAGAAGAATGTGTTCAGCTGGTGTGAGCACGTCGAACAAATGAGTGATAATAGAATGGCAAAAAAGATTTATGATGGAAATGTGAGCGGTCAGAGATGTAAGGAGAAATTTCAGTTGAGCTTCATAAACACAATATCAAAGATACTGGAGGAAGGTCACGTAAAAAGCATGAGAGTCCCCCGGAGGGCATGTATGAAGAGGTTGATGACAGTGGACGAGGCGAAAGAGGTATGTAGAGGCCGTAGCGTTTGGCGTTCCGTTCTCTCCGACTACCCCGCTAGAGATAAAGCTAGAAGCTAAGTTAAGTTAAAAATTTAACACTGAGGCAAATGCTATAGAATGTGCTCGGAGCTGTAAATTCTCATCTTTCTGGCATTAATCCCAGCTTTTGCCATGGTCTGCCTTCCTGCTTAACCTACTCCACTTTGCACCGTCTTTAACGTCCTCGCTGGTTAAGACCATCGGCTCTCATGTCCTGAGACATACAACCAGCGCTTCTTTGGGCGTCCGAGAGGTCTCATTCAAGGGACTGACATAGCAAGGCACTTGCATCGGACATAGTTCTTAGGCCGGCGAGTGACCAAACCATCTCAGGCCACGCTCTTGGAGCTTATCCGCTACGTCACGGACTCCAAGATTACCTCGAATGAATGTGTTGCGTATGCGGTCAGACCGCGTTACGCCGCACATCCACCACAGCATCTTCACTTGCGTGACGTGAAGCTCCTGAGTGTGCCGATATAGTGCTGGCCAACATTCGCTGCCGTATAAAAGAACCGGTCGGATGATGCCCTTATATATCAGACTCTTAAGATTGGGGTATAGCTCGGAGCTGTAAATTATATGAGCCCAATTTCTAATGATAAGTCGGTAACCTCGAAGTGTTCCACTATTCAGATCCTAGCTCTATCATTATATTTGCTAAATTATTGTATTGTCACCTAAGCTACGTATAACTACAGTACCATGATACAATGTCAAATTCCGTTTCTTACATTTTATTCGAACGATCTAATAAAATCATATTATAAATAAATAAATAAATAACATTGTTCTAATAATATTACAATAAGTTATTTAAAAAATACGTACGCATATATAGAGACGAAGAAGCACAACAAAGAAATCTGTAGTATCGCTCCCATAGTCACCAGTGTACTGAATAAAACAATAAAACGATGTGACAAAGTTAGATGTTTGTTTATTTAAACTTACATAAGCATAATATTATTTTAATTTTAATATATAGAAAACAACAGTGTATTATTAACCTAGAAAAAAAAGAAATGGAGAAAAATAAAAAAGTAATAAAATAAAAATAAGACAAAATCCCTCCATTTATGTTAGTAACCGTCGTAGCAGCGGTATAGCTTCTTACTGTAAACACGACGATTATGATCCATTTCATTATTTCATTATTTTCAAATATTTTATACATATAAATACTTTTGCGGGAACGAGAAGAAAGAAGACTTTTTATTTGACGTCTTAAGTCCACGCGACTAAGTTGCGGGGGCTATGGACTAGTTAAATTTATATATTGTTATGAGTGTCCTATCGATTACTCTGTTTCGGTTTAATTTTCAATCAGTTTCATTGGTCAAGAACGGCAAATTTTCATATTTTTTTTTTTTTTATCTATCTATTGTAGAACTATAATCAAAATATGTTTGAAATCCCTACAAATCTTCCGACTACTAATAACTCACACACACATAGTTACCACACAAAAACTCCCCCCATTGCGATATGATTTGCGATCGTTGGACCATAGCGTGTTGACCTTATATAAGTAATTGACCTTGCAACCATGCGTAATCCTGTCAGAACCAAGTATCCCACATCGGAAATACGTTTATTAGCATAAGTGTCTATTTCTCTATAGAAAATATTCATCGATGCATTTCATATTTCAAATATTTACGATTCATACGATAAATCAGGTTTGATTTCTTATGCCATTTTAAGAAAAATGAAGACCCGTTTATTGCGGTTTTGTCTTTCGGCTTTCGTACCAGTTTGAAAAAGGGAACAGTCGTTTTGTATAAAATAAATTATATATATATACATATATATATATATATATATATATATATATATATATATATATATATATAAGCTTGCAATAAATTTTTTCTATGAAATACCTACAAAATTTCACTTTTCAGATTGTCTCCTTTATTACAATCAAGGAGATTATTAATAACAATACATTGTAAGTTCTTACTTAGGTCCAAATATCATAACTGTAGGTCCACGAGAAGTACCCTATAGGTTTTGGTTACGCGTGACAGTAGTGCACCACAATATTTGTAATATTAGAAATAAAAAACTAAGACTATTTCCCAAATTCAAACTAAAAGCATATTGTTCTCTTTGAAAACAGTCAAACTCTAATCTAACCTAATTCTCTTAAATTTTTACCTATAAGCGAAGCTATTTGCATTCGATTGATGTCTCCATTTCATCTAATTTTTAAATTTTGAAAGCTTTTTTAAAAATTGGGGTAAACGAAAGAACGACTTCCCGAATCCTTTAATTACTGTGCAATTTGGAAAAACACTTTCGTAAACTTTAACACTTGGGTCTGCCTCATAGATTAAACTAAAGTCAAATAAAAATCACCTTCACGCTGTATCCCGCACACAGCAGGGTAGGCAGAGGGGACCTTTTTGCCTCGACATCAGAGCGAAGAACTGAAAATATAAATGTAAATAAATATTTTAACCCCTCGTGTGGGGATCGAACCCACAACCAGTCGATTTTACAATCACACTCTGTGCCCCTGCGCCACGACTCACTAAATTCGCTACCAATATTTAAATGTGCCGTGATTTTAATTTACGTTGACCTCTTTTATATATGTGTTTTTATATTAATTGGAAGTGGTAATTATTAGATTTTTTGTTCGACAAAATAAGATTCTGTATACTTAATATGAGGACTATTATACTTAATTAAGGCCAGTCGTGGCAAAGGGGCACAAAGGGCGACTGTAAAACCGACGATTCGATCGGGTTCGATCAGGAGGGCTAAATTGAAGTAAAGCGCCGAGTTACGCCGGGCCTTGTGTTGCCTCCAGAATTCGGCAGAAAGTAAGGAACGGAGTGTTTTAACACTAGGTTCCCTCTGCCTACCCTACTGTGTGCGGGATACATCGTGAAGCTGATTTTTGATTTAATTAGCGGACAAAGCTTATAGTATGCAATATTATCATAACCTACCCTATGGCGCTTACATTTTGTGAGGGTTTTAATTTCGCATTTATTTAAAAAAATCTGTTATAAAAATATTCACTTAAACTTTCATTATATTGCGTAGTACGAGTTAACATTTTTTGGAAACGCTTTTTTAAATTTTAGTTGCCATTCAGTCCAAGAGAATACAGTAGGAAGTGATTCAAACCGTTTCCTAGCAGGACTAGTTGATTTCAAGAGAGTGAAATGTAAGGTCTGCTTCTCGTCCCAGTTGTATATTTCAGCACATTCCTTTTTAACCATTTTTCCTTTTTAACTACTGTCTGTACTATTACTAGAACTATAACTTTCTAACTATATAGATAAAAAAAATGGCTTAATTTCAATTTCATTTTAGATGTACTCTTTAAAAATGTTGGTTTTGTCAATTTATTAGTCATTTTGTTTAGAATTTTTTTTTGTTATCTAAAGAATCTGGCAGAATTTAATAAAAAGATGTACGAAAATGTACGAAATGTCATGTTTTTGATTTGATGAGATGATTAAAAAAATATATTAGGAAATAAATTTTATTATTATCTTTCTTTGTCTATAAGAACATACATATGTTCTGCACATAAATCAAACTTTATTAGACTTCAATATTCTCATAGCCTCTCTATAACCAGAGTCACTTGCTCCATGAACAGTTGCAAAGTGTGTGACATCTGTGGCTTCTCCTGCAAATAACACTTTGAGGTTCCCCGCGACGTCAACAAGGGGTTCCCCAAGTGTTGCTCTCGCGTTCGGATACTCTTGCATCATCGCTAAACCATCGTATGAATATGTACCGCGTGTGAATGGATTTATAAACCACGTGGATCTGAAAAATAATATATTTATATAGTATATTATTTACATCCACATATATATTTATATGCACGAAGTGTTACTGTAAAACCGAGTGGGCATCGCACCCAAAACCATCAAGTGTGCAGTCAAACGCTACATTATAAACTTAATCCAAAATCAAATTATTTACTAACGCAAATGTAGTCAACATATATTATTTATATTAATATAAAATGAATAAATTACCGTATTATTCCTATTGGTTCAGATATTGTCATATCTTTGCCCAAAAAATTACGTAGTAGCTTCATTGCTTTGTTTTTAACAATCTCCTCTGGTAATGATTCAACCTGTAATGCAATAAATGTATAATGTCGTTAAACTTTATATATTTGCAAAAAAGAAAAAAATAGTAATAAAAGGTTGAAAACAACAGTCTTTGGTATCACTTCAAACAAAATAATTACATTCGTTACTAAATTTACCTATGTGAACGTAATCTACGTAATATTATAACAACAAAGCTCAGCATAGCATAGGATATCATCGCATAACAACAAATGCTTAACTAAAAAAAATATATCGTTACACTAGATCACTGAATTGTATGTAAACGTAAAATTAAGATTCTTACCATTTTGGTAACATCACCAGCTGTCCACAGAGTGAGTGTGTTGGAGGAACCAGCTGGTGTAGAAACATCTCGTATTTTAGTCAACCACGAGTCATTAACAAATTTTTCTTTATCACCAGGCAAATAATAAAATAAGTAGCCACTGTCATTCCACCATTTCTCTGAGAAAGAAAGTATAATCTTTCCGATGAGACCGAAAGTCATTTTATTGATGACATTTATTTTGTCTTCTGGCAGTGATGGTGAAAATAGATTGGAATATCTAAAAATAATAATAATAACAGTTTTGTATAAAAATATGTAATAAGATTTTTTAAGTGAATGGTAATCTTAGATCATAGTGGCACAGGGGAACAAGCGTGCAACTGTAAGCTCGACGGTTGTGGGTTGGATTTCCACTCGGGAGAATATGAAATATTTACACGCAATGCCTCAAGAATTCCGTGGTAAGTGGGGAAGCATGCAGGAAGAGGATATTTTTACCAGTACTTGACATTATAAATATCATTATATTCAAGGGCAAAAAGGAAATAATCAAATCAGTAATTCTTTTACTACAACTACAACGTACCTTTCCTTCAAGACTCCAAGAGAGACGGTTAAAATAACATTATTAGCTGTATACACATCGCCGTCCTTACAGACTACTTCCACATTATCGGTGGAGTTCTGCAGCCATTTTATTTCGACTACTTCTTTGTTTAGTTTTATATCTAACGTCGGCCAGCCTGGACCGTTGTTGTATGTATTCTGTTGATAAGAAACATTTTTTCTTTTCGTATTCTATCATAATATCAAGTATTGCATTGAGTTATAGGTAATAAGTATCCATAAAGAAAGAGAGAAATATATATAATATTTATTTTATTATAGACATTAAGCGACTACATCAAAACTTTAAGAACTATTTTATAACTTAAAAGCAAGACAAAGCTCACTAAAATTTCCGGGATAGTTAGAAAGCAACCTAGCTGACCCACGTATTGATCTGATCCAGTCATTACAATCGTTGAATGTGAGGTAATGTGAAAATTAGTATCAAGATTCCCCTATTTTAAAGGTAATTCCAAATTAGTATCAAGATTCCCCTATTTTAAAGGTAAAAAGTATTAAATAAGAAAATATTATTGCCTGAAATTGTTACGTTTAAACTATTTAATATCTAAACTATTTCCTTAAATTCCTTTACACCGAACGAAATAGAAAAAAACCCAAGTGCAAATAAAACTTACCAATAGAATGTCAAAGAATGTTTTATAACCATATCTATGCCACGTAGTGTGTTTATCTCCATCCAAGCCTAAATACGATGTTTTTGCATTCAAATCGTTCCAATCATTTGCTGCATAATCGTTAGTGACAGCTACATTCAGTATCTCTAAAAATTCATTTATAAAATACTCATCTTTCAATACATCAGGATAATTTTTTTTTAAGTGATTCATCAAGCTGAAAAATGAAAATGATATAATCATAGAAAATCATAAATCCCAAAGAAATATTAGGATTTTTAAACCTGCGAATATTAATATACACATATTGCTGCTTGGCTATTAAGTACTTAACGCATTTAGCTCGTAATCACCTCCTCGTTATATAAGTGCCTTCACCCTCGCTTTCGTCTGGCTTCTTGTTTTCGACTCCTTGACAAAACTCCCACAACTCATTAATAAAGCTACCGTTTCCTGGGCTGCCATCTGAATTATATACTCGCATACTAATATCTTGTTCCCATACTGAGATGTTATTATTTACAGCAGCTTCATATACTCGGCTATTCACGGTTCCATGTATCCTAAAAAAAACATGTATTATGTGTATTATAATTCTCGTATGTATGAGTCCAGAATTAATATAATATTTTTGTTAATCGCTTACCATTCTGCACCCTCCTCTACCAATCCATCTCCAAATGAAACTGTTTTCGCTCTCCCACCAATTCTGTCCTGAGCTTCTAATACTAGAACTCTCTTACCAGCCTTAGCGAGTGTTGAGGCTGCTGTAGCGCCTGCTGGTCCTATACCAACTACTATGGTGTCGTACGATGGAGGTACGGGTGATCTATTTTATATAGAAATGTTAAAATGTTGTATGATTTTACTGAATATATTTCAATCTTAAAATATGATGTGATTGAAAAAAACTCTTTGTAAGTTGATATAATTGGTATCCTGTGTTAATATTCTGTGTTGTGGAAGGCAGATCTGTTGAGAAACTGATATAGGTTCTCTCCTACGAAAGGCATTTCTGTTGAGAAGAACCGGCAACAACATAAACAGTTCCTTTTTTAATACTACAATTTTATCATTAAAAAATACAAGCTAACCGCATAAAATTAGTAACTTACCTGGATAAAATCAAATGACATTAATTTTAGATTATAAATATTGTGTCCCCGAGAGGGATTATAATCTGTAATCGCATAACAATAATAATATGAATACATCTAAACTGGACTGTGCAGATTGTTTAAGTAATATATCAGCCTTGTGTTATTTATCACTGACCTCTGACCTAATAGCGTTATGATTTTACTTCAAACTAATGATTAATTTTAATAATCACTTAGGTGATAAATTTTTTCTATCAATATTTTTTTTATATAATTTTATATATTTTGTAGATAACATAAATTAAAGTTAGTTTCACGCTGTATCTCGCACACAGCAGGCTGAGCAGAGGTAACCTAGTGTTAAGACACTCTGTTCCCTACTCAACGCCGAGCTTAGTCTCGACATCAGAGCGAAGAAATAAAAATGTAAATGTAAGTAAATATTTCATTTCCTTAAGTGGAGATCGAACCCACAACCAGTCGATTTTACAGTCACACTTTGTGCCCATGCGCCACCATTTTCGAAATATTCTTTATTAATTAAAATAATGCTTTTATATTCTCTGATATAAATACGAGTACATGAACGTAATTATGAGTCCACTGAATATTGCATACAAACTAAATAAATTTCACGATAATTTTCGCAAAATTTCATATCAAAAAATTTATATTTAACTAGGAAAGGACACTTTCTTTTCTATATTTACTATCCATTGAAAGAGCATATATCAGAGAATACAAAAATACTAATAGCTAACAAAATAACATTCTTTTGTTTTGCATTTTATTGCACAATTAAAGAATGTACATATTTTTTTGAAAATCGATAAACATTCTGACAAACGTGTAGGTGAAAATACTTGAAAATGTCGTCCTCTGTCACATCTTCAATTTGTCTAAAGACTTGCCCTTGCCTCGTTTTTATGCTTCACGCTATATCCCGCATATAACGGGGATACAGAGGGAACCTGGGAACTTATTGTTAAGACACTCCATTCTTTCTCCATTAGACACTTTCGTGACAGTGATGTGTGTTGAGTGGCGCAACTCAACGCCACAAGTATATTTTCTAAAATATAGATTATTTAAAAAGAACAGTGACTCACGCGTGTATTGAGACTAGGAAACTGAGAATTATAATCTGCTCTATCGTCCCCATTGCGGTGACAAGGTGAACTAAACTACGAATAACTATCTACATTACTCTTATATGGGCATTGTATAAATATATTATATATTATTGTCTAAATAAGTATACAATAATATACATTACATATATATAACATATATTATTGTATACTTATTTAGACATCGTTACATAGGTATATGTATATGTACTAGCGACCTCCGAGCAGCTACTCCCGCTTGAAATATAGTAATGCATTTTTCTTAAATACACCTCAATAAGAGGTGTTTGTTAAGAAAAATGCGTTCATATGCATTTATTTTGTATGAAATGAACTACAAATACAAGTTTATAATGATTTGTTTCAATGAAATATCTATAGGTTGAGGCCAGTCGTGGCGTAGTGGCACAAAGTGTGCTTGCAATCGCGACTGGTTATGGTTTCTATCCCACCTCGAGGAAGTGAAATACTTATTTGCATTTATATTTTCATTTCTTAGCTCAGGTGTAGAGGCAAAAGCGCGAAGTTGAGTTCCGCCACTCATTCCACAATACCACAATACAATTCCAGAGGACACGGAGTGTCTTAACACGCTTTTTCCCGCACACAGCAAGGTAGGCAGAGGGAACTCAGTGTTAAAACACTCCGTTCCCTACTTTCTACCGAATTTTGCGGCATTATGTGTCGAGTGGCGAAAAAATATGTAATATTTTATATCCCCCAGTGGGAATCCAACCTACAATCCGTCACATTTACAGTCTTACGCTGCTGCACCTGCGCCTTGACTGGCCTATGGTATGTGATAAAATAGGACTTATAATTTAAGTTTTCTATTTTGTATTTTTTTTATTCCGTGGTTCTGAGGGAGATTTATTATCCAGTAGTAGTGGTGGTGGGGTTGGGGCTGCAAGCTATTTTTGTGGTATTTCTGATATATAAAGCCAAAATTATAAAGACTTAGAAAACGTATTTGAGTCTTACAGAGTGAATATCACATTCAATTTCAAATATATATAGGTACCCTAATAACGGTTATTGTTGGAGTTGGTGAATAGCGAGATAATGTATTTGTTGTGTGGAAATTCTAGAATTAAAAATTAAATCAAATTAAAGTTCGAAGTGTGACTATAAAATCGACTGGTTGTGGATTCGATCCCCACTCGAGGAGATGAAATATTTACTTAAATGTATATTTTCATTTCTTCGCTCTGGTGTCGAGGCTAAGCGCGGCGTTGAGTTCTGCCTCTCAACACGCAATGCTGCCGGAATTCGGCAGAAAGTGAGGATAGGATAGCACTAGATTCCCTCTGCCTACCCTGCTGTGTGCGGGATACACCGTGAAGCTGATTTAATTCTAGAATTAGATCTTGATTTAACTCTCATGATGGCAACATATTAGAAATAGTACAAAATCCTTGACGAAGTTGATGTTTTATTCGCAGTGGTCTATCCAAGAGTCTCTACCGAAGGTTTTCGTTTAATCGGAACGATCGATTTTTTTAATATTCCACCATTATTTTATAGTTAACTAGACCGGATTATAAAAATGCTTACTATAGAATAACTTTAATTATTATATCGTATCTGGTAACAATATTAATGTATTTAATGTAAGACCAACAGTTAATTGCAGAGCATACGAAGAAAACATGTCTAGTGGCAAATTTGTACCTTATTTAAATAAGCATACCGAAATTTTTATCATTAATAAATTGATTTTTTAAATTAAAAGATAGCTTATGTTTCTTTCTGATATATAAAGACGAAACAGATTTTGCATTTGAATGAATTGAATTAATTGGTCGAGTAGATTTTGAGTTTACTTATATATATACTTCATATTATGAAGTAACACAACAACAAATTTTACTTCTCGTAATATAAGTAGACAAAATAATAAAATGTATACACAAATATAATTTTACTGGGCCTTAACAAAAATATTATTATTGCTTTATTATTTTATTTATTGACATTCAATAATCTCATAGCCTCTCTATAACCAGAGTCACTAGCTCCATGAACAGTTGCAAAATGTGTGACATCTGTGGCTTCTCCTGCAAATAAAACTTTGGGATTCCCCGCGACGTCAAAGAGGGGTTCCCCGAGCGTTGCTCTGGCGTTGGGATAATCTTGCGTCGCTAATCCGTCATATGAATATGTACCGCGGGTGAAAGGATTCGTGAACCACATCGATCTGAAAAATGAACTCATACTTAAGTAAATATTATTAAATATCTAAACTCCTGTAAATGTGACTAGAATAGAATAGAATAGAAAATACTTTATTGCACACAGAATACAAACGAAATATAAAATACAGATAGTATATATGTTTATAAAATGTATGCAAAGGCGGCCTTATTGCTTCAAGCAATCTCTTACAGGCAACCCTTGGTAAATAAAGGACTAAATTTTATAAAATGGGAATAACGTTATATAGTGCACAATTTGACTTAATAAAATACAATAATAAAATACAAATGAATAATATACATATATACACATCGTATACTACATTAAAAAAAAAAATAATAATAATCGATTTAATATTATACCTAAATATAATCCTATATAGTTATATATAATATATTAATATACATATATACATACATAAATGACTAAAGATAAACTACAGTTATAAGTTCACAAGATACTCTTTTAGACGATTTCTAAAAATATAAAGAGATTTAGAATAGAGACTAGCTTAGTAATTTTAAAAAGTTTTCCTCTTTTTTTTTCAGCTTTACACTGAATCTCCATAAAAAGCAAGGTACGCAGACGGGACCTAGCGTTAAGACACTAGGACTAGAAGACCTAGTGAGAAGACTCAGCACTTCCCACTGAATTCTGAAATCTAATGTCGAGGTAAGGAAATGAAAATATTAAATATTTAAGTGAGAAATAAATACCTTACCTTATTATTCCCGTTGGTTCAGATATTGTCATATCTTTACCCAAAAAATATCGCAATACTTTCATTGCTTTCTCTTTAACAACATCTTCTGGCAGTGCTTCAACCTATAATGTACAATAGTCTTACTTTTGTTAAAATCGAAAAATTATAAATGATGTAATATTGGATGTGTGCATTCATCCTAAAGAAGCCACACAGACATTTAAAATAGCAATGATACGATCTAGTGATAAAATATATAAAAGAGCTATATCAAATACTAAATACCTATTAATTTAATTTAATATATAATACTATATTTTTTCATCTGATTGCATGCTGATATATTTACCGCTTTGGTGGCATCACCAGACGTCCACAGGGTTAGAGTGTTAGAGGAGCCAGCCGGAGTAGTGGCATATCGCATTTTTTTCATCCACGTATCGTCGCAAATCTTTTCTTTATCTCCAGGCAAATAATAAAACATATAGCCAGTATTATTCCACCATTTTTCTGGGAATGATAGTATTATCTTTCCAATGACACCGAAAGTCATTTTGTTGATGGCAGTTACTTTGTCTTCTGGCAATAAGGGGGAAAATATATCGGAATATCTAAAAAAAATATTCTAAGTTTAAGCGAGCGAAGCCACGTTTGTGTCCCTACTATGTTTATGAATATTATTGTGTTTTTTAAAACTTTACGTACCGCTCCTTCAAAACTCCGAGAGAGACGGTGACTATAACATTATTAGCCGTATATACGTCGCCATCTTTACAGACCACCTCCACACTTCCGGAGGAGTTCTGCGGCCATTTTATCTGGGTCACCTCTTTGTTCAGTTTTATGTCTAAAGTTGGCCAGCCTGGGCCATTTTTGTAAGTATTCTGTTGATTTATGATTGGTATATATTGAATGGTTGATATTATCATCAGTCGTTACGAGTTAAAAAAAATAAAGACAGAGATCAAACCAAATTAGGGAGAGCGACTTATTTTCAAAATCCCTTTACTTTTAAAGGTAACTCAAGACATTAGAAACATACACAGTTAATAAAAGTAAATGAGAAATTAAGTATTTTCGAGGGTCATCAGAAAAAGAATAGGAAAAAAACTATATAAATAAATAAATCAGCTTCACGCTGTGTCCCGCACACAGCAGGGTAGGCAGAAACTTAGTGTTAAGACACTCCGTTCCCCACTTTCTGCCGAATTCTGGAGGCATTGCGTGTTGAGTGGCAGAACTCAACGCCGCGCTTTGAATCGTCACCAGAGCAAAGAAAAGGAAATATAAATTTAAGTAAATATATCCTCTCCTCGAGTGGGGATCGAACCCACAACCAGTCGATTTACAGTCACACTTTGTGCCACTACGCCACGACCGGCCTCAACTATATAAAATGTAATATTCTTGATGCATATATTAATATCTTAAAAGGCTTTACTATTGTTGAGTCCAGTCCCGGCGCAGGAGTACTAGCATGTGACTGTAAACGCAACATGTTGTGAGTTCGATATCCACACGAGGAAATTATATATTATTTATTTTCTTTTGTTCGCTCTGCTATCGAAGCAAAGCGCGGCGTTAAATCTTCCTCAACACGCAATGCTTCTAGAATTCTTCGGAAAGTGGGAAGCGAAGTCTTAACACTAGGTTCTGCGTACCCTGCCACGTGCGGGATACAGCATGTAGCTGAAAAAAAGAAGCTTTAGTATTTAATACGTTGTCTACAAGCATCATCTAAGAGACCTTTGTACAACATCAGATTTGAAATAACTAATTTTAATTAAAAACACAAATATGTGTAATGACCACATGATATTACAATATATTACATATAGAAGTAAATATATAAAGAACTCACCAACAGAATTTCAAAGAATGTTTTATAACCGTTTCCTGTGCCATGTTGTATGTTTTCCACCATTCAAATCTATATACGATGATTTTGTATTTAAGTCGTTCCAGTCATTTGTAGCATAGTCATCACTGATCGCTATATTCTGAAGCTCCAAAAATTCGTTAACAAAATACTCATCTTTAAGAACATCTGGATGTTTTTCTTTTAAATTATTAATTAAGCTGAAACATGGGAATATTTTTACATTACTTTCAAGTTTGTTTATTCTAAGTTGAGATATTTTAAGTCCTAAATAGAAATGCAATTTGAAACTTCTCCTTTTGAATATAGTACAGGTATTGTAAAATAAAATAATGAGCTGGTTTATTTACAATTAGTTATCTGATTTCTTGTTATAATTGATTGGTTCTTCACATAATGTTCTATACTATTTTATATATGATATAGAATTTTAAGGTTCTGAATTTGTAAATAATACTTTGAAAAACACTACAAACACATCAAATTCTAATAAATAAAGGAGAATACTAATAAGTAAGGATTAATTTCTAATCACTATTGATTTGATTCGAATTATTTAATTATTTTTTTAAATTTATTATCAATGATCACCTTCTCGTTATGTATGCGCCTTCACCTTCACTCTTGTCTGGTTTATCGTCTGAAATGCTCATACAAAACTCCATCAACTCGTTAATTAAGCTATTATTCGCAGGTCTGCCATCGGAATTATATGGTTGCATATTTATATCTTGTTCCCATACTGAAATGTTATTGCTTATAGCAGCTTGATACACTCGGCTATTTTCAGTTCCGTGTATCCTAAGATTTTTTAATATATATTTTAATAGACTACATAAAGGATTTATGGACTAAAATAATAAAATACAATTTAATTGAATGAGACTTCTTCTTGCGGAAGATTTCTTGTAGATCTTAAAATAAATTCTTATATACCCTCTATTTTTTTTTATTACATAGATATGTAGAGGCCAGTCGTGACGCAGGGGCACAGTGTGTCTGTAAAATCGACTGGTTGTGGGTTCGATACCCACTCGAGGAGGTAAAATATTTATTTACATTTCTTCGCTCTGATGTCGAGTTAAAGCGCGGCGTTGGGTTCCGCTACTCAACACGCAATGCCTCCGGAACTAGTTTCCCTCCACCTACCCTGCTGTGTGCAGGATACAGCGTGAAGATTAGTTACTATACGTTCCAACGCATGTTTGCAGTTGCAGAATGTTTTTGTCTTATTTTTAGGAAGACATGTATGAAGAGGTTGATGACAATGGACGAGGCGAAAGAGGTATGTAGAGATTGTAGCGTTTAGCGCTCGCTCTGACTACCCCGCTAGAGATATAGAGTGAAGCTAAGTATGTTATGTTTATCCATTCAACTTAAAAAAAATATATTCATAATCTTACCATTCTGCTCCTTCCTCTACCAAACCATCTCCAAATGGAATTGTTTTCACTCGCCCACCAATTCTGTCCTGAGCTTCTAAAACCAGGACTTTCTTGCCAGCCTTGGCGAGAGTCGATGCTGCTGTAGCTCCTGCTGGTCCTATACCAATTACTATGGTGTCATAAGATGAAGGTAGGGGTGATCTGTATTAAATAGATATGTTGATGAATTATTTAAAAAGAAACAATTTGTTTAAAAATTGAGTGACGGAAGAGTAAATGTAGAAGTAAAAAATAAAATCAGCTTCACGCTTATCCCGCACACAGGACAAATTGAACTTAGTGTTAAGACACTCCGTTCCCCATTTTACACTGAATTCGTAAGGCATCACGTGTTGCGCTTTGCCTCGACACCAGAGCGAAGAAATAAAAATATACATTTAAAAATAAATAAAAAGTATTTAATTCCATCCTTGGGAGTCCAAGATACAATGAAGTAGGTAGGTTTGCCCGCAGCGACCCCTGCCAGCCCACATGTATTTTTTTTTATGGAAAAGATACAGCAAACGAGCGTTCGGGTCACCTGATGCTGAGTGATTACCGCCGCCCACGGCCCCGTTCAACACCAGAGGTACAGATACGTTGCCGGCCTTTAAGATGGGTTGGGCGCCGGGGCCCGGCATTACCTGATGCGAAACACAGTGGCATAAAACCACTACTTCACGCCGGTTTTAAATGCCGGAGGTGGTAATGATCCGGTCGAGTCTGCCCATGCGTGTTGCCATTGCTGGCGACGTGACTCTACCACACGTACTTTAGTCGCCTCTTACGACACCAGGATGATCCTACAGTACCAGGATGATCCTTTTCTAGGCCCAGATCACACGTCAAAAAATGTTATGTTTATATTGTTGAAGTAATACTATGATATATCATTCCGACCATGTATTATTTATCTTTGACCTCTGAACTAATAATATTATGATATTAGATTGACGATAATTCCATCGACTCATCCTAACTTTTCTATCAGAGCCAATATAAAATATCATTTCAATAATGTACAATACAGATTTTACTTTTTTATTATAGTATTTTACTCTTTTATTATAGACGTCACATTGAATTTTCCGTACAGACATTTAGAATTGGTTGTAACATCTACTAAATTATAGGACGAGTTTAAATAAAACTTTGTAATTGTATAGGTACCTATTAGATCTGGGAAGGTCATAGTGCTTAAGATTTTAAGAGCTGGAACACATCACGTAGAATCAAAATAGACCGTCTAAAATCATATGCAATAATAAAATGCCTGCTTGATATAACTTTTGAAACGACGCTTGAGGCGGGCGTTGCTAACTGCTACACAGTTTCATACAACTATAGTTATTATAGTCTTAAACTGTTTTTGTTATGCAGGAAAACTTTTTAAATAAATAAATATTAAAACTAAATATTAACTAAAGAATCGTTCAGCGTGGTGAGTATTTACGAAATACATAGCAAAATTATAAAGAATATAAACATACCGCCAGGGAAAATTTTATTCAACATAATGAGCACTTTCCAATGACATAAAAAAATCAAAGGTATCCGAGGTATAGGTAAAAGTAACGATTTATTTAAAGTGAAATTTGGCACTATTATGCTACAAAGAAAGCAAAAGTGAAAGAAAGCAAAACTTCATAGACATATGGACACAAACACAATGTTTAATGAAAATCATCGAAAATTCGTATTGGACCTGTGAATTGGTATATTTTTTTTTGTTTGAATTTTTCTATCAATCCCTAATAACACATTTTATTTTTAAAGGTTTTCTGGCTTTATTTTTCGTGACACTTAATTGCATAGCTCGGCTAAGCTCAGTCAGCCTCACAAACTGTAGCTTATTGTATACGTATGTATTATAAAATGCATAAATTTCCAAATAGGCAGACAAGGCATGAATGATGATGACTTACGCGTTTATAGTGAACAGGAAGCTCAAAATGATAGCCAGCCCTAGCGCCTCCATCGCAGTGGCAAGTTCAACTAAGATACAACCATTATTTACATTACTTATATACATATGTAAATATACTCTCATACATATGTAAATATTTTATAAAACATTTGTTGTTGTGTATCTAAGATATCGTCATGTACAGTTACTTATTTATCTAAACTATGCTTTTGTTATTGTTTTGTCAAAGGTCAAGTGGAGTGGAAAATGCCTCCCTTGCAAAATGCAGGTGACTTCAAGTAAATATAAATATGATTCAAAATGTAACGTCCATAATTTAGGAGGGGGCAGGTGATAAAGTGTTTTTAAATTAATTCCTCTGCCCAAGCTTATTTTTTTAGACGCTTAGATTATATCCTTGATGCAAGGATTAAAACAAATACAGAGCTCTCTTACTTAATTAGAAATATCTTTCCTAAGTGTAGATTAACACTTTAAAAATGTTTAAAAAAAAAATAAAAAAATAAAACAGAGCTCTTTTTTTTCCTTACGTTCATCAAAGTTCTGAGGGCAACAATAGCGTTTCTAGTACCCCGATCCTGGCTGAAGTTCATATTGAGACTCAGAGACAGTACACTCTCGGCGGAGTCTGAGGTCAATTATGCGCTCGAAGAGCTGCATGACTCATAAACTTAATGCCTCTGTAACTACCATAATCTTTAAAACCGCCGCTTTCCTTGTGAATAGGCGTAGTGACGTAGTTCAAAATATACATATTATTATGATACTTATTATTGTTATTTGAGAAGTAAATACCGTGAGCAAAACTTTCAGTAATGCCACTTTTGTTAATCAAGGTAGATATGACATCCAAACAGGAACTGAATAAAAACAGTTCATTTTAAAAAACCGCCTTCTTTCGCTAGACAGGGCCTCGCAAAATGAATCTTGCCCACATAAAATTTAAGTCTTGCTCCGCCAATCCGCCGCGCACGAATACCGTACCATCATTCTCAATTAGTTAATGCGTAGCAGTGTGGGCAGACACCAGAGCGAAAAAATGAAAATATTAAATATATGTTTTCCTCGAGCGGATCGAATCCACAACCTGTCGCGTTTACAGTCACGTTTTGTGCCCCTGGGTCTCTGTTGTAGTTCATTAATAAAATTGAAATTTTTAAACTCAGTTTTTTTTCTCATCTAGTCTTTTATCAATCTTTTATAAGTAAGCTAAACGCAATAACTAAAGCAACAGCTTATTTCATTCTAGCTATTTTCTATTTAATAAGCTACTGAGCGACCTCGTCAGATTTTACTAGGAAATATTGTCAATAATATTATATGTGTGTGGCTAGCCTATGAGTGTACCTCTCTTTTGTTCAGCAAAAAATGTGGATTTTTTTTTTGGAAAAAATCGGACTCTCGAGAAGAATTGAATAATACAACTCGACTATTGAGTCTGTGTATATTAACGAAGTTCAGACAAGTAGACCTTTGATAAAAATTATATTATGATATAAATACTTTCCTTTTTCATGTTGAATACAGAAATAATAATAATCTCGAAGATTCGGAAATTTATGTCATATAAAGCTACAAAAATTGTAATTTAAATTAAAATATCGATTATTTACATAAAAATATCGATTTTCAACATTTCAAATTTCCCACAAATCAAAATGTCTAAGAACTAAGACACTTTTTTGTCACAACAAGTTTGACAGCTCTCATTCGAATTTTGACTAAACTAAAAGCTTAAAAGTAAATTTCTTTGAAAGCCAATTAACATTTTTGATTAACTATAATATTTAAAAAGTTTTTGTATATTATTAGTATTTTATTATATATTTACTTACATTAATAGTGCTTTGTACCGATTATCCTTTACGAGATAGTTAAAAGGCCAAAAAATAAATTTATTTTACTTGTTTATTTTAAATACTTAATTACTCTTATATCATTGACTATATTTGGTGAAATAATGTCTCAACAATCAGAGTTACTCACGGAAAGTCCATCACAATGGGGTCCAGTATCTTTTGTCACTCCGGATATACAGAAAAAGGAAATAAAACCTTTTGTTTTATGTAAGTTAGTATATTTGAAGTTTTATATTGAAGGTCCTAGTTGTTAAATTTTAATAGAAATCACAAGTTTAGGCATTTTATGTATTACTTTTGTTATGTAGTATTTGTATTTAAATATAGATAATATGCTGGATTCCACCCTTTAATACTAAATATCACATGGTGTAAGCTATCTTTGAATCTAGAGATATTTTACTAGTTTATTTGTAAAAAGGCTGTGTAAATATTTTTTTATATAATTTTATTTATTGGAGATTTTCAATTTACAGTAGCCTTAAAAGAGTTGGAAGGTAACCCAGACAGCAGGATGTCAAGCTTACAAAATGTTAACAAATTTGCAGCAGTGAGATCAGTAGTGAGACATGTTGCGAGGTTGAGATCTGCAACAAAAGAACCTTGGAATTTGACTGATGTACAGACATTTTTAGAAGGCTTACGGTACAAATATTTTTCTTTTTTTGTACAATAACTCAAATCTCAAATAGTAGATAGGCAGAGCAACCTAGAGAACCTAATACACGCTGTTACCATTAAAATATTACAATTCCCCACTATCCTGAATTGTGAAGGCCATGCATTTTGAGTGATGAAACTCTATGCAGCGCTTTGCATACCAGAGATTACCAGAGTGAAGAAAAGAAAATATTTCAAATTTCAGTCTCATGAGTTGAGTTGTCTTTGAGATCAAATCCACGACCTATTGCATTTACAGTTACATGCTTGTGCCCCTGCATCATGACTTGAGGGATGATTAAGGTATAAGGAATATTGAATATATAAGAGATTTAGAAATGAAGTTTTATTGTTACAAGGTTGTTATGACACAGCAGCACAATGTCTAGCAGTAAATGCAATAGGGTGGGTTTAATTCTTCCCTGGGAGAATGAACTGTTTTATTTCCTTGTTCTGGTAACATGACAAAGTTTTGCATTAAATTCTACCACTCAACACTCAATGTTTTAAAAGTTGGGCAGTATAAGGAGAAAAAGTGTCATAACACTAGGTTCTCTCTACCTACCCTGCTATAAGCAGGATACATGAAGCTATAAAAAATGATAAAATGCTATCTTTGACTAAATTATTTACTTTCTTAGCTTCTATTTAGTAAATTTCATACTTAATAACTATCTTACTAATATAATATGTATGGAAGCTTTTCAGGACAGATGTTTGTTCCACTTTGATGCAAAAACAGACAACAGTAATATAGCAAAAATGTGTTAATGGAAACAAAAAAAATATCAATAATAAATATTCTTTTTACAGATTTTCATCAGAATGTGCAACGGAACTATCAACATTATTATGTACAGATAAAATATATGACAATATTCCAAAGCATTTGCAACTTAAGCCCGGTTTAGTGAATATACAATGGAAAATTGATGTTTCTTTAAGGTTTGTATGATATATTTTTTCCCTATATGTTTTTGTTTGAGGTTTTTTCTTTCATATGACAAAATAAAAATATCTATATTAAAAAATTAATTAATTTAACATTAATATAACATTGTTACCAAGCTGGCCCGGTAGCACAAGGCTGTGTACTGTTAATGCAACAATAGTGATTCCCACTTAGGCAAATGAAAAATTTTATATTTACACTTCCTGTTTCTGGTAACAAAGCAAAGCGCGACGTTGACGACGTTCCACCACATAATACGCCTCCAGAATACGGCAGAAAGTGGGGAACGGATGTGTTTTTAAGGGAACATAGTGACTTAACACAAGAGTTACACTCAGCCTACAAAAATATATATATATATTTTTTTATTTCAGTCAATCAACAATCGACGGAGACTATACAAATCCAATAAAAAACAAAGAAATAATGTATAAAAAAACTCAAGTCATATTAATATTTAATCTAACAGACGGACAAATTAATACTTATAGATTTTCTTTGAACAAGTTTCTTGAATTCCGTTATATTATTGCTAGCGCCTTGAAAAGTATGATTGTATTGGAAAAAAGAAAATGTATGAGACGAGATTGAAAATAAAATAATTGTAGGTTCGATTCCAATTTGGGAGAATGATTGCGTAGTTTATTTTTGAGATTAAGCACGGGCCATTAAACTGGAGTTTTACATTTTAAAAGCGCAGTGTTCAAGAATTCGTAAATTTAATTATTTTTGTTAAACATGGTTTTGGGTACGATTTCGACTTAGTGGGAAGAATGTTTAAATATATTTTTTTATCTGCTGGCGAGATAAGGCGCGGCGTTGAGTTCCGACGCTCAATAAGCAGTGTAAACAAAATTATTAAAAACAGTAATATTATAGAGTACTTATTTCTTATTCTATCAGAGGCCAGTCGTGGCGCAGCGGCACGAAGCGTGACTGTAAAACCCACTGGTTTTGGGTTCGATCCCCACTTGAGGAGATGAAATATTTAGATGATGCCAGAATTTGGCTGAAAGTGGGGAACGGAGTATCTTAATTAGGTTCCCTGCCTACCCTCCTGTGTGCGGAATATACAACGTGAAGCTGATTTATTTATTTTATTTACTTATTTCTTAAAATTTTCGTATAATATTATAACATATATGTTGGTGCGGCCCAACTTGAGGGAATTATTGTTTAAATTATTTACTGTTCTCCGTTCTAGTGAAAGCGCGGTGTTTACGTCAGCAATGTGTCAAATTTTAATTTGTATTCAAATATTGTAATATTTAATATTATAGTGTTTTGTAAGATTGCATGTTAGTTACTTTAATTAACTTGTTAACGTAGTCTTTAAGAATATATATATATATATATATATATATATATATATATATATATATATATATATATATATATATATATATATATATATATATATATATCCATTACAGTTATTACACACATTCCAGTTATTAGTTAAATATTACGCTTGTTTTTAAACAACCTTTTTGAAATTAAGCCATTTCATTTGCACCCCTAAACTGTGAAAAAAAATTGCCGCCATTTTGTTACGGCAGGCGTTTTGGAATAACAATTTTTTTTTGTAATTTCATTGTCATCAGAACTGAAGTCGTAAACCAAATCTCAGCCGAATCGTACTCTGGAAATTGGGTCAAACTGAGCTTGCACATACTAGAACAGCAAGTCAAATAAGACATTTTGTTTATGAATTTCAATACTGATTTAGAATATAATTTAAGTTTATATTAATATATTGTTAAAAATACTTTGTCAATTATATAATCTGTGATTTATTATGAAATTATTTATTCATATTCGGCAAAGCAAATCGCTCCTCAATGTTTGTCAAATTCTGGAGACATTGCGTGTTGAGTGGCGGAACTCAACGCCGCACTTTGTCTCCTTACTCAGTGTCAAGGAAAAGAAAATATAAAATATTTTTTACATTTCATTTCCCTGTTCTGTACGACTTAACAAAAGCACAGAACTGAGTCTTGGCTACTAAAGAAAGGGATGAATCAAATATAATATAATTATAAATCTCTTTTTTTAATTATATTACTTTACACCATCACTCCACGTCAAATACAAACACAATTTTTTAAATTCAACCATTTCCTAAATAAAAAAATATTTAATTAACGCGGAATAACCATATATTTTTTTATATATGAATTAAGAACTAAATATAACAACTTAAACCTATTGACATTGACAAAATATTTATATTGTTTTTTTTCCCCTCATATATTATTCAAAAAAAATTCTGTGAAAGACTTCAATTAATTAGGCTTTGTCAATTTTGTAAAGGTCCAAGGTTCGATTTTTTCTTACATTTTAAAAAAATACATTGCACACAAATTTTTTTTAAACAAAAATGATAACAAAAAAACTGAGTCAATCTTGCAACTATTGAATAGTAAAATATATAAAATTCACTGAGAATTATTTACAAAACAAAAAAGAAATATTTATTCTGTACATAAAAAAAAACAAGAAACTAAAATATCTTCAAAATATAATATTTGACACATCAATACATATTACCTTCATTATTGTATTTTGGTAAATATATTTTATAAAGAAATATATCGTTTTACTTTCCCACGCATGAAAAAGTCATTTAATTCGTACTCAGAAACATCAAATCATAATTTAATTCACATTAAGTTGTTTTTAATATTTCAAATGCCTTAAAAATCACAATATAAGCTATTTTTGCTTCAATTCTTTTAATTTACATTTATAGTAAATGTTTTTATTTCAGGTTTAAAAGTAATGAAGCAAAATTAAAATTATTAAAAGTAACATTTGATTTATATTTTCTTTAAAAATTGCCTTTTTGCGATTTTTTTTCATTTAGTCAAAATTTTCTCTGTAGGAAAAAATATATTTAGATAAAAATTTTGATCAACATTTCTTTTAACAAGACAAAATATTATAATATATCAAAATGTTCTTAGTAGATTCTTTGACAATTTCTATTTTTAAATAACTCCCCAATAACAAAATAAACTTTATCTTTTACAAATAGTAACTTAAAACTAATCTTGAGTTATGAAATTCCGATATTTATATCCAAATTCCATTTCTTTTTAATAAAAAAAACCAAAAAGAACATATAATAAACATATTGAAAGGTTTACTTTAAGTTTTAAATGTTAACTCCATAATTAACTCAATTTCTTTGAAATTCTGATTGTCATTGTTCATAAATAAATCAGCTACACGTTGTATCACGCGCACAGCAGAGTTGGCAGAGGGAACCTAATGTTAAACACTCCGTTTCCCACTTTCTGCCAAATCCTGGATTCATTCCGTGTTGAGTGGCAGAACTGTTCATCATTCGGATAGTAAAAAACCTGGACAATCGAATTTATGAAGAGCATTTCTTCATTTGGTTCAACTTCATATGGTTTTTTTCATATGTAGTGCATAATGTTGTGTTTATTAATATCAGGCGTGGCGCAGAGGCACAAAATGTGACTCAGCACGCAATACAGCCAGAATTGAGCGTAAAGTGGAGTACCGAGTGTCTAAGCACTAGGTTGTCATAGTCTTTCCTGCTGTGTGCGGGATAGTGAAGTTGATTAAAAACATTAAATACATATCAATCATTCTGGCACCTTCATTCCGAAACTAGTTTATGACGGTCCATCTAAGAATAAAAAAATATCGTAAAGAACTTATTTTAATAAAAATATTGATTGCTTTACTTAATTTTTAAAACTGGTTTTTTTTGTATAAAATTCAAATATATCATAACTTTTCTCATCTATGACATCCGAGTTCACAGACATCCGTCGTACTGCGAAGTAGGTGAAAAATCTCCATTAGAAATTCTGCTCTTAGAAAATTAATTTATTTTATTTATTAGAAAAAGGTGCCTTATATGAAATGGGTTCCATGTAATTCCATATTAAGGTTGTTTCTTTGAAATATAAATATTGGATATATTGTAATTTCAAAGACATTTGAGTTAATTTGCCATTTGAGTTAATGTCCGAATTTTTATTCCCTCTATCATACTTTTTTCTCTTCTCCTATTTGGGCGTCTAGTTCCGCCATTAGTCTCTTATCATCCATCTCCGAATCACTGACATCTTCTAAGTCCTCCATATTGATATCTTCCAAGTCTTCCCCATTTACAGGTTTATTATCTGTTGTATTTTCTTTATCTGTTCCCTTTAATTCTATATTATCTGTGCTATTTGACGTTTCTGTGTTGACATTTTCGTTGATTGACTTATAGTCTGTGCTCTCTTTTGTGTCACTGTCGTCTTGTTTATTTTCTATATTTAAGGTTTCAGATTGTGTTGAGTCTATTATATTATCGGTTTCATTTATTTTAACTTCTACATGTTCTTCAGTTTTTTTTGTATCTTCATTATCATTGATAACTTCGTTATTATCACTATTTAAGTCATAAATTTTATTATTACTAAGATTTTTATCATTATATTCCGTGTCTGATATTTCCTTTGAATCAGTCTCATTCAACTCATTTAAATCTAATTTCGATTTTTCGCTATTATTATCATTTTGTACGATATTTTGATTTTCTTTCATTGTTCCTTCAATCTTATCATTACTACTTGAACATTCATTAATATATTTTCTTTTTTCTTTATCATCTATTTTGCTTACATCACTAATTGTATTATCAACTATACTATTACTACCAGATTCATCTCTTCTTTCATCAACTTCATTGACATCCATACAATGATCATTATCTAAGCTTACATTCGAATCATTAATTACATCACTAACACTATTTATACCATCACCAACACTATTATTAGTTTCTATCGATTTATTTACATTATTAGTCTCATTGCCATCATCATTAACTTTATTCTTGCTGAATAACGAATCAAAATCGTCATTACTTACTGCTTTGTCATTATTTTTATTGTTACCATCACCAAATAACGCGTCAAAATCATCATTAGTGACTGACTGTGATTTATCATCATCAAATAGCGAATCGTTATCACTACTTTTATTTTTATTAGTATCAGTAGTATCGTTTAATCTATCAATTATACTATCGATACCTAATCGAATATCACAATCGATATCGCTGGCATTGAGAATCGAATCGAAAGCCTTCTCCGCTTTGACTTTACGTCGTTTTTTTGGTACTTTCCCTAACAATTTGGGTGAAAAGATATTTTTTAGCGCGATACTTGTTAGCGTGTCTACTTTTTTAGTATCTTCTTCATCTGTATCACTAGCAGTATCTTCAGAATCCCAGTGTATGTATTTGTCAGTGTCGAATGCTTGTTTTATATCGTCATTTATACTGACCATGTATCCTGGTTCCGTTTTAATACTTAGTTTACCAGCTATATAAGGGTATATACAGTTTTCGTCTAAGCCATAGTCCTGTAACCAGAAAAAAATATTGTATTATTTTTTTTATTTCACGTTGTATCCCGCACATAGCAAGGTAAGCGCAGAGGGAGTCTAGTGTTAAGACACTCCGTTTCTCATTTCCATTAAGACACATCCATCCCCTACTTTCAGTTCCGAGTTGAGTGATGAACTAAGCATTACCAAAGCAAAGAACTAAATGAAATTAAAAAATCATTCCCACGAATGGGAATTGAACCCACAACCGTCGCGTTTACTCTATTATTTAATATTATTGATATAATAAAATACTCACAAAAGGTACGCATGAAACATCATAATGTTCATTTATAGATTTCTTTAATAGAGGATCGCATTTAGATATTCTTATTTGTAATGGCTTGACTTTTTTCAGCCAACTTGGATTTATAACTGAGGCTGAAATAAAAAAATATTTAATTATTTTGTTGTAAATTTTTTTTTACATATGTTTTTGTTTTTAGATTCACGCTGTATTCCGCATACAGAAAAGTATGCAGAGAAAACATAGTGTTAAGACACTGTATTGAGAATTCACGCTTTATCTTATTACTTTGTACTTTATATAATCCAACCATAAACCTCGCGTTTAAAGTCTCAGACAATGATCTCAAATATGTATATATGTAATTTATGTAAAACAAGACAAAAACAAAACGGTTTTGTTTTTCAATATTAACTCTCTGAGTGGGATTTGAACTGGCAACCCATTTTTAGTTGTTTCAACTTTCTTTTTTTTAGCTCCACCCTGTATCTCACACATAGCAAAGTAGGCAAAGGGGACCTGGTAACCTAGGGTTAAGACACTCCATTCCCCACTATCCAACGAATTCGCCTGTGCTATGCCACGACTGGCCTCAACATGTTTACAAGAAAATTAAAATAGTACATAAAAAAGTTACCTTTCTTCTTTTGTGCACAATATGACTTGTGTGCCGCCAGCGCTTTACGGGAATAGAACTTGCGACCACAAGGGCTACAGATGACTGAAATACATACAGGCTTATATATAATGTTTGAAACAATCAAATAGAATTTTTTATATTTTATAATATTATCAATTTACTTTTTAATTTTCATCTATCCTGCCTACATAGAAATTTCGAGAAATCTTTACTTAATATTACCCTACACTCAAGAAGATCCTTCTTTATAACAAATTGTGGAGTTGTACACCGCGAAGTTACGTCTTTGCGTTGTGTCAGTCACTCAGTAACTGAAGAATTACATTGATATTATATCTTATATATTACATTGATATTATATCTTTATATTTTTTAATCTAATTATGTTTTATTAAAAAAAATTCATTCTTCATGCGATACAGCTATCGGCCATGTAACTTATATAAATAAAATTAGCTAGTATAAAAACACTGTTTTCATTCTCTTAAAGAAACACTAAACCAAGATGGTGAAGAGACACTAGCGTGAGTCTGTAAAAACGACGGTTGAGGGTTCGTATTCCACTCGGAGTAGTGAAATATTTAATATTTTCATTTGCTCGCTCTGGCAACGAGTCAAAGCCCGGCATTGAGTTCCGCCAATATGTGGAGAACAAGAGTGCCTTAATGCAAGGTTCCCCTGTCTACCCGGCACATAGCGGGATACACCATGAGGCTATAAAAAACCCTCTCTGTGTGTTTTATAAAATACAAAAATAGGTTCACGCTGTATCTCGCATGTAGCAGAAATGAAAAATGTTGTGTCTGTTTGCAACCACTGTTGCAAGTAAGATGATACCCTGAGCAATACGATTTTAAATGCGGCGTTTTGTTCCGCAACTGTAGGTTAAAAATAAAACATTCTTACCACTACAGCACGAATGAGTTTCCAGAATATTCCTACTGGGAAATGTTTTTTCACAATGTTCACATTCAACATGTTTATTTTTTTTAATCGGTTTTTTTTCTGGTGGAGGCCTAAAAAAACAATAAATTAATAAAAAAGAGATAATAGTTGACACTTTAAGGTTTAAATGTATAAACTATGAAATAATTTCCTTTTCCATTTATTTTTTCTTTATGCTGTATTCTCATATAGAACAGAATTTGGCGGTGCGTGGGGAACAAAGTGTCTTAAAAATAGGTTCCCTCTGTCTACCCCATTGTATGCAGGATACAGCTTGAAAATAAAATTATAATACTCACTTCTCATGTATTTTTGTATGATTAGAATAAGATCTAAAGTTGTTGTATTGTGTTTTGCATATTTTACAGTAGAATTCATTTTTTTTCTGTACCGGTTTACTCGGCGTCGATTTTACTATTATCCTGTAATAATATATAAACATAAGGAACCAAGGAACATTTCTGTCGATAATAAAGATTTTGTATTAAAACGTATATAGTTATATTAATAATTTAAAAAATCGCCAAAACCAAAACATATCAAATAGTAATTGTGACGTCAAGTCTGAGTAATCTGTCAATACCACCGTGTATACAGGGTGGAAGTGTCAGCACCACTTTAAATGAAACCATACTTACACCTATACTCCATAAAAGCCCAATACAATAAAAAAAATCCCAAAAATGAAAAAGTGATTTTTTAAAACAAAAAAAATAATAAAATTGTCGTTTTAAAATAAAACTTTGTTGTTGCTTAACCTTTGGTAGTATTTTTGTAGTAGTATGCGTTTATGTTATTCGTATCTATGTGTAACTGCGTCACACGAAACACAAGTATGGATAAACATCGCAAAATGAAAAAACAATAGTATGTCTAAACTGTTGAGTTAACTTGATTAATTTCTTTAGGTATGGGTTTGAAATATTTTAACCTATATGCTGTTTCCGTAATAGGAGCGCTCACACTTCCACCACCTGAATAATACAAAATGTTAATCTGTTCATTTACCAGGATGTGCCACTCTGACTAGCGTTCAGTATATCTTGTGGGCTCCATCCCCATCTATATTTTTTTAGTTGTACTCTGTACCCCGCATATAGGAGAATAGGCAGAGAAAACCTTTCCCAGGTTGTTATATTTAATATTTTCATTTCTTCGCTCTGGTTATGGGGCTAAGCGCACGGGACGGAGTGTTTTAGCACTAGGTTCCCTCTGCCAAACCTGCTGTGTGCGGGATAAAGCGTGAAGCTAACTTAATTTAATTTTTTTTAACTTTTACATCATTGAAACAGAGGCGGACTCAACGTCGCGCTTTGTCAATCATAAAAAACTAAATAAACTGTACTTACTGGACTTTTTTGTTTGAATTTTCCCTGTTCAATGACGTTTCTCTAACTTTTTCCTTAGAACCTCTTAATCTTGGTGTTAGATAAGAGTTATCTTCGTTCTGAAAATATACAAAAAAAAAAAGTTTTGTCAGCAACCTGCATGTATAAGGGCAGCCAGAGGAAACCGAGTGTTAAGAAACTCCATTCCCAACGCACCACCTAATCTTCAGGACAATAAGTGTTCTGTGGTAGACCTTAACACTGCTATTCATATTTAGATGGGAAAATAATACATTTCTCCAATATGGGATTGAACCTATAACCACCACAATTATATTGTGACAAAATTTCATTTAAAATCTGCTTAGCATATAAATAAAATAATCATGTCTTTTTCAAGTTACTTACACAATATGAATATATAAGCAAACAATAACTAAACAGATTCAAATACATTTTTAAAAACAAATATTTAATATTTCATTCTTTCGAGTGAGAATCAATTCCACAAACTGACGAAAAATTAAAAATAAATCAATATTTATTGTGACTTAATATGTTAAAAAAATAATACCTCAGTTTTTTTTAATATGGACTTGGGCATTGGCACTGACCGTTTTGACTTCTGGAATTAATAAAAAAAATATAATTAATATCTTTTTTACAAATATTATAGATGTGAATTTTTGTGAGTTCATCATCACACACAAATCACCATCACCTACAGCAAAAGAAGGAATAGGCAAAGTCACAGATAGATACAGGGACAGACTAGAAGACCGTCGTAGCTGCTGTGTTAGGGACAGCAGCTAACAATACGTAGCTATGTAAAACGTCTAAAAACATCTTGTAAAGAAATTTGTGTAGATGTCCTCAATGGAGGACACACTCTTGATGACAAAACACTTCAACTAATTTGCTTAAAGTACACACGCACTGATAGCAGATATTTCCATATTAAAAAAAATAAAAAAATACCTGTAAACTACCCAAAGCAACATCATCTTCATGGGTCCTTTTAGTTCCTCTTAAGCGAGGCGGGCTCGGCTGTTTACTCCGCAATGATCGGGGATCAATTTTCGTTTTTCTTGTTACTTTTCTGTCCGGTAATTGGATCTGTAAATGACATTGATAGTGGAGGTTGAGTTGAGATAAGTTGAGGCCAGTCGTGGTGCAGGGCCACAAGCGTGCGTGCGTAAAAATATTTCAAAAATTCAACTATAATAATCCAGAGGCTTTCATCTGTTGTAGGTTTGCATCTCATTTAAAGAAATTAATTTAAAACATTCTCGCTCTGCTAACACAACAAAGCATGGCGTTTAACACTGCCATACAACATTTAATATCTCAAAATTGGACTGTGCATGGAGATTGGAGTGTTTTAACATTAGGTTTCCTCTGCCTACCTATATATATGGGGCTAAAAATAATTCTATCACTATGACTGTAAACTTGAAGGCAAATTGGGGAAAACTATTAATTTTCATTGTTTCTAATAAGAGAAAAACACGACACAAACAATAACAGAAATACAAATATATAAAATAACAATATTCCTGAGTATATTATTAACTAAATATAATAAAATCATACCTTAACTTTGCTATCCTGATTTTTATTTTTGATGTTTTTCAAATTTCCTTTAAAGTTTTTAGATTGTCTTGTTTTTACCAAGGGCTCATTATCATCATCATTTATAAAGACTGGCTCGGTAATACCCAATATGCAATCACCTGCATCTGGCTGAAATATGAAAAAAAAGATTTCTAAAAGTATAGTGCCAGTCATGTCACTAGGCAAAAGCTGTGTTTGGTTTGATTCCTCCTAAATTTATCAGAAAGTGCTACGAAAGTGTCTCAATGGGAACTAAATGTCTCATCACTAGGTTTCTTCTGCCTACTCTGCTATGCAGGCCAGAATATGACTATAATAACATACTTAAAAAAGAGTTGGTGTAAATATTTTTTGCCGCCCACGGCCCTGTGCAACACCAGAGGAGCTACAGGTGCTTTGCCAGCTTTAAGATTATTAAGATTTGTATTACAATAATTTGTTAAAAAGTGAATTTTATTGACACCTATAACTCATATAAAACTTACCGCACCCCTAGGCATTGTTTGTGGAGGCAAGCCCAATCTTAACCTAGTCCTTTTATTTGTCTGCCTGCACATCTCAAGGAATTCGTAGAAATCATTCACTTTGTCCACACATAATTCACAAATCAGTGGGGGCATTTTGTCATCTTGGTGGACCTGATTATAATAAAAATGACTTTTAAGCTATGATTTAAATGCTATGCTTTTTAGCTATTTGCTCTTCTGGACTAATGGAAACAACTAGAGAATTATATATGACACATTCCAATTGCCGGAGGTAACTCTGACTACAGGTACCGTTGGTACAATGAAACAAATAGCATAATGTTAATATAGCCTATAGCTTTATTTAATAAACATACTATACAACACAAAAATATTTTTTTAATTGGAAACAGTATTTCCTGAAATTAGTGCATCTTTACTATATTAGTTTAGATTAAACTTAAAAAATAAAGATTTTGTAGCAACGAAATTTACTGATTACACATGAGGTTCAGCTTTACTTGAGAGAATGACAATGTTAAAATTAATTTCATTGATATCACTAAAGGTAAAATATAATAATTATCCATAAACCATTTTAAGTGTTTGTATAAATATTCCTTTTAATTTTATAACTATTTGTTTGAGATTATAATATAATTTTTATATATTTAATTTTACTTTAAATATAACCTAACTTTTTATGTTTGTTTTAGGTGAACAAGCTTGATGCTTTTCAAAATAAAAATTAGGATATATATTTAAAATTTATATGATCCACTTATAACTTAATATGATAATTCGGTTCGATAATGGTTAGAACAGAATAATAAGTAATTAATACAATGTCACAATCGCATAGCGTCAAAACAAATGGCCTGTCAAAATTATACGAAAAGATGGTCTAGATATTTAATATATAGCATTTAAATAACATATATTTAATAAATATAATAACTAAAAGCAATTATTTACTTCAATTTGAACACAATCTCTTATTTTCTGTTTGAGTTCCACTTCTCTTACATCCAAGTCGACAACGTTCTGTATTATAGGCATTTTGTAGCCAGCACCAGCGCCGCAGAGACGACATGCTCGATATATTTCGTATATCGTTTGCGCTTCTATTTTAGTATTTATAAAACCATCCATTTTACCATTTCTTTCACTAAACACAAAATATTAATAAAAGCAAGTTACCGCTTCGACGCCATTACAGGACAGTGTTGGCATTTGTCAAATTAAATGTAAATAGTTACTGTTGTTACTTGTTGTTTAGATAGATAATCGAATATTTCGATTAAAATTATCGATTTTAAAATATTTTGTTCGTACTTCAAATTTTTTACATATTTTTACAGAATGCCTAATACCCAAGATCCCAGAACCCCCAGACCTACGTTATTTTAGCAAAAGCTGGAATTTTTTACATTATTAGTCCAATACGTAGTGAGGGAGCTCCAACTAAAGGTACCTAAAAACCATGCCCACCAACGTCAAAGTAGAAAGGCTCGTATTTAAGTATATTATTAACAATATTGTAAAAAATATATTTTTATTATTGCCAGACCCTTTATGTGGGCCTTTACTCCCGCCAGACAAATGCTGTTTAAAACTGAGGCAAACTACGTCATACTAGCAAGCCTCTTTCTGGGGTTGTCTCTGATATAGGTCTACAAATATTTTTTGGGATTATTCAATTTTTCTTCTTTGGAAAGAGCATCATCATACGTAAATAACCATTTTATAGATTACTTCCCGCAATGCTTGCATTTGTAAGCATTGCATAACAGGCGTTGTATTCTAATATTCTGACACAAGATGCATGCAACAAGAGACGTCGACGAAGAAGCAAAACTGTTTTGAAAACAGGCAGTGATCACCGAATTGTTCGAGGCAAATTGAATATTAACATCTCCAACGAAAATATTAATATCTCCAACGAAACACTCTAACTTATGGAACAGAGACACGAGATAAGACTACAGGATTCAGAGGATGCCAGTCGTTATAGGCGGCTAATTAGGCATGTCTCTAAGTAATTAACATGTGACCTTCGTCGATTTAATAGGAATCGTATTAAAGAAACTATTAAGTACAACCAAGGTTCTAAAGTGTTCGCAAGAAAAAGCCAACCTAGCCAATTAAGACTATTGGACAAAGCTGAAAACGGTACGGTACGGTAACTGATGACGAAAGCATTTTTTTGCTTAGTTCTGAAGAAAGCTTTGGCTTTGGCTTTGAAAGAGGTTTGGCTAAAGATCCTAAAGCCAAGCTTACCCCGGCACTTTACAAAAAATGTCCCGAACGTCAGCCTGTTTGTTAATCTGTATGTTTTTTGTTGTCTTTAAATTTGCTATAATACATAATAATTTTGAATCTAAATAATAGAAGTAAGACTTAAGTTTCTAAATTTTATAATTTGTTTTTCATTTTTTTAAATGTTCAATAAAAGTTGATTATTTTGATTGCAATGAACGACCTATAAGAAAAACAAATAGTGCAGAATTTATTTTTATGTCAAAATGATCCTTAAATATATATCAATAATGTTTGTTCTAGCTAAAAAAATATATTAACTTATAAAACTATTACGAAGCTTGTAAAGTCTCAGATCCTAACATATACCTTGCATTTATTCTTTTTATAGGACATGCGGTCAAATTAATAATGTTAGAAAAAAAATGTCAGGTGGATAAGTAAATTATGAATAAACATTTGTCAAAAACTTGGCATTGTCTTAGGTCCAATTGCACTACAATATAATAATGATCTCTACGTATTTGCATATATATGTCATATGTCTGTAACATTTTTTTGTGTTGTTCCACAAAAATTGTTATTACAAAGTGTTATTCCACGATTTAAAAAAAACACTTAATTAAAAAAACTTATAAAAATATTAACGTAGCGGGATTTGCTGGACAAATCTCGCTACGTTCTAATTTTTATACGTTTTCTAAACAACCTACCTCTCATATATGTTCTTTAATAAGGAAACAAAAAAAAGTTGTTGAGCTGAGCTCTTACTCGTCAAAAATGTCCCTCCTCCTCCTAGAGCATTAAACCTACTGTTACCGTTAACCTCTGAAATTTTGCAGGAACGACACGGTGATCGCAGCGAAGTAGTTTGGTGATAATTGTAATTGTAGTTTTTGAGTAAATCGTCAAGCTGTGTCCCATAGAGTCAAGCAGTGGAACGTTTTGAAATTCGCGCGCATACATTGAACTTTGACTAACGTAACCCAGTATATGCGGACAAAACAGAAAACTTCACAAAAATTCGCAAAATTTTACGCAACATAGCTCCACCCGCCGTGCACAGTATGTGGCGAATCCTAGTGAATGGTGATGGTAAAATAAAATATATATTTCTTATAATGTTTATTTAATCAGTCTATATTATAACATTTCCACTTCTACAATATGTTTAATAACGTAGAATTGTATTTAGTTTATTTTTACAAAATATATTGACCATAGACTAATTATAACATTATATTATCGTCTAAATAGAAAAAATAACAAAACTTAATTTTGGTTTGATTTGGTTTCTTTTAATACGGCATTCCAAGAAACTTAATTTTATGTAATTATAATTGATTACATAAAAATGTATGTTTCTTGAAATTATTACACTGACAACATAAAAATATTCAAACGTTAAAAAAGTCTATGATCAAAAAAATCTATTACAATATAATCCTAGTAACAATAAAAATATAAAAAAATAAAAATTGCTAAATAATATTAATCTAACTTTTAAACAACATTTATGTATTGTAAAGCTGAAGCTTAACATTTATTTTTTTATAAATATCACTGGAATAATGTAATTACATATAATATAATTTATATTAAATGCACAAGTATGTTATGAAGCTTAAGAATCTTTTTGGCCCTTATAATTAAATCTTCAAAGGCTTTGTACTCACTGAAGTAAGTCAAGTATTTACATATAAAAAAGTTATAAATCAATATAAATTATATAGTGGAGAATCGAGAAATATTTTAAAATTCATGCCCACATACAAAAAACACGATTTGAATAATGTCACTTAAGTGACATATTTGAATACGTTTTTTACCTGCCTGGCACTTAAGAGGATTTATTACACAGATATAACGCAATCCTATAACTACATTTGATAAAAAAAATGTCATAGTAAGTGTCAGGACAAGACAGATTTATAGCTAAACATGTACTTATAAAATTTCATGAAACTGATTTTTATTTTTATTGGGCACAACTAGTTTGATTCTTTGAAATTTTGTCGCCATGGAGCGTTTCACTGACAAGCAGCGTGCGCTCTGTGTACAAGTTTATTATAATAACATATTATTGTAATGTATATTATTTAATATTGGATGTAACAATTTATTCAAGATCTATAATAATGTAAACCCAATGTTCCCCGTGTCCCGAAATCTATCAAGTACTCAATTTGTTACTTATTATAATCTATTAAATGTTTGTGACTTTCTTAATGGCTGCAGTATGGAGTCTAAAACTACTGCTGCTGGGTTGGCTTTGCTGCACCTAAAAAAAGGCCAAATATTCAAATGATTTCTATGATTATTTATATTAATTTTTAAAATATAACTAATTTTTTCCTTTTTGAGTTTATTAAGTTTAAAATTCATAAATTCAAAAAGAGAAAGATCCAAGATGAAATTATCTTGTCCCAGAAACCCAAATACATAATGTTTACATATATTGTTCTCCATGTGTTATTTTGATGTAGAACTAGATAGAGTTTATCTTAATCCGTCGAGTAATTTTTGCGCAAAACTAAAACACCCTTCATTACAAATTTTCATATTTACTACATTAGTAGGATTAGTAGAATTGATAAAACATTACTATTTTATTTTTTATGCCTGCCTAAGCTACATTATAAAATGAAATAATTATAAAAATCAGCATCACGCTGTATCCCGCACACAGCATGGTAGGCAGAGGGAACCTATTATTAAGACACTCCGTTCCCCACTTTCTGCCGAATTCTGGAGGCATTGCGTGTTGAGTGGCAGGCGATGAAATGAAAATATAAATTTAAGTAAATATTTCATCTGCTCGAGTGGGGATCGAACCCACAACCATTCAGTTTTACACACTCACACTTCCTGCCGCTGCGCCACGACTGGCCTCATACTACAAAAATAATTATATATACATAATATTAGTACCTAGGGAACATATCCGTGCATTTTAATTCACTCCATCCGGTAAGGACTTCATATAACATTGTGTCAAAGGCTCGGTCTGTAGGTAATTCACCTGTCAGCATTCTTAATGCTAATCTATAGAAACGTAAAAAACGGTTAAGCTAGAGCACCGAGCAAAGCTCTATTTACATTACATTTTAATTAAATTCTTCCATATTTAATTCTTATAAATTTATAATGATAAGTAAATAATTAATATATATAGAGTATTTAAAACTGTGGTTTCATTGAAAGCGGTGCTGACAAAAACACTCTGTATAGTAAATAATCTACTAACTAGTAAACTAATAATCTTTAAAATAATATGAAAAAATATTGAAAATAAATATATAATTGAAAAAATATAATTTATTTTTATTCAAAAATAATTAATATATTAAATTAACTTACCCATTAATCCTAGCCATCGTCCCATAAGGAGGATTTAATTTTCCAGTCGCAACTAAATTCTTACAGTACAACAACCACACACAATCTAAGTCGGTAAAATTCATATTGTTGGCAACACTTGAGCTGTCATTCTTGTTGAATGACGTTTGCAAGTGATTTAGCGCGTGCGTGTTGGCATCAATGTTGCGGGATATTTGATTTTGTATATTGGCGGTGAGCACCTCTCTGTTGGATAACTGGTTTAAAACCATTCTGAAAGAAATTTTATTTTTAGCTCCACGATGTACCCCTCTACCTACCCCGTACAGCACGCGCAAGCACGCACCACCTGGGAACCAAGTCTGGAGTCATTGCATGTTGAGTGGCGGAACTCAATGCCGCAGTTTTGTGGTCTCGTTATCAAAGCGAGGTAATGAAATTATTAAATATTTCATTTTCTCAAATGGAATGGAACCCACAACCTGTAATGTTTTCAATTCGAATCAGTATTCTCTCTGATTACTGTGTTCAAACAATCAAACTCGCCAGGTGTAGAACATTAGTAATGAATTAACTTAAAACTTATTTATTATTATGACATACTTGGTATTTTTAAATGCTCTACCCAAATGTATGGCAGCTCTCGCCGTACTCATGCCTATTTCTAAAACATTTTCTAGAAGATTCTTTTCTACGTTATTTTCTTCTTCTTGACGATTCTGTTTTTTCCTGTAATATAAAATATTATTTACAATTCTATCTTAATATTTATGGCAAATGTTAAATTGTACTACAAGTTCTACTCACATAACCCTTATTTATATAATTGAAATTGTAATATAGAAATCCTTATCGTTCGAAAAATAATAAAAACAATTTATAAAGAGAGTGAGTATGGGATCAGACTCAGCGTTACGGCTCCTGCCATCCCCAATCACCCGTCATTCAACTGCCATCATATATAGAAATCATTAATAGATACGTTTATTAGAAGGATGACGGCGGGATGACAAAAACAAGAAATATTATAACAATCGAATTCAGGAGGCATTGCGTTCAGTTCCGCCCGAACGCCGCAAACGCCGCAATTATTTTTTTATATAATACACAGAAGTGTTTATCGAAAATTGAACATTGAGACCCACGCAACCTCGATTGTTTGAAAAGGAAAAAAATTAATAAACTTAAAAAACAGTCTGAACCTACCCATGTACAGGAGTATCATATGGATGATATAATTCATTTCTCTTCGATTCTACTTTTCCCGGTTCCATAAAGAGGGCATTGAATGCGAAAACGTCTGGATCTTTCAGCATTTTGTTGCGAGTTGATTCCTGTAAAATCATAGGAAATTAATGCAAAATTGAATTATTTGTCTGCTGTAACTTAAGTTGATGGTTGCATTCCTAATTATAAATAATAATATGTAATACGACAAAATTCACATTAAAATTCTCTTTGTGTTGGATAGTACGTACGTTAGCAGGGGGATAGTGGCGATAGGCTATTTTTTACTTTTCGCTGTATCCTGCACATGACAGGGTAGGCAGAGGGAACCCACGATTTAAAATACTCATGAAAATAACTATACAGGAAATATAATACATAGGAAATTACAAAGTACTCTGTTTCCATTAAGATAATTCCGTTTCCCACTTTCCGCCGAATTCTGAAGGCACTGCGCATTGAATGGTGGAACTCAAGCCACGCTTTACCTCGTTACCAGAGCGAGGAAGTGAAAATATTTAATATTTCATTTACTCAAGTAGAACGATCGAACCGAACAAATGAACCAACCGCGTTGAACCCAGAACCGTTTGTACCCCTGGGCCACGAAGCTAAAAATGTGCATTTTTTTAGCTATATATACACAATCTAGACTTCAAAAATTATCATAAGTTCTAAATATATCGTACCTGACTCTCCCACGCCATTAGCTGAATATTGTGCAACAGCATCACATCTAATGTCAGAATACCAAATGATAGTAAATTTGTGCTATTACTCAATATAACCTTCCTACTTTGGTTTGAATTTGTGAAATTTTCTCCAAAATACAAATCCTTTAGCTTACTCATTACTATCGTAACGTTACCTTCGATTATGCTTTCGTTTAGAGCTTTTAACAACTGCCCAAATTCGTTGCCATTATTGTGTTTTTCGGATTTTCCTTCAAAATCAGCATCTGATGATATCCAGTCGTGCAATTCCTGGACTTTCTCTATCAAATAACTGGTCATAGTATTGCTTTGCATATAATCATCATATAAGTTCTCGTCATTATAATATTCTTCATAATTATCCTCAATTTTCTTCAGACCTGCTACATATCCGTCTGATAATTTGATCGTATCATCCAAGAAAACGTCCGGCAAAGTGGGCTTAAATTCTGGAACTATCGAAATTTTTGGTGGAAAATCTTCTGGTAGTTTTGCTTGATCTTTCTTTTCAATTTTACGTTCCGGGTGATGAAGTGATGTGTCATGGATGGGATGAATTTGCGGTTTAGATATAAGATTTTTGTCATCTTTTTTCTTCTCTCTGCTTGGAACGATGTTTTTGAACATGGATAGTTTTTCTAGGATTGGAAATTGTATGTCAGTGTCTATTTCTTCAGATGTAGCTTGTAATTTTTCTGTTGCTGCTATTGGCCGGGGCGGATAAGGGTTTGGGTAAATAGGTTCCTGAAATTAAACAAAAAATACTATTTTTTGTAAACCGTATATGTTATTTAGTAAGAAATCATTTAAAAAATGTAATGTGGCGAGATCTGAACCTGCACCACTTGGAAACCGTACAACCGCTCTGTCCGCCCATTCAAAATTTTTTACGCTTATGTACAAATTCCCGCTACACAAAGATAATTGTTTTCTCAATAATAACTATTTCTTTTTCGAATCGTGGAATAAAAATTTAGGTATACATTATAATATCTTACCCTGGCCTCTGCGTATACTTCTCTTGGCACATAACTATCACTGGAGCCCCATCTTGTAATGACGATAGTTGCCAACACCAACGCTCCACACACAGCAAAACAGGATGCACTGGCTATAATCCACACTTTGAGTGGCACCTGAAATTATAAACAATTTTAGCTTTACGTTATATCCTGCACATAGCAAGATAAGCAGAGGGAACCTGGGAACCTAACGCTGAGACACTTCTGTTATTCAATTTTTACCAAATTCATAAGGCATTGCGTGTTGATTGGCTCTACGCCGCTTTACGCCGCGCTTTGCCTCGACGCCAGAGCGAAGAAATAGAAATAATTCAATTCGAGTATATAAATATTTTATTTCCTCGAGAGATTGTGAGTTGAGCGGTGTAGCTCAACACAACGGTTATTGGTTCGATTACCGCTCGAAAGGAATCATTTAATATTTTATTTTCCTCACTCTAGTAATAATATGATGGGAGGCCAGTCGTAGCGCAGGGGCACAGAGTGTGACTGTAAAATCGACTGGTTGTGGGTTCGATCCCCACTCGAGGAGGAGGAGGAAATATTTTGTATATTTGCTTACATTTATATTTACATTCCTTCGCTCTGGTTTCGAGGCAAAAAGCGGCGTTGAGTTCCGCCACTCAACACGCAATGTCTCCAGAACGATGGAAAGTGGCGAGTGGTGTGTCCTAAATCTAGGTGCCCTCTGCCTACTCTGTTGTGTGCGGGATACAGTGTGAAGCTGATTTAATTTAATTTTTTATAATTTTAGTAACAATATTAAACGTTAATGTTAATGATCCGTCTGAGTTCCGAAATTCGGTGTTGCAGGGAGAACGAAGTGTCTTAACACAAGGTTCCCTCTGCCTATCATGATTCATGCGCGGTACAGCGTGAAGCTAAAAAAAATAAGGGGTTGAAGTAAATCCAGTATAAAATAATAGTATGATTCCAAAGCAATCGTTATTGAGCAATATTATATCGTGAGGCGGAAATAGTTTGACGTTACGTTTCGTATACATGTAATTTAGGTGTTTTGTAAAAGTATTTATTTAGGTGAGGTTGGTTAGGTCGTGGCGCAGTGGGACAGTAAACGCTGTGTTTGTAGGTTCGATTGCCTCTCGGTGCAAAATAATTTAAAAAAAAATCATTAGGCTACTGAACTTGGCGCGCTTGGGAAGAAAGTTATAAAAAGTCCTAAAATCAAATCTGCGCGGTCACGACTCATAGACCGTCTACCGTCTGTGGTCTTATTACTTACAGAAGTTTTAGCAGGCAATACGTCCTCAGGGCGCGGTGGCAGGGGACGCGAGTGCCAGTCCCGAGGTAGTGGGTTCCGTGGCGGTTGCACGCTATTTCTGGACGACGGTCTTTTTTCATACTCGTATTGGAACATTATTGCTGTAAAAGGATGTAAATAGTTAGAAAATTAACATATTTGTATTAGCTTTTCTTTTGTTTCACGCCGCCATATGCCACATATAGCACGGTACGCAGTAGGAACCTAGGAGCCTACTGTTTAGACACTTAAGATACATCCGTTTCCCACTTTCCGTCGAATTCTGGGGGCATTGCGTTTTGACTGCCGGCTCTCAAAAGAAATAAAAATAGTGAATATTAGTTTGCCCTGAGGGGGGATCGAACCCACAACCTGTCGCATTTACGGTCACATGCTTGTGTCTCTGACTGGCCTTTACGAATTTTTATGTAAATTTTACTCAACACGCAATGCCTCCAAAATTTGGCAGAAAGTAGGGAACGGAGTGTCTTAACACTAGGTTCCCTCTGCCTACCCCTGCTGTGTGCGGGATACAGCGTGACAGTAATTTATGTAAATTTGAATTTCAAACTAATTTTATATATTTTTCGTAATTATAAATTTTAAATGAGAACATTTTTTTGGTATAGATAAGCAGATCGTGTAAGTTACGCCACTTAACAGGTTATATCATGAAATAAGTCAAAAGGCAGAATAAAGCTGACGCCGTCATGGCGCAGTGGCACTGAGTCTGTAAACGCAACGGTCGTGGGTCCAATTCCCGTGTTGGGGAATGAATTGTTTTGGTTTTTTCGGCTCCAGTACCAGCACAAGGCCACGTTGAAAAAAAACGAACTACTAGCCATCGCTTCAGAAATAGCATTATTGTAAAAAAAATGGATATATACGAGTCGTATATGGCTTGAAATTTAAATCGATAATTTTATATCCCTTTTCGGTATACACTCTCTCATACAGGACTTTCCGGCCAAGTCCACGAACTACAACAGCACCACACCACCACAAACAAAATTACATACTCTGACTAGTTAAAGTATATAATAGAATGAGGACAAAACTATTTTGTGTAGTACAAAGACAAGGCAAATTGTAAAGTAGAAATGTATCTACAGACCCGCAGTTAAAGTGCATCGCTGCGTTAAATCACTCTAGGCCTCGTGGGAACGTATAATTATCTTATATCTAATACATAGAGGCCAGTCGTGGCGCAGTCTCGCAAAGTGTAAACGAGACCAGTTATGGATTCGATTCCCACTCGAGCAAAAAATAATAATTAGGCGGGCGGCTACACGCAATACCTTCCAGAATTTGATGGAAAATGGAGAATGGAGTGTTTTAACACTAGGTTCCCTTTATCTACCCTGCTGTGTGCGGGATACAGTGTGAAGCTGAGAAAAATCGATTGGTTGTGGGTTCAATCGCCACTCCAGGAAGTGAAAAAATTATTTACATTTATATTTTCATTTCTTCGCTCTGGTGTCGAGGCAGACCGCGGCGCTGAGTTCCGCTACTCAGCACGCAACGCCTCCGGAACTCGGCGGAAAGTGGGGAACGGAGTCTCTTAACATTAGATTCCCTCTGCCTACCCTGCTGTGCGGGATACAGTGTGAAGCTGATTTAATTTAAATTTTAATATATATTATACACATACTAGCTTTTACCTAGATCTTCGCCTGCGTTATCCAATTAAAACTAACGGTTATGATACATGACACGTTCTAAGTGACCCGGGTTACTTTATCACAGATCTCAGGTGCAGTGGGTTACATTGAAGCGATTAACGTAATATAATATAGCCTATAAGGTTTTTTTCCGTGCAGTGTGAAATTCCGCCGATAGCAGGCCTCAATATATTTTTTTCAAGTAGTATCAAACCTATGACCATCGTTTTTACCACGACGACTTTACTATGGCGGATCACGTACTATCTTAATCGGGCTAGGTTTTCCCACCAGTTTACTCATGCGTTTCAGATACTCTACTTAATATATACATATGTATGTATGTATGTATGTATGTCTGTATATAATAAGATAAATCTTGATATGGTCTATTTACCCAGCATCCGCATGCCTGCCATCGCCATATCAAATGTAAGGAAACTAGCTTTCGCGTTCGACTGCGCGTGAACTTTTTACACACTTTTTACAGTAGAACAAAGATAAATTCGAGGCCAGTCGTGGTGCCGAGGTACAAGCGTGTATCTGTAAAGGCGGCAGGTTGTGGGTTCGATTCCCACTCGAGGAAAAGAAATGTTTAATATTTTCATTCCTCCGCTCTGGTAATGACATAGAGCTACGTCCGACGATGATATAGACCTAAGACGTAAAGATGTATGCAATTATTTTGCATTATCGAATTACCGTAACCAGACCAGAGTGTTCATCGTGTTGCACTGTTACATATGTGACTGTAAAAAAATAAATAAATAAAGTAAACGCGACGGTTGTGGGTTCGATTCCCATTCAGAAGAATGAATATTTATTATTTTTCATTTCCCCATTCTGACCAAAGCAATCATGGACATCCGCAAATCAACATTCAAATCCTGCATCCCTATAAGGGAAAACGCGTAAAGCTAAAAATAAAACTAAAAATTCCTGTCAATATAACAGTCGATCATTGACATTTATTTGGAAGTTATCTAACACTTAAGGGATCAGAATGCATTCCCAAAATAGAAAGTTATCGAAATTCTTAACCCTCACCACAGTTTTTATCGTCCATTAAAAACAAACTTTTTTAATAGCTCTATGTGATTTATAGACTTGATTTTTTTATGAATAATTCGTAGTAGCTCCATTAATAAATAAATGATTGTGTTTAACTAGACACTACTTGCAAGGTACGCAGAGGAACCTAATGTTAAAACTCGTGTCTTCGACTTTCCGTCTACTTTTCAATATATTGCGTGTTGAGTGACGAATCTCGACGCTTTGTCTTATGTTACCTGAGCGAGGATATGAAAATAACTGATTCCCCCGAGTGGGCATCGAACCTACAACAGTCGCTTATACAGTCAGACGCTGTGTTGCTGTGATATGACGGCCTCATTATATTTTTTACTAGCTTCAATAAGACTGGGTTATATTAACGGAATTTAGATATAGTGTTCGGTTATATCAAGGTCTATAACAATTACATATTTACAAACGAAATTCTTTTAAATAAAATTTCTCATTGAGAATTGAACCCATAGTCCAGTAACTAGTTCACTTAAAATTACACTTATTATGTTCTCTAAGAAATTAACCAGTGACCTATATGTTTATAAGTAAATTCAATAGATTTTTTTTCCTTTGTTAACTTCAAACTCTAAAAGTTCTAAACACATTCCCATACTTAATGTGAAAGTTGAATAATTAAGGGCCTACAATACATAGTATGCGCAGAAACATGTCAGTTAATGTATTACGAATCTTCTAGAATCATAATATTATTTGAGGTAAGGATTTTTTTTTTGTTTTTTAACAATAACAGAATAATTTATTCATCTTAATAAAATAATACTCTCTAAACATCGCTTAAATATAACAATAAATGGAAAAAGTATAGATAACCACCACCACCCTTGACCACGAGAACGTCACTCAATAAAGCTTATGAGTTCATCACGTGCGTCTTATGACCAATATTTAGTTTATTACGCGAAGGACGTTTTTTTACACTGAAAAAAATCTCCTATAAGAACATTTCTCGTTTTTTTGCCACAGTTTTTACATACAAATATTACATACAAATTACGTTTTTTCCATTATATCAGATATCCAGGGCATCAGATCCTCTTACATTTGGATTTATCTGCAAAATGAGTAAAAATCAAAATGAAGATGGCAAAAATGTCCCTTTTTTGTTACATCTTATTTCTTTACTTTTAGCTTTAACAATGACATTTTTTTTCACAAAATGATACTATTATAGAATTTATGATTAATTCTATGACATAGTCACAAGTCACTACCCAAGTAAGTTGTGTTTTTTTTGTCAACTTTTACCAAAAGTTAAATCAAATCATCTCATTTTCATTATATCAAAAAATTGCGAATATAAGCGACCGCGCTTATAATTTTTATTAAAATTTTTACAGTCTTTAGGTTAGAGTAACAAAAAAAAAGTAACGAAATACATGTACTTATTATTTTTCAAAATAATATTTTATGTTATTACAATCGTAGTGACATGCATGAGTTATCGCGTTATTGTAGTTTACATATTTAACTATTATTTTGTGATAAAAGATTTTTATCAATTCATCTCCAGACGTTAGTTACAGACATCGGATGAGATCAACTGTAAAATTGGACTATGTGTACCATGAATAAAATTACAATAGGTCCTGGTAATATTTTAAGCAATTTAATGGTGCAAATTGCCCCCTGTATACATTTTGAATTTAAAATGTCAACAAAATGAGAGAAATAAAAATTAAACAAAACCAAACTTCGTTTTTGGAACTTTTTATGGGACGGATTAAATTACTGATATCACTGATAATAAATAAATATAAAAAAATAAAATATATGATATAGACCTATTACACTATTAAGCCAAATGGCCTAAAATCAAAATCTTAATATAAGTATGTTTTTTAAAAATTATTGAGTTTGTAATAAAGCATAGTAAACTGTGACATGCGAATGTCTATACTAAAGAATTTATATTATTTTATAAATTATAGTTAATATTGCTCTCTTTTATTTTATCTTAGATAATTTAACTCTGCTTAATATATGTAGAGTATACACATAAATGCCTATAGGACGGATCTAGCGTTGTAGAATGATGCGCCCAATCTTATAAAATTGCAACGTAGGCAGAGCGAACCTAGTGCTAAGACACTCCGTGCCCAACTTATCGCAATTGGCGATACATTGTGTGTTGAGTGAAGGAACTTAACGCTACACTTTACCTTCTAACTAGAACGAAGTAATGAAAATATCCCCCGAGTGAGAATACAATCCACAACCGTCGCTGTCACTGCGCAACGGTAGCCTTAAAGAACGTACAAATATTACAAGATTTTTCTTTTTTTTTATGGAAAAGACACGGCAAATGAGCGTGCGGGTCACCTGATGGTAAGTGACTACCGCCGCCCACGACCCCGTGCAACCCCAGAGGAGCTACAGGTGCGTTGCCGGCCTTTAAGATGGGTTGGGCGCCGGAGCCCGGCAATACCTCATGCGAAACCCAGTGGCATAAAGCCACTACTTCACGCCGGTTTTAAATGCCGGGGGTGGTAATGATCCGGTCGAGTCTGCCCATGCGTGTTGCCATTGCTGGCGACGTGACTCTACCACACGTAAAGATTATTATATAACAGTATCTAACAAGAATTGCGTGTGCGGAACCAATATCGAATATCAAAGGTTACGTTGGAATCACGCAAAAGCTATATAATAAAAGTGTTGTAATGAATAATAAAAATTGTATGACCTAGTTAACGTGTGATAATTAAATATATTTAATTTAAGATTTAAATCACGGTCTTTTTTATATAAAATGGTACAAGTGCTCGAAACTATAAATTATGTGAGTCTTTACTCGACTGGTTTACTAGTCCTCTGAAGAAACTTCCACTATTAAGATCCTGACTCCATCATCAGACCAGCACGATGATGATATTATTGTAGTATTAGGATGTATGGATGTCCGTTCCTTTGTTCTCTTGTAACTGTTAAGCCAGTGTACCGATTTTTATAAATGGCGTGAGTGTTACTGGATATATTATTTTACGTAGTTTGGGTTTCGCGTATTGCATATAATTCTCTTGTTTATGTTTATGTATCATATTACCCATGTATATCGGAGTTGGCAGAGGGCCTTATGTTTAGACACTACGTTTCCCAACTTTCCGACCAATTTTCGGCACTTTGTTTAGTGGCGGTAATCAACGCCTTCTTTTGCGCTTGCTACCAGAATTTATCCCCCCTAGTGGGAATCAAACAGAGGACCATCAGTGTTTACAGTCAGTGGTTATGCCTTATTTTTTTTATCCGAATTGATAACCTGCTCATTTTTGTAATCAGTTAAAGTGTAAAAATAGAGTAATATCCGTTCACATATTCATTATTTTGTATATACGAGTACCTATATTTGTTATTATAATTAACTTTTGTACCAATAATAGCGTTAAAATTGTATGAAAATGAAATATTCTTGAAACTTATTCATTAAATATAATCGATTAATCAATGAAAAGTTATTTAGCAAACCGTGCTGTTAACGCGACGGTGCTGGGTTTGATTCCCAAACCTTCGAATTAATTTTTTGGGGCTGAGAATCAATTTTATTTTTCCGCTCTGTTAACAAGACCAGGCGCAATTGGTGCTTTTAACACGCAATATCCCGAAAATGAAGTGGCGCGTGGAGAACGGAGTGTCTTAACCCTAGGTTCCAGAGGAAACCAAAAGACTGAAGAAAGCGTCTACTGCCTCCCCTGCTGCGTGCGTTATACAGCGTTATTTCAAAAGAACTATATTTAATATGAATGTACCATTTTTTAACTCGAAATCTAAGTCGGGCGTCCCGAAACGTAATAACACAAGATTTGTTAGTACTTTCTTTTCCAACAAATTTCATTATTACAAAAATAGAACAAACTTTCACAAATACAAGTTCAAGCCGACGGGTGAAACAAGTGAGTTTGGTAAGCGAAGTCGTTAGCAAGAGCCAGTATGAAACAAAGGAAGCGTCAAATGCTATCAATTAAACGTCATTAAGCCGTCTGAGCAATTTCGTTCAAGACATAATGAGGAACAGTCTGTTGTATGTAACATTGGTGTTCACCCTTTTTATTTTTATTCCCATTTATCTAAATAGAAAAATAAAAAATAATTTTATTTCAAATTTTGCTCATTTTAAGGCAAAATTCGACGCCACAATAAGCTAACTGCAAGATCAGACTGCTGTAAAAGATATATATTTTAAATCTTTTTGCGTATTTTCGTTGTAATAAGTTTTGCGTACGCGTATTTTGATGTAAATGTCATATTTTGATGAGATATTTTTATATAAAAAGCTTCACACTGTTTCCCGTACATATATAGCAGAAAAGGCGAAGGGACTCTGTTGTATAAACATTCTGTTCAGCTCTACCGAGACCGTAGAATCACAACAGCACGGCATCAGACTGTTAACGTGATGGTCGTGAGTACAATTCCCATTCAGATGAATGAACAATTTGCATTTCCTCGTTCTGGTAAGTAGACAAAGCGCCACATTGAATTCAGCCACTCAAACCGAAATGTCTTAAATAATTTATTAGGCGGATAGTTATTAAATTTCTTATAACTAAAATTATTAAATAATATAGTACACTCACTTATTAACTGCACTGCATTTCAGTAATGTTGCATAATAACTTTTTACAGTTAAAGTACTAACAATCTCGATGACATTTGGGACAAGCATTGCTTGCATTCTAAAGCAAGCCAGAACATGTTTTCACCGTTAAAATGCAGAATTCCATAAATTGGTGACGTGTCTGACTACAAAAGTTGTTGTGGGTTCGAATTCTAATCGAAGCAGTGTTTATATTTACAAAAGTTTTATTCGGTTCCACACTTAGGCCTGTCTACTCGTCATGTTGGGAACAAAGGGGAAGTCGAAACGAGTTTTCTAATTATCCGTATAAAACAATAACAAGGTGTATAAAATCAACAAGATTAAATTGTATAGTACAGTCAAAAATTTTGCTAATATTATAGAGTTGAAAAGATTGCTTGGTTAAACATGTTAATCTCAGAAACTACTGATTTGAATTGAATACTGATTGTTGTATAGACAATTTATTGAAAAACTCTATAAGCTATATTACATCACAATAATAGTTTCGATGTAACTCACAGTGGGAGGGTCCTGAGGTCAGAGTTACCTCAAGCACTTACTATGTGTAATGTCATGTCGAACACAAATCTTAGTCTAGAATAGTGTCTTAAATTCAAAACTTATTATACTTATTATATTTTTCAATTAATTCCGCAGAAGGAACTATTGGAAAATATGAAATTAAATTATTATTGAAAAGCTTGTTTAACATTTTTATGTACTATTAATACTTAATCATTTCATTATATCACAATGTCATTCACAAACAAAATTGCATTACGCACCTTCGATTTTAATAACAGTATGAGTTCTGAAATAAAGCATAGGAGAAAAAAAAATGTAATATCTGTCTTACCGAAGCAAGTGTGGTGTTAAATTCCACCACCGTTATAACACGGAATCGCTCCAGAATTTGACGGAAAGTAGAGAACAAAAACTCTTAATGGAAAAAAGAATCGTTTTCCAGAGGGAACCTGGAATTATATTCTTAAGCACTAGAATTCCAGGTTCCCTCTGTCTACCGTGCTATGCGCGGGATACAGCGTAAAATTAGAATAAAATATATTTTAAATCCCCTATATTATTGCGGAGGTAACAAAATAAAAATCTACAATATATCACAATAAAGTCACAAATATTTAAAATTGTGTCCATTTTAAATGACAATACAAAACAATCATATTATTGTGTAAATTTATGCTTAACAACAGTTGGTACATGTATGTGAATATATCATTCACAAACGTTTTAAATTGATTAATAATATCTTTTTTAGCAGGGTAGGCAGAGGGAACCTTGTGCCAAAGAAGTATGAGGCCACTCGTGACGCAGGTGCACAAAGTGTAACTCGAAACCGACTGATTCTGGGTATTATCTGGGATTATACCCAGAATCAGTCAGTATAATCTGGGATTCCCCAATCGTAGAATTGAAATATTTATTTAAAATGTATATTTTCATTCCTTTGGTCTGGTTTCGAGGCAAAGGGCGGCGTTGCGTTCCGACATTCAACATGCAAGGACACCAGATTTCGGCAGAAAGTGTGGAACGGAGAGTCTTAACTTAAGGTTCTCTCTGCCTACTAACAATTATTAACGTAACAATGAATCAAATTCTGATTTTAAATATTTATACATATTTTTGGTTTCCATGTATGTATTGTAAGGCGTATCTCTTTTAATTGTATTATTAAAATATCATATTATTTTAAGAACTGTTGGCTTAAATTCAAAATTAACTTTATATATTTTTTTTACTAGACAGAGGAAATCTAGCCCAGATCTAGATTTTGTCACCTAGTGTTAAGACACTACGTATCTTATTAAGATACTTCCGTTCCCCACTTTCCTCTTCGAGTTGCTTAATGAGTCGCAGAATTTTACTTTTTTTTCCATTTTTTTATACTTTGTTTGTTTACAAACTGTAGGTAGGTTTTTTACCATTTTACACGCCTCTGGAGTAACACAAGAGTATATATAAAAATAATTATGCTATCATTAATAAAATTATTTAAAGTTTATACTAAAATAAAATAGCAGCGTAATTGCGGAAGCTATAACGAACTACGTCTGGAGAGAGGCATAAAACAGGATTTCTGCAACATCGCGATGCATAAGCATAACTTTGTATACATACATCGCGATTTTAACTATAAAATAAATAAATTAAAAATGTATATTTTATTTAAATTTACGGTGCATCTCGAAAAGAGCAGGATATTTAGTGGGGAATTAATTGTTAAGATATTTTGTCCCAAGCTTTCGTTCCAAATAAGTGGTGGAAATCAACACCGCGCTTTGTCTACCTGAGTGGAGAAATTAAAGTTATTTTAACATAATAATTCCCTAGAGTGGGGATCGTACCCATAACCGTCACGTTTTCATATTATATGCTGTGCTATAACTATACCACGACGACTTCAGAAATAGACCTAATAAGAAACAGAAGAGCTATCTATACCTAATACTCTTGTATATATATCATACATACATATCACTAATTAAGGATAATTGAAAAAATAATATTTTAGTGTTTTTTTATTAAAGTTATTCATTCAATCATTAAACGTACGTTATATTTATTTACAATTACGTTTCAAGTCAAAGTCAGTAAATATGCTATTTATTTACATAATGTAGGAAATGTTTCGTTGAAACTACTTAATACAAAAAAAAAAAACTACAAAACAAGTCGCGGCGTGTCATGGCGTAGTGGCACAGCGACGCGATGGTTTTGTGTTCGGTTTCCACTCGAGGAAATAAATGATTTTGATTACAAAAAAAGCGTGATGTAGAGTTGCCTTAAAAATTTTTAACATCACATGAAGTTAAAAATTTTTAAGGGAACATTCCCTCAGTTTACCCTGCTATATGCATATAAATGCCTACAGCGTGAAGCTAAATAAAAAAAATATAGAAATGGCGAAAATTACGTATTTAAGCCTATAAGTGGATTAATGACAAATAAACAAAAAGACGTTTCGAATTTCACTTGTCATAATATTTTAATATATTCAAAATATTTAGACCATAGTGTCGTGTCACATTTTTTTTTATTTACCACAAATACATTACTAAAATACATCTGTAACTAGACAAAATGTAAATATTTTTTAAATATTTACATTTTATCTAGTTTTAGATAGGAAATAAATAGAAAAGAAAATATATATTTTTTTAATATAAATAATCATTTGGATTTGAGATGTATTTAAAATAAGTTGAAAGCTACTGATCAAACGGTAAATAAATCACTTACCAAAATTGTCACTAAATCACATCACAATTTAAAAAGTTCACTAAAAACTAATAATATATATTTCTTTCTATTTGTTTTATTTTTGAGAAAATAACGTCCGTTCTCATTCACAGTTTGATGTCAACTGAACAAAATTCATTCTACAGTTATGTCCATAGCTAACATAACTTGGACTTAGTTTTTATTTTAAAACCAAAATGATATAGTGGTTAAGTAAACTTATTATTGGCGTTGGTAGTAGGTTCAACATTACTATGGTGCACGGTGTTAAGTTCCGCCGCTTTAAACGCGACAGTCTTAACAGTAACTATGTTTCGTACATGCGAGATACAGCGCGAAGCTAAAAAAACTATAATTTTTACGGTATTTAGACGGACAACAAAATAATCTTATAAGTATTCCTTTTTTCATTAAAAGGTAAGGAACCCTAAAAAGAATCAATAAAATCGGTTCATCCAGTCAAAAAGTTCGAGGTAACAAACATAACAAAAATGCAGTCGAATTGAAAACCTTTTTCAGAGGTTGCTGAATAACCAATACCGTTTTGACATATATTTTTATGATTATATTATCATGTTTACTTCCAAAATATCGATTATAAAACCTAATTACATCATATGGTTCTTCTTCTTTCTATCTTTAACTGCACACTGCATCCCGCATATATCAGGATAAGTAATAAAACACTCCGTTCCCTACTTTCTGCCAGATTTTCTAGACATTCTGTATTTTGTGGAACTCAACGACGCGCTTTGTCTCGTTACGGTGGGACTCAATCCGCATTTTATATTTCGTTCATAGGAAATGACAAACACTTAGCCTTCTTTCGCAACAGTCGGTTAAAACAGTTACGCACAGCACCAACCACGCTACATTGAGAGACAGTAATTTGTGAAAGTAAAGATGTGATATTCAAACTGCGCTGCGTTTAATATTAGAGGTCCTGCTATTTTATTTTTAAGTTAAAAAGTGAAAATATTTGTAACATTTATAAATCAACTTCATGTTAAGACACTTCGTTCCCCACTTTTAAAATCGTAATTAATATATTATAAAGATTCATATTTTTTTAGATGTTTGTTTTGGAATTTATGAAACGGGTATTAGAAGATTTACAAAGGGAGGATCCAGTGGTAAACAGAATACATTTAATAATTAAACAAAAAAGCAGCTTCACGCTGTAACCCGCATATAGCAGGGTAGGCAGAGGGAATCAATCAGGGCATAGCGTGTTGAGTGGCGGAATTCAAAGCCGCGATTTGCCTTGTTAAAAAAGCTAGGAAATCAAAATATTGCATTCCCACTCATAGAAATCGAATCCACAACCTTAGAGTTGACCCATTTCAATTATTTGAAAATAGGAACTACTATATACATCTACTCGTAAATACAATATGTAAAATAATTATAGAAAATGTATAAGAATTTCAATGTATTTCAATTTGGTAAGAACGTACAGCCAGAGCGCTCGATCGTTTTTAAATAGGCGTAGATTAAAATCCCGCAATGTTCAAACTCTTTTCCTTTAATTTTCCTATTCTTAGTGTGGTATAAGACATTTAAAAAAATAAAAAAAGCTAAGCATGTATACAGAACAAATTTGAAGCTGCAAATTAGAGCCTTTCTTTGAGTTAACGGCATTTTATTGTTAGTAAACACATGATAATCATGACCCAGAAAGCCAAAACCGTAATATTGTGAATATACAGGATGTAATGCGATCGATGGATCAACGGTAGCTATAGGTAGAGGACTCTACTACCTATCCGTTTCACCCCATTTATTTTCAGCGATTTTCAGTGGTTGGGCAGATATTTGGAAATCTGTGATTTTTTGAAAAAAATCGGATTCCTAAAGAAAATTGGCTAATACAGAACGACTGTTGTGATTTTTTTCTTCAATATAGTCCAATAGTAGGCCTTTCGTATCATATAATGTCAAAGTTACTGACGACTTTTTTCTAGAAGTAGTAATTTTAAAAACTGCTGGTATTTTTGTAAAATAATCTCTGAAAATTTCACAAGGCTAGCTCAATGGCAGTATGTAAAAAAATGTACTTGAAATACTAAAATAGTAAACAATTGTTACTCTGTAGAGAATTGGCAAGTTACTTACTTACTTAGCTTCACACTTTATCCCTAGCGGGGTAGTCAGAGAGGACGGAACGCCAAACGCTACGGTCTCTACATACTTCTTTCGCCTCGTCCACTGTCATCAACCTCTTCATACATGCCCTCCGGAGGATCCTCATGCTTTTTACGTGACCTTCCTCCAGTATCTTTTATACTGTGTTTTCGAAGGTCAACCGAGGTCTCTCCCTACCTCTCTTACCACTCACTTTTCCATCATAAATCATTTTTGTCATTCTTTCCTCGCTCATTCGTTCTACGTGCCCAAACAAGCTGAGCATGTTCTTCTTCATTCTCACCGTGACATCCTCACCGGTACCTGCCATTCTGTGTACCTCTTCATTGCGGATTCGATCGACTAGGCTGACTCCGCATATCCTACGAAGATATCCACAGCATTCATCTTTCTTTCATTCTTCTTCTGTAATACTCACGTTTCGCTGCCGTATAACAGAGTCGGTACCAAAACTGCATTGTGTAACAAACGCGCAGCTGTGCTGATGTTTCGCCGTCTCATCAATGCAGCTAAGGCTCCGTTAACCTTGTTACCGGCAGCAATACGCTTTCCACATCGATCTCGTATCTTCCATCTCTACTGAATATACTTCCCAAATATACCACTTCATTCACCTGTTCTAATATCTTATCATTTTACACTGATCTTGCATTCCATCCTTTCTTTGACAAGTTACTTTAATTTTTTCACCAGTCGACTATAGTGTTAGACAAACCAGCAAATCATACACATAATAGAGCTATTCACTCTTGTTACACACATTTGAATACTAGTTATAACTACGATAACTTTAATACAATTTTTTATAAGAACTATCCTCGGCAATATGTTAGAATGTAATGAACTCGATGACATTCTAACATATCGTGTGTGATAATATGTGTAGAGTAGAGATATTTCCATATTGTAAAGGCATGTAAGTAACCTAGCACAGCCTGTGGATTGGTTGATGTCCTTGGGTGGAATTTAATAGTAACTTTCTTTGGCTTTATCAGCCAGTTTTCTTCAAGAATCCAAGTATTTCCAAAAAATTACAAAATCTCAAATATCTGTTGATATTGTAATAGATATTAAGTTAATAGATAATAAGTGAAATGTTTACAAAAAGGCAATCTGGACCTATACCTGGACTTTCTTAGGAATTAAACATTTACATAATTATCTCTAGTTATAACTAGAGATAATTATCTAGATATTTATTTATATAAGCCTAGTTAAAGTGGAATGGCAGTGGATAAATATACTGTTGATTAGCTGATAATAAAAAAAAGTGTAAAAAAAAGTAAAGTCTGTAATGTTTAGTTAAAATTATTTAACAAAAACTGTAGAACCAGAGGCTAAAAATCGCTGAAAGTATATGAGGGTGAAACGGATAGGTACTGAAGTCGCCCTACTTATAGACCACCGTTCATCCGTCAACCGTCGCTAATCCTGGACTATAATGCCAGAGTCTGCCTTCCTATTTAACCTATTCCACTTTGCGCGGTCTATAATGTCCTCGGTGGTTAGAGCATTGGCTCTCATGACCTGCATCACGACATCCATCCAGCACATCCTTGGGCGTTCGGGAGTTCTCACTCCAAAAAAAGACATAGCAAGGCACTTCCATCTGAAATAGTTTCTAGGCCAGCGCGACGCATACCATCTCAGCGACGCTCTTAGTGCTTATCCGCTACGTCACGGACCCCAAGACCACCTCCAATTAATGTGTAGCATATGCGGTCAGACCGCCTTACGCCGCACATTCACTCCAGCATTTTGATTTCCGTGACGTGAAGGTCCTGAGTATACCGAGATAGTGCTGGCCAACATTCGCTGCAATATAAAAGAACCCGTCGGATGATGCTTTTGCATATCAGCTGCTTGAGCTTGGGCGGTATTGTGCGATCGCAGACCACATCGCAGATCACAGTGACCTGCCGCTATTTGGCTAAGACAGCGCTTATCCGGCCAAGGACATCGTGATCAATGTCTCCAGACTCGTGCCTAACGGATCAAAGTTACCTGAACTTAGCCAACATAACGGCTGGGTCAGGAACCTATAAGGACAGTGGTCGAGTCCGGGCTCCCGCAAGCCATGTACTCGAGCGTACCATACCAGAGGTTCAGTTTACGCTCCAGCATCAGTCAGAACTCGTCAATGAGTGCTATGTCATCGGCGTATATCATCAGCTGTAGAAAGCTGGTCCTGGATATGAGCCGAGACTGTGTCCAGCACTATATTGAACAGGAACGGACTATGAGCCGAAGCCTGGTGAGCCTAGTAATTAAGTATTAAAAAAAAATATTAAAAAAATCTGACATTTTAAATTATATATTTTGTAAACCCGACGTTTCGAACACTTTGCAGACGGACCCGGTTGAAATAGTTTCATTTAAAATGTATAGAAATAATCGAGAAAATCAAAGACCTTAATATAATAATTTCCGATTTATCTATAATTATTACATAGGAATACAATTTAGATAAAAATATTTTTTTGTTTGCATTTTTAAAGTGGATATGGATTGTTGGAATATATCTAAAAATCTGCTTTCTTAAATATACTGCTATTGGTATTCTATTTTATGGAGCGGCCTTACCTAAGTTGCTCCTAGAATTGCTCATGGGTAATGCTAAACCTATTCTGCTTAACAAATTTGGACTATCAATATCACCATTTATAATTTGATGTAAGAAACACAGATCAAATAAATCTCCACGATTAGATAAAGAAAGGGCATTATAAACTCTTTAGTGATCGGAATAGTTTTTAGCTTGTTTTAGCAAGTTATCCTTGTACTTGGGCCAATTGGCGTAAAGAATCTGTTCTATACTCTTTCTAATCTATTTATATGTCACCTATAATAAGGGATTCCGTGCAATTGAATAATATTCAAGCTTACCACGTATCAATTATCAATTAATTAAATAACGTTACTTTGGTAGTGGACTTTTTAAATTATTTTGAAACACGCAAAATAAAACTTAACAGTTTGAGTGCCTTTTTTATTTTTTTATCGTCTAAATGTGGTAAAAAACTTAATTTATTATCTAATATAAATTCGCTGACTTTGGGCAACCAACGTATTTCTAACCGCTATAGGTTATAATATAACATTTGAAATGATTCATCTTTAAGCTATTACTATCACATCATAATGAAAGTCTATCTCTAGATCTTGTTGTGATTTAAATGAGTCAGTGACGCTATTAATTTTATTGTATATTTTAAAATCGTCAGCATATCATTGAAACCTACAGTGTTTAAAACACTCCTGTATGTCGTTAATAAAAAAAAACAAATAACGTGTGGCCAAGAATGGAACCTTGCGGGACACCTGAGGTCGCAGTAAACGTTTGCGACAGATATTTTACGGTTCGTTAGATAAGTCTCAAGTCGTTTAATCAGATTGCCGTTGATACCATACACACGAAGTTTATTTAATAAAATATTGTGATCGACTACGTCGAAGGCTTTGGCCAAGCCTGTGTAAACGCAGACTACTCGTACTTGTTCAGAATTATCCAATACCATAACTACATCATCACCAACTATTGCAAACTTCGACAAAGTGGATCGTTTTATGATGAAACATTATGATGAAGATTTTAGAAAAAACTGACAATATGGAAATTGACCTATAATTTGAAACATCTTTTCTATCACCGGCCTTACACATACCTACATACACATATCAGATAATCGCAATATAGGCCTCAGGGATGCCTTTGCATCGCAATATCCGCTCCCCTTCTCCTGTAAATAGGGGTAATGAAACTAAGCCGCCACTGGTGTGGCATCATCCAAAGACCAAGGTATGGTTAAAAAGTATAAGCAAGCATATTTTATTATTAGTTTTAAGTTCACATTTTATTATTTATATTATTTAAGGCCAGTCTTGGCGCAGGGGCACAGTGTGACTGTAAAATCGACTGGTTGTGGGTTCAATCCCCACTCGAGCAAATGAAATATTTATTTACATTTATAGTTTAATTTATTCGCTCTGGTGTCGAGACAAAGCCTGGCGTTGAGTTTCGCCACTCAACACGTAATGCCTTCAGTACTCCGCGGAAAGTGAAGAACGAAGTGTATAACATAAGGCCCTCTGCCTATCCTGCTGTGTGCGGGATACAGCGTGAAGCTTAACATTCTTAACATTTTATTATTTTTAATTTCACACTGAATCTCACATATCATAAAGAAGGCAGATCAGATGAAAATTAGTGTTAAGACACTCTGTTCCCCTCTCCGGCATTTTTTTGAGATATTATGAGTTCATTGGCGGAACTCTCAGCTGCTTACAAGTTCGCCCACATGCTCTAATAAAAAAATAACTAAGTTTTTTATTTATGACAAACGACAAGTGCGAGAGGTAGCCCTAACCATAGGTGTAATTGGTTGCATGGAAACGATTAACGTGATGTAATATAGCGCAATTGCGTTTATCGATATATATATCGATAAATGGATTCTATATATCACCAAAGGATATTTTCAATTCGAAAATTTTCTAAAATTAATGATTAGCGTGTTCTATCAAACAAACTCCTCAGCTTTATAATATTAATTACAAATAGACAAAACAAATGTTTGGAATCCGACATTCTTAACGCTAGGTTCCCAGATTCCTTCTGCTTACTTTGCTATATGTGGGATACAGCGTGAAAATCACAACAAAAGAAAAATAAAACGCAAAAAGGCCACAAAGCATTATTAATTGATTTCACACATTCTTATATACGATACCATTTAAGTACCGTTTATTATTGAAAAGCTGTTATGCTATTTATATATTCAAGTTGCATATAGTTCTTTGAAGATAACCAGTTCGAATTTGATATTTTTTTTTATTTTCTACTTCACGCTGTTTATTATTTTTTATACGGCTTCTAGATACTAGTTTTCTAAAATACGTAAGAGTTATGAATGACACATTCTAAGTGCCTCGACTAGGGATCGAACTCATAACTAGCTTTGCATAATTAACTTAACTTAGCTTCACGCTTTATCCCTAGCGGGATAGTCAGTCAGAGAGAACGGAGCGCCAAACGCTACGGTCTCTACATACCTCTTTCGCCTCGTCCACTGTCATCAACCTCTTCATACATGCCCTCCGGGGGATCCTCATGCTTTTTACGTGACCTTCCTCCAGTATCTTTGATAGTGTGTTTTTGAAGGTCAACCGAGGTCTCCCCCTACCTCTCGTACCACTCACTTTTTGCATAATTAAATAAACCTTTTAACTATATGCCTCGACCGTAATAGCTATAAAAAATTAAATAAAGGAAACAAGATATACGATTGTTCAATTTTATTATAATTATTAAACATTAAACATTGATTACTTAAAATGCTTTATTTAATGAGAAAATAGTTATATAATGGGAAAATAGAAGTTATTTAAAAAAAAACAGCAAAAGAACTCATTTAAAAAGCCTATGAGAATTATAAGAATAAATTTATTATAGAGAAAAACTGAAACTAAGAATCGAATCACAACAAATCGAGTTACAGACGGCTTCAAAATCTTATAGAAACAAAATATTACTAGTTTACTGTTTTTTTTTTTAATTTATTGTATCATATATGGCTCAATACAAAAAGACTCCATTATTCCATTGAAAATTATTTTGAAACTATAAGTAATTATACTTAAACATTATAAGGAATTCTATAGTATAAGTTAGCGTTTTAATAGGAGGAGAAAGAAGGAACCTAGTGTAAAGACACTGTTCGTTCCCGACACAGTTTTAGACATTACGCGTGGAACAGCTCAATGTCACACTTTAATAAGAGCGGGTAAATGCGTGCTGAATGCGTTTCAAAGAACCCGCAAATAGTAAGTTTTGCAATGCTAAATTTATTTATAAAAAAACAAATTGTCTTTTATCATTAAGCCATCAAGATTATACAAAAAAATATAATAAACATGACTTTATTTTGAATTTCTTGACATCGTTAACACATAAATAAATAATATTATAACATCCTATAATGTCTAAAGCTAAGAAAGTTTCGCAAAATTATCATAATTAATATTTACACTGTTTGAACCTAACGTCGTAAATTTTAACTTAAATACATATCTCATGTTAAATTAAATTGGACAACAATTTGGAACAAGCAGTTGGTCCTAAATTTTTTTAAAAAATAAAATGACGTCTTGTCATACTGAATTTGTTATAGAAATAACTTAGACACTAACACTAAGAAAGAGAATAAAGTAAGTTTTTCCATTTTTATCTAATTTCACTCACTCTATACTATTTTTTATATATATGTAGTTAATAATATAATTCTACTTAATAACAAAAAACATTAATCCGAATAATCGTATCTAGAAAATCGATATGTCGCCAAATCGATAAGAGCATGCATCGAAACGGAAACCCGTAAAATAAATAATAAGATCGAGTGCATTGGAACCCGAGATCCTCGGGGAAAGAGAAAAATAATAATAAAAATATGAGATCTATAGATAAGTTGGACGTTCCTCGACGGAACCTGCCCAAATAGTTTTTTTTTTAAAGAAATTAGATTCTAGAAATAGTAGGCTATAGATACTTTAGTCTTAATACAAAAGTGAATTCGCTTACTACATGCAAATTTAATAAAAATAATAATAATAATAACCATAATAATTTACATTTGTTTTATATTTGTTTCATTCTATTCAGTCTAAGTAATGGAAACAAATAACAAGACCATTGAGTTATCCCCAAGCGAGAATCAAAAGTTACAACTACATTAGAAAACTTTCTTTTACTAAAACACTTTTATATTAATTAATAAAATGATTTAAAAGGGGAATTTCCAATAATATAATTTAGAAATTCATTTAAAATAAATAAAAAAAAAATTATAAATCTATTTCTACCTTTCTCTACAAGAAAATTTTGAAATAATTTAGTCGTACTCTTTTCTTCCGTAATTGTAAATGACCAAACTCAACACGATACTGTCACAATTTTTTTAGAAAATAAACCCTACTCTTTACTTTCTGTAAATATATTAATTACCCACATTTCCATTCATTTCTCTGAAACAAGAAATCACTACTCTCCATTTGTAAACATACCATCAAATTTTTTTTACTAAATAAAAACCTAATCTTCACTTTCCGTAAACTTCGTATGAACGAGCTTACAATCCGGTCGTAAGCCTCTAAAACTCTCAGCGCCCGATTCCGTTACGTTTGTATTCGAAAAATCGATTTCCGTTAGATTGGGTGCAGCCGTTGCTAGATGGACTAAACTTCGATCTGTTATATTCCTGTATCCGTTAACTGAAAGGAATCTCAGATTGGATCTATCAGGTCTTGAAGCCATATCCTGGCCGAAAACCACTGGACCATTAGGTCCGATGTGTATTATATTGACATCTTCACCATCAGCTCTTCCAAATCTTCTTATAGCAAAGTCCGTAACCAGAGAACTTGCCTCAATATGGCGTCTCTGCATGTTTAAGCCCCTTATTCCGGGGAATTCCGGGGTTGAAAACTCGCGAGGGAACCTGTACGTGTTGACTTGGGGTCCCACGTTCACATATAACACATGGTGGCGTGGCTCGATCCTGTAGTCTATTGGTTCATTGACACGCTCGTTTTCTTGGTTTTGCTGGTTACGGTTTTGGTTTTGATTGATTTCCGGTTTCGGCTTCGCTTCACTAGTATCCGGTTCCTGACGTGACGTGGACGCACCTTCATTAACTTCATGCGAGCGTTTTATATTCAATTTGTTATCACTGTTATCACTAACACTCTCACTATCACTCGCATTAACGACCACTGGTCTTTCACCGCGTCTGAAATGAACATGCCCTCCATTTTGAGCGGGTGCTTGCACTCTAGCACGTTTTCTACTCGCAAACACTATCACTTCTCCATGATCGTCACACCTAAGTATATCACCACAATTCAAAAGTCCGTCAATTTTGATACAGTCCACTACACTCCTTTCTTTAACGTTATCTAAAGCATGGCCGCAATTTGTATTATTTTCTTCTGAATCGGCATCTTCATTCCTTTTTGAACTAGAACTTTCGCCAGTTTCTTGATTCGTATTATCTGTATCCAAAGGTTTTTCTTCACTTTTGTCATCTTCATTAACTTCACTTTTTGAAGTGGATGGACGTTCAAATTTATCATTATCCTCATTGTGCGTTTCATCTGTTTCATTATTATTAGTTTCTTTATCATTATTTTCATTAATTGCTGCATCTTGATCTAGCTTTTGTCGTTTTGTGGTACTTTCTCCATCATTTTCTTGTTCAGGCTCAGATTTTCGTTTTGAACTATCTTTCTCTTTTATCTCCATATCCTCATCGTCATAATAATAGTATATATTTTCTGGTTTTTCTCTATAGAAACTTTGTTCCTTAAACAAGAATGATTACTTTCATTTAGTTTTTTATATAAATAAAAATACTTTTTAATATTAACATTAAATTCGAAATATAATTTGTTATCAAGGACAAATTACGTAAACCGAGTACGACGTTTGCTACTCAACATGCAATGTATCAAAAACGTTGTTCCTGGGGAACGGACTGTATTAAAAAAAACATACAACAAAGTGAACCTATAAGGAACCTATTATTTTATTTTGAGGTAGGGAACCTTAAAATTAGTCTAAACATAAAAAAAAACTCACTTTAATTTCCCATTCATGCAATTGTACGTGATTTGTGTTCGGATCATCTATAAAATGGGCGTGAGCTTGATCACTCTTGGCCACTATGTTTTTACTCGCTGATAACCAAAGTTTTTCCAAACTTGGCAACCATCCTAACGCTGAAACTTCTGAATCACCGACTGGTGATCCTCTAAAATCTAGAGACTATAAGAAAAATGAAAAATATACTTAAATGAAAATTTATATATTTATACTAACATCTATATTTCTTTACCTTCACGCTTTATTCCGCAAAATGTAACCTACTGTTAAGACTGTCCATTCTCATTAAGACGTTCGCCACTTCCCACCAAATTCTCAAGGTATTCAGCACCGGCCACGACGGCCCCAATGAGGTGCTTATAACTAATATTATTAATGTAATGAATATTTTATACGAAATTTGGGTTTTATTAGAACTAGTGAAAATTTGTAAAGTGGAGAACGGAGTATCTTAACACTAGGCTCCCTCTGCCTACCATGCTGTGTGCGGGATACAGCGTGAAGCTGATTTATATATATCTCTGCTTTATTAACCTACTAAAATATATATTTATATATATATTTTAATAGGTTAAAAAAGCAGAGAGAACCCAATTTAAGACATGACGTATCTTATTTCCAATTATCATCTATTACAGACTAAAAAACCCAAATGATAAAAAAAGTAAATACAAAAATCGTTTCCCTACAAATCAGAGACCGATCAAAAACAATAAAAAGAAAAAAACAAAAATAATAAGACATGACGTATCTTATTTCCAATTATCATCTATTACAGACTAAAAAACCCAAATGATAAAAAAAGTAAATACAAAAATCGTTTCCCTACAAATCAGAGACCGATCAAAAACAATAAAAAGAAAAAAACAAAAATAATTTTAAAAAACTTACCTTCAAGGATTTAAAGCCGTACCGCGCTGTCAAGGATGCATACGCAACGAATTCAGTCATTTTAACACATTTTTGGGCGAACAGTTCGTGTAGAGCTGCCAACTTGCTCAGCGGTAAGAGGGTAGCGGGATCCATCCATTCACATTCCGAAACGTCCAAGCTCTGTTAGAACATAAAATTAAAAAACATTATTTTTTTTATTTTTTGGGATAGACGCAAATCAGCTTCACGCAGTATCCCCCACATAGCATGGTAAGCAGAGGGAACCTAGTGTTAAGACACTCTGTTCCCCTTATCCCGCTGAGTTTTTAGAGGCATTTAATGTCGAGTGGCGTAACTCAACGCCGAGATTTTACCTTGGTGTCAGATAGAAGAAATGAAAATATTATTAAATAATAATTCATTCCCACGAGTGGGGATCAAAACTTAAATTTAATACCGACTGCATTACTCCAAATACTATGAAACTAGTAGCTAAAGTAAACAAGACGAGCCGTCAGTTGAGAAATATATTCACTTTCCATTCACTCAATGGTCCATCAGGGCAGTTAATATATTTATATATAATAATAAAAAGAAGGATACATCCATACAAATTAGGAAACATCTCGAATTTAATAATAAATTAACATATTTTTTATAATTAGATCAACGCATCCTGCATTAGTTCACATTCTAAAATGTTTAAATTTTAATATAAAAAGAACAATGTGATTATTCATTTATAACTTCTTATAGGTTAATTTATGTCCTGCACATTACCTTAGGAAATTTTAATTATATAATTTTTTGTTTTTTTTTTATATTTTATTATTTTTTTAATTTTACTAGCTCCACGCTATTTCCCGCATATATCAAGGAAGACAGACGGAACCTATTATTAAGAAACTACTTAATTCATGACATTACCTGTTAAGCGGAGCTCAAATATAAATAATTCAAACCACCAAATGGATTTCGAACCCACAGACAGCCCTTTACAGTCAAATCACTTATACATACCTCTAAATCCGGTAAATAAGAATTAATCCTAAACAAAAAGGTCTTATCCATGACCATGTTGTAACATTTTGAACCTCGCAGAGACAATTTCTTTAAACTTTTCGGAAATTGATCGAGATTCGTCTGAAAATAAGAAATTAAAAAAAATTATAACAATTGTTAAAAAAAAAGATTTTATATATGAAGAAAATATTAAGAGGCCGTCGTGGAGAATGGGCACAAGGCACTCAAATTATTATCTATTAATATTTTAATTTTTTTACTCTGGCACCAAAGCAGAAAAGCCTGGCTTGAGTTCCGCCACTCAACACGCATTGCCTCCAAACATTCCGTGGAAAGCGGGGAACGGAGTGTCTTAACACTAGTAGTTCCCTCTGCCTAGCCTGTATGCTGCCTAGCCTGGAATACAGCGTGAAGCTGATTTTTATGAAGGTATTTTTTTTAACATAAGATAACATAAAATCCATAATTATTGTCTTAACATTTACACATAATGAGTCACACCAACCGTTTTTTAATATTAGCAAATATAAAAAATAGGCAGCTCGAGAAAAAGAATCTGTTTTAATTTATTTCCTACTTGAAAATTAGATATTACCCTCCTAGAGCGATAGTACCCTCATTCCCTCACAATTTGTGAGTACTCTTTTCAACATTGTGAGTCACAATGTCCTTTGTTCCAATACCTTCAATTACCTAAATTTTATAAAAGAATCAGATCAAATTCCCTCACAAAACAAACTCTCACCCGAAAAACAAAAAAGAAACACAAAAAATACACACTAACACATACACAAAAAACTCACCGTCCTACAATCAATATTACAAAACTCCAGGGCCAGAGTGTGTAATTTAGGGCATGTGTTACACAAGTCCTGCAATAAATCCAGGGATAGGGAGAACTGTGGCCCTATACAGGACTGAGGCCCCTTCTTACCCACTTCACTGTCACCCCAGGAAGGTAGCCCGCTACACCTTCTGAACCAATAGTCACTGAAACGGAAACAACATTTAATATTTTTACTTGTTATGATGAAATTTTAATTTAATTCTAAAGGCATTGCATGGTGATTGGCGGTACTACACACCGCGCTCTGCCTCGTTATCACAGCGATAAAATGTTATTTTTTTTTTTTTCTCAAATGGGAATGGAACCCACAACCTATTCTTTTAAAATCGCACGTTTGTCGCTGCAACGAAACGTTTAATAGTATGTTGTTATGTGATCTACTTTTTTTCTTGCATTGAATTATAAATATATATATTTTTTGCAGCTTACACATTCTCCACTTTCTGCCAGAACTTGAGACACTGCATACCAAGTGCTGACTGCATTCTACTCTTCATGACCTACCAGAGTGGAAAAAAAATTCATTCCCCTAAGTGGGCATTGAACCCCCAACTATCGCATTTACAGTCATACTATAACGATGTTCCATTGTATCATAACATATATGCATTTGGTTTTTAGCTTCAAGCAGAATCTAGTGTTAAGACACTCCATTCTCTATGCACCGCCGTATTGGTCCAATTTTCGGAGTGAGTTGAGTGACAGAATTCAACGCCATCCATATTTACATATATAATAATAAATTTACAAACTTACTTGGGTGAATAAACTTTCCTCGGCCCCTGTACTGCATTTCTAACGGACGACAGCTGTAGAGCGAAGTGTTCCACATGCTCTGTTGGATATGAGAATTCAGATATTATAAGGACATAAATTGAGACCAGTCGTGTCAGGTGTAATATTTTTTATTTTCATGTTTTCACTCTAGTGTCCAAGCATAGCGCGGCGTTGAGTTCTGCCACTCATTAAGAAGTGCCTCATGAACATCAGTGGCTCCCTATGTCTACCCTGCTACATGTGGGATACGGTGTGAAGATGAAAAAAAAATAATTAAATGAATTTTTTTTTTTATTTTTAAAGGCTTGTTTGTAATATTATAATTTTTTTCTTCTAAAGAAATATAAATTTACTAATGGGTCACACTTGTGGCGCAGGGGCCAAGCCTGGTCTATATAGACCTAACATGGTCTATAAAGATTTAATATAAATAGATTAAATCTTTATGCACTATGTTAAAATTGTTATGATAAAATCTATTAATATATTATTATAACATACCCCAATTTGTATCCGAATTCTTAACTCTTTCACCTTCTTCTCGAGATAGGTTCATAAAGCCTAAGCATCTGAAATATTAAAAACAAAAATATTTTGTCTGAATAAAAAATGTAAAATCATATCATTTTAGACTATAAAACATTAAGAAAGAAGGAAGGGTAAATATATATAGTAGGAAGGAACGGTACATAAAAACAGCAAAAAGTACACATCAAAAGTCTAAATAAATATTGGAATATTCATTTTATTCTGTTTTTAGGGTTCCATACCACGACACGAAAAAACGAAACCCTTATAGGATCACTATGCTGTCCATCTGTCAAGACCATTTACTAAGATTGTGTTAATGTAGCAAGCTACAATTAATGTCAAATATTCTCCTTGGAGCACAGAAAACACCTTGAGTGAGAACTTACAGTACAAATAAAGGAAAATATCAGAAAAGTGAAATTTTATAGGTACTTTAAAGAAAAAAAAGAATTATTTTTTATATTCATTTTTATAAGTTTTTGTATACATAGTTAATTTCAGACAAAATGAGTGCATAAGAAAAGGTAAAAACAAGCTTAACTTTTAACTTGCAGACTTAAGTATGTTAATTTATATGAATTCTACAGTGTACATCTTGTTGACCTACCATCCTGAAATTGGTAGGGAAGCATAGATGGGCGACTCTGACTTACACTTTCACAGTTTTTATTCTTATGTTCTTATAGCGACAACATAAAAATATCGTCTGTCACAGGTCAAAAGATACATTGTGGGGAAAGGTAGATAATTTTCAAAACCTGTGTGTACATGCATTGTTCTTACCAGAGCGAAAAAGTATTTAAAAAGCAATAATTCTTCTGTATAAGAATTGGATCTACAACCATCTAATTAAGAGTAAAAAATAAACAAAAACTCCTCCTTTCATACCTACCCATCAACATCTCTAGCAAAGCCAGATAATAATAAAACTTGTGTGTCTGTCTGTAACACATTATTTAAGAACCATTTGAAACGGGCTCGGCTACACTTATCATCTCTTGCGTCTACGTAACGCCATAGTGCCTTCTCTTGTACTAATCGACAGAGACGTCTTGAACAACTGAAAGTGAATATAAAGATGAAGGCATTGTGGTGCAGAGGTACAAGTGTGTGACACCTGCTCCATGTTTTGCCTTCTTTATAAATCCTTTTTTTTGCATATTCCAAAAAACAATTTTACTTACTATCCCAATGCTTTCAAATCACGAGCTTTTAGACTTTGTAATATGTATAGGAGAACATCATCTGGCATATCGAGGAGATTGGTTTGAAATGTTCCATTTTGTATAGAATCGGCTGTAAATAAATATTTCTTGAAAAAATATTATTTAGGAAGTAAGAACCTAAACTATTCAATAATATTTTTATTATCTTTTTTTAAATAGTATATAAAAAGCAGCAGCATGCTTAATCTATTAAAGCAAATTTATGCTCACAATTTAAACTTAATCATTCCTCAGAGTGGAAATGAAACCCACAATTGTAATATTTAGTCAGATGCTGTACCACTATGTCACAAAACCTAATATAGAAAAGAATACAGGAATATGATATCAATATCATATTATTCCTTATTTTTCATGTTTATATTAATTGTTATACAATAAAGAATTATTGAAAGTAGAAATGAAGAGATAAGAGAATAAACACTTTAAGGACATTTATTTTATATTAAATATAAATATTCATAAAAAATACTACTATAATTAATTCTTACAAATTATTTTACTCAAAAAATATGTTCCTTAAAGTGAACTTTAATTAAAATATACGACTACCCTAAAGTAAAAAGGCTATTAATTTATATAATTTACTTATTTTATAAAGCTTTAATTACGTTCTTGAACATAACATTAAAATTAATATTATTTATTCTTACCGTCTTGTACACAACCACTATCATCTAAATCAGTTTTTAAATCACTAACAACATTTTCTACACTCATTTTTAAGCTTTTTATAAACTACAGCTTCTTTTTGTATTAAAAGTTAATTACACAAAAGACAAAGGATCGTAAATGCATCACGAGTGCATGAGTAAGCTTAATAATAATAAATAAACTGTTTGTTTCCTTTAATTGGAATGTATCCAAGTCGAAAAGGTAATTTTAATACTAAATATAAAGAAAAAATAAGAGAATTATGACAGTAGAAAACAAGAATTGATATTCTGAGTGAGATAGACAACTTATTTGTTTTTATTTTTATTCTTATAAATATAAAAATGTTTGGCTTTGTCTATGGTTAGGAGGATAATTGAAGATATTCTTTCGGTCTTTATTATTTATTGTAAAACATGTTACATTTTGGATTCATATTTAAATTATTAAAATCTGTTTATTTTATTTTATTTTATCAATATAACATTATTTCATTGTTATTTTTAAATAAAATATTTATTAATGGCAGCACTAATTTTGTTTGTAATTTTCTTTCACGTGTGATACTTGACAAGTGTTCAAGTGCTATTTTCTTGCAAAAACAAATTAAATAATGGCTAAATCAATCAGAAGCAGATGGAAGCGAAAATGTCGGGCCATCAAGCGGGAACGTTACGCTGTAAAAGAACTGGCGCGGCTAAAGAAAATGCTGGGAATAAAAGAAGAGGAAAAGGTCACTGAAAGCGAGGTTATGGAATCCGATCAAGTAATATTTCTAGACGCTGGCAAAATAGGAAAGAATAAAGATAAGAAAAAGAAGAAAGAAGAAGAACCACCTGAAGAGGATGTCGAAATGAGCTCCGACGATGAAAAAGTAGAAATAGCGACAGAGGATGGTAATAAACGTATATTCAGTAGTAAAACATTAAAGGATCAAAATGGCCAATATCCAGTGTGGTTACATAAAAGGAAAATTGCTAAAATGACTACAAACAAAAAAAATATGAAGAGAAAAACGAAAAAGCGACGACGATAGTTTTAAGTGTCATTAAATGTTATGCAAACATAGTTGTTTTCTTTGGTAACCAATATTTTAAAATGTAGTTATTTTTATTACAATAGGTAATTTTAATTTAAATTTACTGAAAACATTTTGACATTGTTAACATTAAGTAAATACATTGTAAATGCTTATACATTCTTTAAAAAAGTACCTAACACATAATTTTTAGGAATCTTGAAAGCTGTGAAAAATCAAACTTCTAAGCCAACGCAATCAAGACTGCTGTTTATTTCTGCAAATTTTCAAATTTTGCAATTGAATCAAAATCAACAGGGTACTTCCTGTGAAATCAGAATCTTTAAATTTAGTACTTAGTGAGAACTTACAATGCAAGTGAAGGAAAAAATCCGAGAAATGAAAATATATAGGTATTTCATAAAAAATAATTACATATTTAAATTTATCAATTTGAAACTTGTACTACTTATTGATATACAATCCAGAAATTTGTTCAGAAGTCTTGTGTGCGAGTCTGACCCATTTTTTTCAGAAATTAACTATTTTACACTTTATTAATATAGCAATTAAATATTTAAATAGTAATTATATAAATAATTTTCATTTTCTGTTGCTCATTGAATGGAAAGTGGAGAAACGGGTGTCTTAACATTGTTTTTCTAATCAAAATAAAACACACTACAGTATATAAGAATTGTTTATTTTTCCAAATGTTACAACCAGAATATGTAAAAAAATTTAAAACCTAGACTAAAAATTACTTATATTTAGAATAACTAATGAACTTATGCCTCTTGTATTTATTTTGTTGCCTATGAAGTTGTGTTGCTTTGTAATTTTTAATGTCTATGTCTATCTTAATGTCTTAATTTTTAGCCCAAAAATTAAATGTGCAAATCAGGACACACATAGTCCTGCTTTTCAAGGAATATTCCACTTAATGTGAGAAATTCTTTTTTTTTAAATTTAAGATTTTAATTACTTACTAATAATTTCATACAAATACAATTAAGTATATTTCAGAGTTACATATAATTAACTAACACAATATAATGTAAGTATAGTGATGTTTTCCATTTAAAAACATTGAAAACATTTTATATTGATATCTATCACCATTAAAAACTTTATTTAAAACTTACTAAATTGATAAATAATAAAATTCTCACTATTAAAAATTATTGTGTCTCGATGTTGGCGACAGAATACCGCTTTTTTAATTAATATATTAAAAAATCCTACTTTTTAATCCAAGAGAAAATCTGTCAACGGTAAGTGAAATACACATCTATTACATTTATGTTGGCACTAGTTCACACAGATGATTGTGCTTTGTCTGTCTGTTTTTGGGGGCAGTAACTTTATGTAATATCAAAAATAATTTTAAAGATTTTCAAGAATTGACATATGCTTGTAACTTAAATAACTTGCTTATATGGCCGGCCCCATATTAGTACCTGGACACCACACAAGAGGAACAGTTTCTATTCTTATCTACTACAATAATTTTTATATATTTTCTAAACATTTCTCTCCTTAGTCTATAAATAACTGTTTAAAAAATTTAAAATTCCAAAAAATTACTTATTATTATTTACATCCATTGGTTTATAAGTATTTCCCCTTAAAATAGCTTTATTTAATTCATTCAAATGATCCTCAGTTTTTATGTGACGCATAATTGAGTTAGATGTGATAGCATTGCATATAGTACAGTAGCATGTTGATTCAGTCATCTAAAAGAATAATAATTCACACTGTCATATAAGTGAAATCACTCTCATCTATACAAATATTACAATGCTGTAGTTTGTTTAGTTGAATATGCTAATCTAAGAAACTACTTGTTTAATTTTTGTCTTAGATAGTACATTTATCAAGTAAGTAAGTTAAAGTTAATTGTTTTAATGTAAACTAACCCACAATTACACAACTTAGTTATTTTTATTTGCCCACTTAAGGAAAGGCGCAGGGTTAAAAATAAAGCTGAAACAATAGATCTTTAATATAAAAAAAAAACACCTTCACGCTGTATCCTGCACACAGGGTTAGACATAGGGAACTAAGTAACACTGCTCCACACTTTCCGCCGAATTCTGAAGGCATTGCGTGTAGAGTGGGGCGGAACTCAACACCGCCCTGCTCAATATAAAAGAAAGTAATAAATTACTTACCTGTCTTATTAAATTTTCATCCAGCTCTTCTATAAAAGGATGACTTTGTAAAAATGTTATGTGATTATTTAATGTTTTATGTGCTTCCTTACATTCATTTGAGTCTATTTCAATATTACAAAATAAACATTTATACATTTCAGTCGTTATTATTCCGTGGAGGGAATCAGAGGTCACGACAAGTTTTTTATCATTTCTTAGAGTTAATATAATCAATTGTTCTTCATCAGGTTTTCTAATATTAATATTTATTTTGGTATTTACTTCGGGTTCGTTAGATTTAGGTCTTCTTAGTGTCGGTACAGACATGTTTTAAGCATTACTTATTACTTATTATTATTAAGAGAATTTATTTAAGAATTTTTAAGGTTTTTGAAGGTACTCTTAAATTTACTTTCAAATATTTTTGAATCTCAACTTAAGCATTACTGGCTACACTTCAAGATTTAAAAAAAATCAAAAATTACATTAAATACAAATTAATATTAACTTAATTAATTTAAAATTAGCCAAATCAATAAAGAATATATTTTATACATCAATTATATTTATCTGTGTTTAATTACAATTTAAAAGTAAAATTAAAAGGTGTTCAATATTTTCTGTTTTTTTTCTAACTTTCTCCCGTTGAGGAAAACGAGCTGGACCATTACAGGTCTGATTGACTGACTGTACAATAGCACAAAATACGGAAGAGTGGAATAAACGGAGATCGGCATTTGCCCAACAATGGGACAATACAGGTTAGAATAATAATAATAATGACAATAATTTTGGTTTTTTCGTTGTAGGGCTATACTTTATGTGTGTTTAGAGTAAATTGTTAATTGAATTTGTTTTTTTTTTTTATGGAAACAGACAGACACGGCAAACGAGCGTGCGGGTCACCTGATGGTAAGTGATTACCGCCGCCCACGGCCCCGTGCAACCCCAGAGGAGCTACAGGTGCGTTGCCGGCCTTTAAGATGGGTTGAGCGCCGGGGCCCTGCATTACCTGATGCGAAACGCAGTGGCATAAAGCCACTACTTCACGCCGGTTTTAAATGCCGGGGGTGGTAATGATCCGGTCGAGTCTGCCCATGCGTGTTGCCATTGCTGGCGACGTGACTCTACCACACGTACTTTAGTCGCCTCTTACGACACCACCAGTACCAGGATGATCCTATTCTAGGCCGGGATCACACGGCACAAAAGTTTGTTCTTTTATTGAGACAAAGCGTTGAGTTCCGCCACTTAAAGCTGCACAATGTAGCTTTCTCAACAAATCAGTATTTGTTGGGAAAGTTGTTATATTTTTTTTTAACTTCACGCTGTATCTCACACATAGGAGCGTAGGCAGAGACTATCTGGGAACCTTATGTTAAAACATTAAGACAATTCCGTTCTCCACATTCCGCCGAATTCTGAAGATATTAAGTGTTCAGTGGCGAAGCTCAACTTCACGCTTTTCCTCATTACCAGAACCAGGAAAAATATAAAATATTTCATTCCTCCGAATAAGAATCGAACTCACATTCTATCGCGTTTACTGTTGCACTCTTATGCTCCTGGCCCACGACTGGCCTCATTACATCAACAAGGAATTTAAATATTTATAAATACTTACATGCTATACATATTAATAATGTTTATTTAAATTTGCAACGTGTATAGCAAGTAGGTATATGTAATTTATTTTTAATATGAAAACATTTGTTCATTTTGATTATCTGTAAATAAAGACGTCATTCCTGACGTTTAAATAAAACATAAACAACTTTATTTGTTTTTTTATAAATTTATAAATCCATGGTGATAGTGAATTAACTAATAAATATATTTTGTATTTAAACTAAACATTACTTATCGCAAATCATTCTGTTCTTCACACTTTATGAAAGACTGTAAAAGAAAACTATGTTAAACTCACGAACCATAGAAAAGTAATTCGGTAATATTAAGTTTAATTTTCATATAGTTACTTTTCCTTTATTTCAGATATGCTTAAGTCAGAAGCAATATTGAAAAAACATCTAGGACGGGTAATGGGTTCTATTCTCACTCGGGGGAATGAAATAGTTAACATTTTTGCTCGTCGTTGAGTTTCGATACTCAAAAGCCAACGCCACAATAATTCGGCGGAAAATGGTGAACTAAAGTTTCTTACTGGAGAATGGAGTGTCTTACAACTAGGTTCCTTCTAGGGTAGGCCACTTCTATGTGTAAGGTACAGTGTGAAGCTTAAAAAATGTGTAAGACACTGCACTTCATTCCCTACCCGTTTTTTTTATATATTAGAAAAGAAGAAGTTAACACATTGTCTACCATAGTAATGTAATGAAAATTATTTGATTTCCAAATAAAAGAACATCTCACAATCAAGTTTGTAGCCAGGTGCTGTCCCACTGCTGTATGATGGCCAGCTGCATTGAGAAATGCATAATATAATATTGTTGTTATAGATTAATCAATTTATTAATAAGAATGGAAGGACATCCAGATACTCAAGTTTTTGTAGAAGTACCCAATGACAATGATTTAAAAGAGTTTAATGAAGAAGAATTTGTGACAACTAATACAAAGTGAGTTTGTATTTATTATTTAAATATTTGGAACACAAATAAAAGTATTTCTTTCTCAATTAAAATATATTTTCTTCACATTCATGTATGATCTCACATCCACACATGTACCACAATCAAACTAAATACAAAATTTAATAAAATTAATTTTATTTAAAATTTTAATAAAATTAATTTTATTTTTTGATTTTAAACTTTTTTAACTTAAACTGTGTTGCTTGAGGCCAGTCATGGCACACGGGGCAGAAAGTGCGAGTGTAAAATTGACTTGTTGTGGGTTTTACCCCATTTGGGAAAATGAAATATTTATTTACATTTATATTTTTATGTTTTCACTCTGGTGCCAAGGCAAAGGGGGGCATTCAGTTCCGCCACTCAACATGCAATGCCTTCGGAGCTTGGCGGAATGGGAATGGAGTGTTTAACACTAGGTTTCCTCTGCCTACCCTGCTGTGTGCAGGATACAGTGAAGCTGATTTAATTTTTTTGATTTTTAATTTAACTTACTGTGAAGCAGAGAGCCTTTTATTATAAGACAAGAATGACAAATTATTAGCTAAGTCATTTATTACTTTTAGTAAAAACTAACTTCACAAAAAGCTTAAAATATTATACACAAATAATGAATTTACAGCTTCTTTACAAAAATTATCTAAAATTCTGCTTTATTAAAATAATTGTTAAAGACATGGGTTATCCCACGTCTGAACCATCAAGCCACACAAAAATGTCAGTAGTGTCAGTCACACAGGAGACTACTATTATTACTACTACTACTATGAGGAATGAAGTTCTACTGGGAAGGGACATCAACAAAGTCAACATATTTTAACATTACTTTTTATCCCACATATAACTGAGTAGGCAGAGGGACTAGTGTTAAGACACTCCATTCCTCCCTGTCTCCTGAATTTTGTTTTGATTTTTTTGTGGAGTGTTGTGATGAGGTGGGCCTAAAGCTTTGTTTGTCTTTTGCTTGTTACTAGATCAAGGAAATGACAATATTAAATAATTCATTTCCAGAAATTCTATAATTTATTTTGAGAATCAAACCCCAAACCATCACATTTAAATTCACATGCTGAACTGCAAACAACTGCACAACTGCACTGAAGCATTCCGGTTTGTACATTTTTTGCATTGTTTTCCATTACAGGCGTCTGAAATGTCCAGAATGTAATCGATATTCAGCAGAAAACGAGGAACAGCTTACCCGACATATAAGAAAAGTCCACTGGGGTGAAAATCCGTTTCAATGTTCAATGTGCGAATATAGCACAAGCAACAAAGTGCTTTTCGAAGAACACGTTCGAATCCATCAAGGGATAAAACCTTATAAGTGCTCCTACTGTCCCCATACTAATGTATCGAAGAAAAATCTAAAAAAACACGAATTAATTCATCGTCCTGATAATCCTTTAAAATGCCCGAATTGTTCCTACATAGCTAAACATAGGCGAGGATTGGCCTGCCACAAGAAGAAGTGCAGTGCAAGTGATAAATTTAAGTGTAAAAAGTGTTCCAAAGTGTTTCCAGATGAGGACTCCTTGCTATCTCATAGCAAAGTGTTAAAAAAGTGTGACCAGTGTTCGTTCAAAGTGTGCACGAAAAGCTTGCTGTCCGAACACAAAGTGTTAGAACATGGGAAGCAGGATAGAAGGTATAAGAAGTCTAAATTAGACATTTTTAAGTGTATAATTTGTAAATGGTCGTCTAATAGTAAGCCTAGGATTCTGTTGCATTTAATTCATCATCCCAATCAAGAAGTTGATGAAGATGTTATAGATATCAGTGTGTTAAGAAATCATGGAATAATGCCTTGATTTGGATTAGAGTGGAAAGAACGAAGTGTGTTAACACTAAATTTAGTATTTGGTATCTTCTTTTTTTTCTTGTTTTCGGCGGAAAGTGGGGAGCGGAGTGTCCTAACACTAGGCTCCTTTTGCCTACTTAATAGTCCATTTATGAAGGAAAGCTATAGGCTGTGTTCAACCGTGTTATTCGGTTCAACGTAGATGTTTTCACAATTATTACACATTTTACATTGACAAAACGGGTAGTCTACCCGTGACCACGGACTACTGCAAAGTGTTCAAAACGTCGGGTTTCCAAAAAAAATATACGCGATACGATTAATCAAGAGCAACTGTTGACTTTCTTGCCGGCTCTTCACAGCAGAACTGCCTTCCGAACCGGTGGTAGCTTTTTTTGTCTATTTTTTCATTTGACGATTCAAAAGTGCTTATAAGAGTTTATTTGAATAAAGAATATTTTGAATTTGAATCCGGTTAAATACTTTCACTTAGAATGTTTCAATGTACCCCACTGTACCTTCGGTCAGAGAGTGTCATGTGTCATACACAACTAGTGGGTAAAAGGAATATAAATACTATTACTAATTTATAAAAGTTGTACTTAGTAAAAGTTTATAAATATAAGATTTTTTAATTAAAAAGTATTGTAATTTTAAATTTACGTCATACAAATAATGTTATAATGTAAATAAAACAGATTGAAAATAACTAAAGATTTGTTTTATTTCTTTCTTCCGTACCCTGGTTGCCTTTCGTGGGGCTCCAATATGTGGGTGGGACTGAAAATTAAATGTAGTATAAAACGTATATATTATATTCTTCTTGAATCAATATATGTATATGTAACGCTTTTATTTAATAGGTGACAAACTGACCGACAGCGCACAGACGGGCGTAGGTTTTTGAACGTAGGTAAACTCGGCGTTTTTGGGTCCAATCCCAATTGGTAAACGAAATATTTAATATTTTCATTTCCTCGCTCTGGTATCTAGAAAATTGCTGTGATTAGTTACTGCTTTAAAAAAGCAATGCTTCGAAATTTGAACAGTGTATGGGGAGAGGGGAACACTATTTTCTCCCAGTACTCTTGCTGCTGTTGAAGTTGCTTTTTTTAAATTTCTGCATACATAATGCATTTATATGTATTTATTATAGACTTTACCTGTAGTCACCAGCGAGCCATCCATAATGTCCCATTGAGGTTGTCATCTCAGTGAATCTCGCGAATTGAATGAACCTAGAAAGATTTATGAATTTGCTATCACGCTGTTGGGCTTAGTTTCTCAGAAATTGAGGGTATTGTATTTAAATGTACCACAAATGTAAGTATATACTTTCATAGTTTTGTTTAAAATGAAACAAAAACCGTTTTTTAAACTATAACTCAAAAAAAAAATCGGTCATTTGCGAGCTTTTGTTTTGCCCACCGAGAGTTCCGTTTCAATTATATGATTCTATGTCAACGGGAACGTGACTTAAGTTTACTTTGTTCTATGCTATTATTAGATTAAATTTCCATCTTTCGGAATTTTTCTTGTATTTTTGTTATAAATCCTTATTTCTTGACAAATTTTATAACTGTAGGTCCTCTAGATATAATTTCATACAAAGTGAATTAATGCATAAACGCTTGTATCTTTTTAATGAGTTGACTTGGAAGTGATATTTAGTTATTTTTTTCTGAACTCCGCCGGACTGTAGACCTGCATATTTGATATTAATTTCAATTCTGTACCTTCTCGTAATCTTGTAAGAAATGTATATGTATGTTTGGTGTTGCCTTTTATATATACTCTATCGTGATTTAATATTTGTATTCAAACTATTTGTACCTTAAAATGCTGTTGAATATACTCAGCGCTAACCGTGTGTAGACTTTTATTATTCACCATCAACACTGCGTACGTACGTGAGTTTTACGTATTCTACTATATGCAGGATGTAGGTTGGAGCGAAAATAAAAGAAAAACAATATTATGGAGACTACTGACTACGCATTACCTATTTGCAGCACAATACGACCAACTTAATGGTGAACTGTTGACCATCTCTTCTAGATCCGGAGGAGGGCTGAATTCTATAAAATATACGTATTTTAGAATGTTTTACAAGCGTTCTTACCATTAAGCCTATGGCTGTTCTTATTAAGCTACTTCGCTATTCGTAGCTATTCTTATATACTTGTTACAACTTATTTATTTTGACTTTGATATCTTTACGCTGTATAGCAGGCAGGAGCAGGGCTATTTCCCTCTAGGTAATTGAAATGAATCTAAAGAATAGAAAAAATACCGGACAAGCTCGAGACGGGCTCGCCCACTGAGAGTTCCGTACAAAAATTGGAGCTCTCGAGATTTTTCTGAAATTCAAGCTTAGCTTAACTTCATCTGATATTTCACTTGAACGGACTAGTGGTTTTAACACCAAATTTTGCCTCCCTTTTAAGGCTACTATTTTTTAGGATTTGACCACAAATTTACAGTTTTTTTATTTTTTCCTGTACTAGTATTATCTGTATATCTGAAATACCCATTACTTTTGATTCCCTTTATATGTATGTCGAAATACGTTTTTTGCGATATAAACGTCTCCCAAGCATTCTTAAGATAAGGCATTTGCCAAACTGACCGACTGACGTACGGACATACAATGAAGTGACCTTATAAGGGCTCCTTTTTTCCTTCAAAGGTACGGAACCCTAATAATAATCCATTGGTCTTGTAAAACATCATTGTAAATGCGATAGTTGGTAACACAAACGATAAAACTCCACGTAATCTTAAGAAAAATTATCTCTACAAACGAAAAATATACAGACATAACAAAGTGATACTATGAGAGTTCTTTTCATTTTTTGAGGAACCCAAAAAAATATTTAAAAACAACCAAATAAGTAAACTCACCTCTCCAATTCTTACAATAGTACAAATCAGCAGCACAATGACTTGAAAACGTAAAAAACTTGTAATAAACACCGTGTCCTCGGTTGACTCCGACACACACTGGGCTATAGACGTTGGGGCACGATAGGGGACAGATGTGGAGGTCGAACGCCGTATCCGTTTCATATAACGGGCTGAAATTCTTATCTTGCCGTAGACTTGGTTTGATCGTGGCTTTGAAAGAAATTATTATTTTTTTACATTTTGAATTCACCGTCCGCGCTCTCTAGGATATATCGTAATTCTTATTCGCGAGCTCATAACGCATTATCCAAAAAATAAGAATAAGAAGGAACTTTGACGAGAAAAAAAATATTTTATTTTCATCCTTGCAAATAGACAAGACGTAATGAAATTCATATCCATACTAATATTATAAAGAGGTAAGATTTGTATGTATGTATGTATGTATGTGTGTATGTTTGTAGAGTTTTCACACAAAAACTACTGGACCGATTTCAATATTTTTTTCACTATTAGAAAGCTGCATCTTCACTGACCAGCATATGCTATATTACATTTTCAAAAAAAATAGAGATCCCTAATAAAAATGCAATAATGTAACCCAAGGTGAGAAGAAATTGATCTTAACAATTCTATCATCGCGTGCGCTGCGAAAACTATTGATGATAGAACAAAATAATGTTCAACAATATTATAGAGCGTATCAATATCTATAAAAAAGTCCGCGATAGCATATGTCCAACTACTGTAGTTATGACAATATAACCATTTTTTTATATTTTATAAGTTAACAAAAGTGCCGACAATAATCAAACCATATTATTCATACCTCTGCTTTAATTCTTATCCTATTAAATGATATTTTATTAAAGATAATTTCAATACCTGTAAAATACTTTTTAAATCAATAAAATCGGATATCCCATTCAAAAGATATAACGAATTTAAAAATATCAATCTAAAGAAAATCATGTAATAATAAAAAATGCGGAGTGTGTGTCGTGTGGCCTCGCGCACCGTGGCGAGTAACTCTGCGGGGGTGAGGGGGAGGTGCATCGATATCACTAAAATTATTAAGACAATCAATTAGATTTTTTGTTTCCTTATTTGATTTGAATAAGCCCCGAAACTACGAGACCGATTTGGAAAATTCTTTTACAATTAGACGATTAAGGTGTAGAAAAATACCAAAAAAGAACCTTATATCGCGTACGCTGTGGAAATTATTGACAATAGAGCAAAGTGATGTGATGTATTTTATAGAAGACATCAATATCTACAAAAAGTTGACGATGCCATGTGTAACTGTTAGAGGTATGTTGCAATAAATAATTTTCAAAGGAAATAGTGCAAACTAGAACAGAGCCACCATCGAAGTACTGAGGGATATCTAAAATATATATATTTTATATTCTGTCATAATGAATAGCTTTAAACTTTGCATACAAAGGTATCCCGTACGTAGTATATCATTTTTTTCATTTATTATTACCAGTACAACAGTATCGATACTAATGTGGTATCTATATTTTTATATTTATTTAATATTTTTTCTCCCCTTAGGGTTTTTCCGGTGGAAAACACAGACAATATTTTATTCACCATAAAAATGTTAGTAGTTTTTATAATTCTAATATAATTAAACAACTTTTTAATGATCTTTCCTTGCATGTGTTGTAATAACTATCAGGAGCTATTAAGCAAAACAATACATTCTCATTTTGATAAATATATTATATGTTATTACAGATAACAATATAATATATAAGATATTATATATTATTTTAATTTTTATCTTAAAACAAGCGGGCGCGCGCAACTTCACCTGCTTACTAGCACCCTTAGGGGTGAATTATAAAAAAACCACGAAAAGCGTGTTCAATAAAATATTTTTAACAGTCAGAATTTTATGTTTTATAAAAATCGGTGGCGATTTAAAGATTTTTTCATATAAATTTTCAACCCCGTCCATTGTTTTTAGAATTCATCCCTAAGAGGATGAATTCTAAAAACCATGAAACACGTGTTCAATGAAATATTTTAAAGAGTCTGCTGACTTTCAAATTTTATGAAAATCGGTGCTTTTTTAAAAAAAATCCATACAAACTTTCAACCCCTATTTCATGCGCTTAGGGTAAAAAATTTTCAAAATCCCTTATTGATGGATGTCCAAATTATTAAAATAAACATCTGCCCAAATTTCACGTTTCTTCTCCCATCAGTGGTTACGGCTGTGCGTGTGTCTTACCTCAGGCAGTCAGGTACATGTCCTTTTATATATATAGATAAATAGATAAATAAGTGTATTTTGAACAAAATTATTTTCTTAAAAAAGTAACAGTGCCCAAGAAAGCTATCATTTCTCTATGAGGATATAAACAAATAGTTATAAAGGTCAGTTTTTTAATCATTACACCATTCATACATGACGAATGTTACAATAAAAACAATTAAACCGATCTTACCGCGCTCACGTCTTAGCTCTTTAAATCGCTTAAATCGTTTCTGAGATAAGCGTCGACTAACAGAAAACCCAACAAACAAACAAAATTTATAAATATTATTTTTTCTGGTTCTATTACTTTGTTAATTGCCCCCAATAATAATTTTTCTAATGAAAATCTAAAATGCCACCATGGTTTTAATAATATTCACATTAGAAATCTTAAGTGCGCTGCAAGCATACATTAGTTATTAAAACAGGAACGTAATTCCCTGTACCGAACAAATCCAAACAAAGACAAACAAATAATTTACAAATTTAAGCGGGTGAAGCCGCGAGCTGGTTGCTATATTTTATAAAATTTTATGTTGTGTTTATAATACATGGATCACGTGGTGATGTCAATACGTTTTAATCATTGGCACGTAGGTACGTTATATTAATTTATAGTAGATATATTTCTCAAGAGAACTTAATCAAAACTTTGTATATAAAAAAAATACATGATTTAATCGTGTTAAGGAAGTACCAAATATATTGTATGAATCAACCTTAATGTTATATTCAAAACAAATGAATTGTATGTAAATTTGTTAATACATTTCAAGTATGAAAAAAAAGAAAAAATGCAATATAATTGCGTTTCTCCTTTTCTTTCCAATAATTTATATTTCTACTATTTATATCGATATATCATGGACGTAAATGCGGGAGCAGAGCTGCCATCTTAGTACAGAGTAACCTCTAAAAAATATATTTACGTATTATAGTTAGAGAATAAAAAGTGTGAAGAGGAATGTATGATTCCTCTATAGTATACATTATTCTACATAATATTATAAAAAACAAGTTTAAACAGGATATATAAAGGTACAGTATAATTATTTTCGATCCACATTTTTTAACTTTTCATTTTGAACATTTTGAATTGAACGAAAAATTTAGACTATTTTGTCTAATTTTTTCTTCATAATGGCGCGAAAGTATTCAAAATATTAAAAAGAAATTATTTTGAAAAAAATAATTTATTAACGATAAGAATGTTGGTAGTTTCTCAAAAGGTATAAGAATTAAAAAAATGCCTGAAATATGCTTTCTTTGCAAGTGTTGTAATAACTATTGGTTGTATTCACTAAAAAATCACTATAGATATTAAATATGCTCAATTATATAGTATTTTTGTCAGCACCACGTTAAATGAAATCGTAGTTTTAACTACTCTATAAAAGCCTAATACAATTTAAAAATCCCAAAAATGAACAAGATTTTTTTTTATTCAAAATAAATTACATATTATCGTTGATATTAAAATAAAACGCTATTTGTCATTAAAGACTCAAACAGATCAAAGGGAAACCGCCGCATACGAGTCGTAGATATTGGCGGCAAAGTTCAAAGTTGCATAGCCTTTAGTAATATTTTGTAGTAGTATGTGTTAACGTTATTGGTATCTATGTGTAAAAAACCTACGTCTAAACTATTGAGGTATCTTGATTAATTTTTTTAGGTATGGGTTAAAATATTTTATCCTATGTACTGTCCCCGTAAAAGAAGCGCTGACGCTTCCACTCTGTATAAATATTGAAGGCCGTCGTAGCGTAGGGGCACAAAATTGTGCCTGTAACGTGACGTTATGGGTTCGATTCCCACTTGGAGGATTGGATTGTAATTTAATCATATTTTCCTTTCGCACGTCAGTCATATATCCGACGCAGTATCTTAACACTTAAGTTCCCTCTACGTTCCCTACTATAGGCTGGATACAGCGTGAATCTGGTTTTAATTTTGTGTGAACCAATTAAAATAAAACGAATACTAAATATTCAAAGGAAGTTAGGCAAATTACAAAACTGCACTTAAATCGGTTAAGCCCTTTCTGAGATTATCGTGAACGCACAGATAAACAGACAAACTGACCAAGTTCTATTACATTTTTAAATGTCCGTAATAACAATTTTTCTAATATATATTCCATATAACTATATAGCTATAACTATAACTTAGGCCCTAAGGACTCCTTAAGGCAAAAGTTTAAAGAAATTAATATATTGACAGTTGCATCTCTCTTATGGGAGGTACGAAAATGCGACCTAAGGTTTTAATAATTTTCACATTAGAAATCTTAAGTGCGTTGCAAATATACATTTTAGGTATATTAAAACATGAATATAATTTAAGTGTTTTAAGTAAATAATTCTGTGGTTAAAGCGGGCGAAGCCGCGAGCGGGTCGCTAGTATTAGTATATAATTGAAGTTCTTTAGTTGACGTCGTAACGCCGCAGTTGGTGGCAAACTTGTTTTAATTGTTGAAATTTTAAAGAAAGGAAGATTTATTTTAATTTGGGGAGCACCAAATTATTCTGGGGTGGACATGGGATCAACCACCCCCGTCCCTTAAATACGCTCATGGCAATAGGAGTCATTTAGCAATGTAACATGTAACAAGAACGGGCGAGTTTGGATTTTTTGAGAAGACGACATACTCCTAATTGTTTTAATTTCAAAGTGCTAGGACGTAGTACGCACTTATAAAGCTTATTAAAATAATGCAGAATATAATTGTAAACTGTAATTTTTTGTAGGTTCACGTTTTAGGTCTGTATACCGCAGACGGAAAAAACATATGTAGAATTCGGTGGAAAGATGGGGAACGGAAGTGTTTTAATGGGAACAGAGTGTTAGATTTCCAGGTTCCCTCTTCCTACTTTTCTATGTAGATTGTAAACATGTAAAGTATTTCAGAATCGATCGTATAATCTGCCTTCCAGAATTATAAGTTATTGCGTACCTATATTGCATAAATGATTTCTCATTTCTGAAGTCAGTCAGCGAAATAATAGATTCATTTGAGTATTATTAAATTCTTACTATTTTTTACCGGACTCGACGCAGAAGGCGGTAATGTGTTAGTAAATGTTCCCAGAGACTTAAATTTAAATGGCTACATATAAAAAGCAACTTACAGTTTATTTTGTCTTTAATCACTGTACTTTTACTACTGTCTTCAGCGTTTCTTCTGGTTTTTAAGTAATTTGCACATGTACCGTCGGACACTATTGAAAATTCTGTTAACGAAATATAAATGGCTCTTTTATATATTCTCAAATCAAATCAAAAACTGCTTATTGCGAAAAGATAGAATTGAGGTCACTACATGTGGCATAGTGGTAAATATGGCAGTAGGTTCCATCCCCTTCGGGGGAATAAATTATTATAATTTTTGGTACAGTCGCAGACAAAGTACGGCGTTGCAGTTTGAGCACCCATCACGCAATAACTCAAAAATTGTGCGGTGCGTAGGTCTTAACAATGAGTTCCCACTGCCATTCCTGTGAAAAAGAAAACGAAACTCACCATTCCCATAAAATCGACACATATTATCCACAAACAAAAAACAGGAATTTTCAAAATCTCTATAGATAATTTTTTCTTCAGATTGTCTCATTGTACACACACTTGAATCGTTACTTTTACATAAAAAAGATGAATTATTACATATATTTTGTATATGTTTAAGTTTTAAATATTCATTATTTTTATAGTTGCCTTCTATTTTAGGAAAAGTTAGTAATGAACATGTAGTACTATCTATATGAAAGTATATAATAACTATAGATATAATTATTTTCAAAAACATATTGAATTATTTTGATTAAATAAAATGCGGCGTTGAGTTCCGTTAGCCAAGAGACAAGTCTTTTTCCTATCATAAATTCCGTAATTCATGAATACAATTTTTTCACATATATATAAGCAACTTCTCGTTTCATATATTCGTAACTGTACACTCAAACGATTATATAATAAGTGCTTCATGACTTATTGTTTTAATTATTTTTTTATTATTTTACAATAATTAGAAGATAAAGAAAAGTAATTGCAATTTCTCTTACAAAAATCATAATTTTTTGTCCACGGAGAAAATAGTTTACGCATAAGTACTTTTTTTTAAATTAGGTGTTGTAATTTAAAATGGTTGTGCATTCAATCAAGTTCCATTCAAGTAGAATATATACCTTTTTATATCAATTTTTTTGCCATTCACATCACCCCTCTGAGCTCTAAATAAGACTCCCAGCTGAGAATGTCAGCTAAATAAGAATTCAGACCATTGAGGGCACGCCCTCTTATGCCGTAAATGTACGGTAACTCTAAAAATGGATTACAGTAAAGAAAAAACACATTTTTCATATAATTTATTAAAAATAGTATAAAATATTATTACATTTCAAATTCATAGATAACAATATCATTATAATAATACTTCTTTTATAATAAGTATATTATTTATGAACTTCATTTATTAAAAAATATTTTTATAAAAATTGTTAGTAGAAAATTCTTTTGATGAAATAAACATAATGTTTTTAAGTATTTTCAGCTTCACGTCGTATCCCGCATATAGCATGGTAGGCAAGGGGAACCTAGTTTTAAGACATTCCGTTCTCCACACGCTAACTGAACGAGACATTGCGTGTCGAATAGCCGAAATGTGAGAAAATGAAAATAATTCTTTCTCCTCATGGGGACCGAACCCACAACTTTTGATTTCATAGTCAAACGCTGTCTTTTCTATTATGTCATATGATAACATAGGTATATTTATTATATATAGAAAACGGAAGTATTACAGACGTTTATTAAATAAAGTAACATAAAAAGATCGGTCATGGCCCAATGGTAAAAGCGTGCGACTGTAAACCCGACGTTGTGGGTTCGATGTTCGATCCTATTCGGGACATGAAATGTTTAATATGTTTATTTCCCCGCAAGAATTCCGCGGAAAGTGGGGAACGGAAGTGTCTTAATAGGGTACTTAGTGTCCAAACATTAGGTTCCCAGGTTCCCATTGGCTACACTAGCCAGTGCGGGATACAATGTGAAGCAAAAAATAACAATTAAATACAAGTAGGTAGGTAGTTGGATAGATATAGACTATTGTAACATTATTAGTTATCGCCGTTAATTTTGTTTGCTTGGCCTTTAAGACGTTAAATGGAAAATGTAGTATTTCTCGTTTTCGGAAAAATTTGGAGAAACCATCTTACGGTCCTCTTAGAAGAGTGCTCCCCTACACTCCCTAAGGTATATAAATCGATACATAAAACTCTTCCGTTACTGAGTGACTTACAAACTACTGCACTTCGAAAATCGAGTATAGGGTAGCATTTAGAAAGGAGAGTTAGAAATTGCAACAGGAATGGAAAGAAAAGCGGGATTATCCATTTTGTTTAAAAGTCCGATCAAGCAAAGTTACGGGCGTTGTTTCATAGGTGAAAATATTTGTATTATTAATATATTTAGTATAATACATTCTTATTTATTTATTATAAAATTCTCTTTTTTATATATGGCATATCTATAAAGATCGTAATTAAAAAAATAATACACTGTTCTTAAGTAGAGTGTTAGTTAAATCGAGCATTTGTATAATAATAAAAGAACAATATTAACAAAATGTCGTGGCGCAGGGGCACAAACCGTGACTGTAAATGCGACTGGTTGTGGGTTCGATCCCCACTCGAGGAAATGATATAATTATTTAAATTTATATTTCGCGTATTATAAGCGCGATGTATGGGAATTTTAAGTAGAATATGAATTTTAAGTAAGCAGAAGGAAACTAGTGTTAACACGGTTCTTTCTGTCTACTCTGCTCTGTGCGGATTACAGCGTGAAGCTGATTTGATTGATTAACAAAAAAACATCTTAATAATAAGATTATAAAATACAATAAGGTTAAAAAATACATAAAAATACAAATAATATACAACAGAACTACACTTAGGTGGCAAAGATGACGATTACAAAAAGCCTACTGTTAAATATCAATACAACACAAAAATATGTTTAACAAAAATCTAAGTACTGGGGTGTCGATGATCCGAACAAATAGTGGGTCGTGGGCTCCCTATTTCTTCCCTATTTTAGTAACAAATACAATACAATACAACCATACATTCTCATATTTATGCATAGAATAATGAAGAACTTATCTAAATACATAATTATATAATATTCTATTTTGTAAAATGAAAAAAAAATTAAACATATTATTAACTCCATACAAATAGTGGTTGAAAAAAATAATAATTTTTAACTTATTGTCTATTAAGTATTGAATTGTTTAATTTCTGTTTTAATTAACGACAGTAAAGACATTGCGGGTTGAGCGGTAAAACTGAAGAGGGCGCTTGTCTTATAATTTAGTTTTTTTTTATTTTTTATTATGAGTTGTTAGGCGCCACAGACTTTTTGGATTGGTTATTAAAGTGATTAGTTATTAAAGTTGTTGTTTTTGCTTAATTTTTAATATGTGAAGTGAACATTTATTTTTTGAATGAAATATTATAACTTGGTTGCGGCATTTTAAACAAAATTTTACTTTTACGCTTCAAAATCTAATTTATAGAATTATCTAAGTAACAAATCATAATAAGAGCACTAATGCCACTAATGCCGTGTAGTTCAGAAGTTTAAAGACCATATCTACTAGTAGTCTGGAAAAATGATGGATCGTCGAATCGACTTAACGTTCGGATAATCGACACATTTTAATTTTTTTATTAAATCTTACTAGATGGCAATAATCTCCTAGCCTCCCTATAACCAGAGTCACTAGCTCCGTGTACGGTAGAAAAATGTATTGAATCCGTCGCCTCGCCCGCGAAAAGAACTCGGGGATTCCCCGATTCATCAACCAGGGGTTCCCTTAGTACGGCCCTAGCGTTCGGATACTCATGTACTAATAAATTATCGTATGTATAACTACCGCGGGTAAACGGGTTGGAATACCATTTTGACCTGCGAAAAACATTATTATTGTAGATATGAGAGTAGAGGGCGGTCGTGACGCAGCGGCACAAAGTGTGACTGTAAAACCGACTTATATATACCGATTTACTTAAATTTATATTTCCATTTCTTCGCTCTGGTGTCAAGGCTAAGCGCGGCGTTGAGTTCTGCTACTTAACACGCAATGCCTCCAGAATTCGGCAGAAGGGGGGAACGGAGTGTCTTTGCAGTGTGAAGCTGAATTTTATAAGGGTATATAAGTTATATATATATAAATATTTCCATTCGGCGAAAGTTCATTGAAAGAAAACAAAAAAGAAAGTAAAATAAAGATTTTAAGCCTAAAGCGGGGAAACAAATTATAATTTTTTACAACAAATAATGTGTTTATTTTTTTAGCACGCTGTTTCGAGTTACAATTGTAACATTACAGCATAATCAGATCATCATCATCAGTACGTTCTAAATAAATATTTTAAAATGTAAGTTTAAAATAATTGAAAATAAAGAGTTACCGTATCATGCCAGTTGGTTCTGGTATGGTCATGTCTTTACCTAGAAACCGTATAAGAAGTTCCATTACTTTCCTTTTTACAACATCTTCTGGTAGGGTTTCAACCTAAAATTCAGTAAAAAAAACCTTTTAAAACAAAAAGGTTAGTAATAAGTTTACGTTTGTTTGGCTGTCGTGGTGCAGTGTCAAAGGAGTGCGAATGGGTGACGGATTTAATTCCCACTCAGGGGAATGAAATATTTAATATTTTCATTTTCTCCCTGTAATAACTAGGCAAAGCACGGCGTTGAGTTTTAGCCACTCAACTCGCAATGCGTCGAAAACTCGGCTGAATTTGGGGAAGGAAATGTTTTAACACTAGGTTGCCAAATTCCTTCTGCCTTTTAGGGACTATGTGGAGAATTTTTAATATTATATAAATTAGGTAATAAGAAAGTAGTTTTAACATTTACACGTTTACACGTTAGCGTTTACACTTAATTTGTGAAAGCAAGCAATATATTTCACAATCACATATTGAGCCACTGTTCTCATCCATAATTCCGAATAAAAATATTAAAAAATTCAACATAAGAAACAATATAAAACATAGAACAAACATACCAATTTCCCAACTTCCCCACTAGTCCAAAATGTCAATGCTTTTTTTGCACCCATGGGAGTGCTGCATCCCAAAATCTTTGTAGTCCAATAATCTTCCTCCGCCACTCTCCTCCTATCCTCTCCGTTCCATAGAAAACTAAAGAATTTGCCGCTCGGCAACCATTGCTTGTCGAAACTCAATATAATTTTGTCCATTACACCGATGGACATTTTTTCTATAATTTTAACTTTTTCCTGTGGTAAGGATGGCACGAATAGTTTTGTGTGTCTAAAATTTAGATTTTTGGGTTTTTTAAACTTATTTAAGAAGGTTGTTTTCTTTTCTTATTTTATAAAGTAAGTTGCATGATGTATTTGTTACTCTCTTCTCGCCATTTTGGCCAATTTGGAGTAGTTAGCAACTATTTCTGTATAAGTATACAGAAATGCCTGCAATAAAACACATCTTTTTTCACGCACCGCCTTTTTTTTCAATTGAATAGCGGAGCTTAACCCCGCTCTTTATTTTACAGAGCCGGAAAATAAAAAAACTTAAGTAGGAATTGAACTCGTATGCTTTTCTACTATTGCTTGTACAGTCAGGTGTTTATCTACATGTTCCATTAAATTTGCAAGAAAATACAACAATAAAATTTGAACTCTTGAATTTCAGGCTTAAAAGTTTTTAAAACGGCTTCTCTAAACAGACTGTTTAAACAATATTTCTGTTTTATAAAAATTAGGAAGGCTATTCATTGTCGAAGAATATTTGTAGGATTCAAATGTTTTACTTAAGATCATTTGAATTTTATGCGGGATAACTACCGTTGTATTATTGTATTAAGCAATAAAATCGTAATTTCAGTTTTGAAAAGAGCAATTGTTGAATTTCTTGTCGGCTCTTTTCAGCAGAACTGCTCCTCTGCTGCCGAACCGGTGCACATTGGAATTCGATTCCAAAGGGCTTGTAAAAATATATTTGAATAAAGAATACTTGAATTTCAATTGAATTTTCTCCGAACAAGGATCGCACAAGCAAGCGTCGCGTACCTTAAAAACTTACCGTTCTTTCAAAACACCAAGAGACACTGTAACAATAACATTGTCCGCTTTATACAATTCGCCATCTTTACATACTACTTCTACACTTGCGGTAGACTTGTGTGGCCATTTTATGTGTACTACTTCTTTATTTAATTTTATTTCTAATGTTGGGTAACCTGGGCCGTTGTTGAATGTGTTCTGTGGCAGAATAAAATGTATAAAAAAAATATCGCAGCTAAATTCAAATCATACGTTTTAACATTCCAACATTGAGTGTATATCAACTGACAGACGAATGCCATCTTAGTCTACTACCACGTGTGACGTGGGACTTAAATGTCATTTAAAATGTGTAAAATGTGAAAATCGCGAAAACTAAAGATCTTATAATCTAGAGTTTAATTAGCCAGAGCGCTACCACACTATTTAAGGTATAAATGTTCAAAACTAGCTGACGCATCCCGAACTATATTATTCTTATAATTGTAAATATGTGAATAAAACTTAAAAATAGTGTAAAAAACTTTACCCCCGTCCAGAAGTTATTCAAAATGTATTTATGTGATTGAATATACAAAAATATTTTTATTAAAAACGAGGGTAGAAATGAAATTAATTCACACATTAAATATACTACATATATATATATATATATAATAACCTTTTATTTCTCTAATATTAAAATTGGCGTAAATATAGAAACATAGGCATCTGTTGGCGTCCATTGGGATCCTTGATTCTAATTCCAATTGAGTTGTGCCAATTGTGTTTGTGACAAAATATTTTTTTTATAGTAACTCAAAAAAATTACCGCAATATTTTTGGGTTTCATTCAATGACTTTATTCAGTGTTTATATCTATTTTTGTATATTCGAAGTAACGTAAATATACAGTACAGTCGACGAGTCGTGGCCGTTCTCAAGTTAGGCTTTCTGGTGTTTTCCTAATTTTTTTATAGAAAGCCGAAAACGCGATCGAAAAAAAATTTATGAAGAATAAGAAAATCTTAATATCAAATTCTATCAAATTTGTGCAGCTATCTACGGGTAATTTTAGGCCACTACTTGTCGACCATACTTTCTTTTTTTTTAATGGAAGAGACACGGCAAACGAGCGTGCGGGTCACCTGATGGTAAGTGATTACCGCCGCCCACGGCCCCGTGCAACCCCAGAGGAGCTACAGGTGCGTTGCCGGCCTATTAAGATGGGTTGGGCGCCGGGGCCCGGCATTACCTGATGCGAAACGCAGTGGCATAAAGCCACTACTTCACGCCGGTTTCAAATGCCGGGGGTGGTAATGATCCGGTCGAGTCTGCCCATGCGTGTTGCCATTGCTGGCGACGTGACTCTACCACACGTACTTTAGTCGCCTCTTACGACACCACAAGTACCAGGATGATCCTATTCTAGGCCGGGATCACACGGCACAAATGTACTGTAACTGTACTGTCCATAATGATAATATTTATTTTACAGAAAACGTGTTTCAGATTTTTCTATACTCTTAATATCGTAGAAATAAAGAACTTACCAATAAAAGTTCAAAGAATGTTTTATATCCATATCTATGCCAGCTCATGTGCTGATCACCGTCAAGTTCCTCATAATTAGTTTGAGCACTAACGTCATTCCAATCGTTAGAAGCCTCATAATTATTAATAATTAGATTCATCAATTCTAGAAATTCTGCTAGGAAGTCCTCATCTTTTAGTATTTTGGGATGATTTTCTTTTAGATAGCCCATCAAACTAAAATTACAGTTTATTTTTTTACAGCCAAAAAGAAGCAAGGAAGCAAGAAGAAATGAAAACATTAAAAATTTCATTTCCTAGAATGGGAATTGAATCCACAACCGGTTGCGCCCCTGCGCCACGAATAGCCTCATTTACTATTACTAGCACTGATTATTCATAAAAATAAATTATAGATAAAAGTCATTAAAATCTTTTAGGTAAGCAATTAAAATAATTATTTGCAAAATATTTGTGGCACGTTTATTTCCTAACATTAAAGATCATGTGTATTTTGTTTAAAAATATATTATAATATAAATAGATAAATAAATAAAGTTTTAGGAACGAAAATGGAAAGAAGCATATAAACAAAAGTATACGTTACTAACTGGCAACAAACGAGAGAAAGCAAACTGCTTAAATTAAAAACTGCAGCGCAATGTATACGCCCACGTTGTTTAAGTACATGTTATTGCTCTAAATATGCAGATATGAAATATAAATATAAAGATATAAAATATTAAAAGAGTGAAAGATAACTGTATACAAATAAAAAGATTAAAAAATAATATTGTTAGCGTACTCGTGTAAAAGACGGTAGATTTAGGTGAAAAAGATGATAAAAGCAGTGGATTTGTGTCAAATCTATTGCTTGTCGGCGACGGCCCCTATTGGAAGGAAACTAGTGTGAAGTATTGTTATTAGGTGATACATCTCACTTATTGCAATTACGTAGTATCCCTTTCCAAATAGTTTAGAAACATATGGACGATGTGCTTTTTACTAGTCATTCATTGCTTATCCGTCCAGAATATAAAAACTTACCTTCGAGTAATAAATTTGCCTAAGGTCTCAGGTTTTTCTGGTGGACTATCAACAACTGAAAGACAATAATCGAAGAGCTCATTCAGTAGCGTATCGTTGCCTAACGTCCCATCTGATTTGTACACGTGAAATGATAAGTCTTGGGGAACTACTGATATGTTATTCTTAATTGCCATCTCATATACTCTACTATTGACTGTGCCGTGAATCCTGGAAGATCAGATGAAATATATTTGCAAGATAAGTGGGTAGGCCATAATGTACAACATATAATTCTAATCTTAAATAAAACGTGTTCAAATCTACCACTAGATGGAATAAAATGTAATTCGGATAAAAATCTTATTTATCTTCTAAAGATCAATAAATCTTCAAGTAAGCTCCACTTTCGCGGACAAAAAGGTGTTAAGAAGAGAACATTTTTGTTTCTGCTTTACTACGTCTGTCTACGCTACATACATGAAATTGACGTAAAAGATTTATTTCATAATACGTAAGCATAGAAGGAAACATTGGATGGAAAGAGTTTTTTTTAAGAATTTAATCAAATCTTACCTTACGTCTATTAATTATATATTAATATTCCAAAAATAGTGAGCACTAACCATTCAGCACCTTCCTCTATCACACCATCACCAAATGAAACTGTCTTTACTCTTCCACCGACCCTGTTTTGAGCTTCCAGAGCCAGTACTCTTTTTCCAGCTTTGGCGAGAGTAGACGCAGCTGTAGCACCCGCGGAGCCCAGGCCGATGATTATCGTATCATATGAGTTAAGCATGGTGGATCTGAGGAAATGTAATTACTTTGTAGATCTTGCATATAGGTGAGCTTTTCTGAATTTAAGCTTCAGAAGCTTGTCCTTTGATCAGATACTTCATTTAAACTAGCGGCTTTAATACCAAATTTCGCCCCCCTTTTAAGTGTATTATTTAAGATTTAACCACAAATGTATAGATTTTAAATTAATGAACTATAAATAATTATTTTCCAGAGGTAAAACATTTACTTAAATTTATATTTCCATTTCTTCGCTCTGGTATCGAGGACAAGCGAGGCGTTTAGTTCTGCCACTCAACATGCAATGCCTCCAGAATTCGGCAGAAAGTGGTGAACGGAGTGTCTTAACATTAGGTTCCTTCTTCCTACCCTGCAGTGTGCGGGATACAGCGTGAAGCTGAAGCTGATAAATATAAAATAAAATAATCTTACTGAAATGTATTATTTAATTTATTATTAATGTCATGTGAATGTTGAGAATTATACTGAAAATATCTTGATAATGGCGACTGCAATATCTTACATTACAATGCTACATAAACATTGTTACATATCGTCACCCTATTTATTTTTCAAATTTGAAAGTGTTAACACATTTATGGCGTAAGAGCCATGAAACCAGAGCTTCGTTATGTTATAAAAGCTGAACGTGTCTCTGCGCATACACGCAACACCGGTAAGTACTATGGAATATGAGATTTGGATGGTGTTTACTTAGGCAGTTGGTAGTTAAAGTTCTTATATATTTTCTTGGGAATAATATTAAAAATTACGTTATCCAATGTCATGGTCTTAACATGGCTTTAGTCCGACCGTTAAAAGGGCGTCTGACCTCTAAACCTTCATTAATTAAAAGTAGTTACGAATATAATATACAAAGTTATAACAATAACAATTTATTATTCATTAATTAGTTAGAAAACCTGTATTTGCTATTAATATGTTCCTTAGCACTTAAAGCTGCTTTCGGCAAAGAATAATATGAATAATGAACTGTAGAGCATATTTTCTTCTTAATTGAGTATTGTCTGGGAATAATTGTGAAAACAATTAAAATTCTATAGAGCAGTCATATTATAAGTATTTCATAAATATTGATATATTGCATGATGATGAGTTTATACATATATTCTAAGGGTTAAATACAAACACTAAAAAAGACCAGTATTATTTAAAACTAATTATAGAGGCGGGGTACAGGCCGTCCTCCGTAGATCGACGATCTAAGATAGCGGGATTTCGCTGGATTCAAAGGGCTCAGGACCGGACGGAGTGGCGACCATTAGAAGAGGCCTATGTTCAGCAGTTGACTTGGACTGATGGATGGATCATTGATATATAATACACCATTAGTATCTAAAGTAGCTGTACTTAGGATAGACGGAAATAAAGGTCCCTGAGACATAATTTTTCTTAACTTGACATTAACATTAACTTTTATAATCCAGTTTAATCTGTTATTGTTTATTAAAAATATAGTAGAAAAAATTAATATTTTCCAACAGAATGGTGCTGCGGGATCTAGAACTATATCAGGTACCCATTTTTTTTTGCTTTTAGGATGATAAATAATATTTAATATTTAAAGCTTACATGTTTGAAAAGATTATTCAGTGAATATCGCCATATCAAACACATTTGGCGACAAAAATAATATTTGACGATATCCGTCATTGGCCAATGATAGAAATGCTTCTAATATTAGCCAGCATATTATATTGCCATCATTACTTTCAGGATCTCCAATTTCAAGACGCAATTTCATACGTCAGAAAGATTGAAAGATTCTCCTTATTCTCCTATACCCAGAAAGCCAGAATAAAACAATAAGCTCTGTCTATCGTCATGTTTTAAATTATCCCATTAAATTAATATATTACGATATACATGACTTGTATTTACAGTATTTAATTTAAAATCGGCAGCATATCTTTGGACCTTTGGACAGAGTCAAATAGCAAAAATAAGAATACTTCATACTCACATTTTATTATGGTTGTCAAACAGAGTAAAACCGGAGTGCACAGACCGGCGGAAATATCTGACAAAGAACATGATTCTTCACATCATAGTATTGTAAAAAAAAACATGATACAAAGCCCTTGCATATTTCTTAATCTCCATATGGTAGTGGAAAAACAAGTATTGTGTGCGTCAAAGGATCATGGAGTGAATAATAGGTGGGTTGTTCTTTATAATATAGTTTCTTTTACGACAAGACTGACAATGTTTCGAACTATGCAAATAATATAAATTTGGAAAAACTCATCTATATCATAAACAAAGGGGTGTAACATTTAACTCATTTCTAGTCTAAAAATGTATTTCTTTTAAAATATTTTAATAGTTTTTTAAAAAAGCCTTGTCGCGGGTTATTTTATTTTTATTTTAAACAATATAAGTAAATGTAGGTAGGATGCGATACGGCGTCGCGTGATTGTAGGGACCGGATACGCGACAGCTCATTTCAATTTCGAACTGCTTTATAGTAATACTAGCGACCCGCTCGCGGCTTCGCCCGCTTTAACCACAGAATTAGTTACTTAAAACACTAAAGTTATATTCATGTTTTAATATACCTATTATGTATGTTTGCAACGCACTTAAGATTTCTAATGTGAAAATTATTAAAACCTTAGATCGCATTTTCCTACCTCCCATAAGAGAGATGCAACTGTCAATATATTAATTTCTTTAAACTTTTGACTTAAGGAGTCTTTAGGGCCTAAGTTATGGTTATAGCTATATAGTTATAGTTATATCGATACTTACAATAAAATCCTAACTCATCGGTGTCTGTACATGGAAGATATATTAGAAAAATTGTTATAACGGACATTTAAAAATGTAATAGAACTTGGTCAGTTTGTCTGTTTATCTGTGCGTTCACGATAATCTCAGAAAGGGCTTAAACGATTTAAGTGCAGTTTTGTAATTTGTCTAACTTCCTTTAAATATTTAGTATTAGTTTTATTTTAATTGGTTCACACAAAATTAAAACCAGATTCACGCTGTATCCAGCCTATAGCAGGGTAGGTAGAGGGGACTTAAGTGTTAAGATACTGCGTATGATATATGACTGACATGCGAAACGAAAATATGATTAACATTCCTCCAAGTGGGAATCGAACCCATAACGTCACGTTACAGGCACAATTTTGTGCCCCTACGCCACGACGGCCTTTGATATTTATACAGAATGGAAGCGTCAGCGCTTCTTTTACGGGGACAGTATATTTAAAGAAATTAATCAAGATACCTCCCTCAACAGTTTAGACGTAGGATTTTTTGATGTTTATCCAAACTTATATTTCGTGTGACGCAGTTACGCATAGATACAAATAACGTAATCACATACTACTACAAAATATTACTAAAGATTAAGCAACTTTGAACTTTGTCGCCAATCCCTACGACTCGTATGCGGCGGTTTCCCCTTGATAAGCCTTTGTCTGTTTGCGTCTTTAATGACAAATAGCGTTTTATTTTAATATCAACGATAATATATAATTTATTTTGTATAAAAAATAACTTTTTCAGTTTTGGGATTTTTTAAATTGTATTAGGCTTTTATAGAGTAGTTAAAACTATGGTTTCATTTAAAGTGGCGCTGACAAAAATACTATATAATTGAGCATATTTAATATCTATAGTGATTTTTAGTGAAACCAATAGTTATTGCAAAGAATTTAAACTACCAACATTCTTATCGTTAATAAATTATTTTTTTCAAAATAAAAAAAATTGAATATTTTGAATATTTTCGCTCCATTATGACGAAAAACTTAGACAAAATAGTCTAATTTTTTCGTTCAATTCAAAATGTTTAAAATTAAAAGTTAAAAAATATTGATCGAAAATAATTATTCTGTAGAAGTATTATATGTCCTGTTTAAACTTGTTTTTTTATGATATTATGTAGAATAATATAATCTATAGAGGAATCACACATTCCTCTTCACACTTTTTATTCTTTAACTATAATAAGTAAATATATTTTTTAGAGGTTACTCTGTACTAAAATGGCAGCTCTGTTCCCGCATTTATGTCCCTGATATATCGATATAAATAATAGAAATATAAATCATTGGAAAGAAAAGGAGAACCGCAATTATATTGCATTTTTTCTTTTTTTCATACTTGAAATGTATTAATAAATTTACATACAATTCATTTGTTTTGAATATAACATTAAGGTTGATTCATAAAATATATTTGGTACTTCCTTAGCATGATTATTTCATGTATTTTTTTAGATACAAAGTTTTGATTAAGCTCTCTTGAAAAATATATCTATTGTAAATGAATGTAACGTACCTATGTGCCAATTATTAAAATCAATCTAAACACAATATCAACTTTTATAAACTATAGCAACCAGCTCGCGGCTTCACCCGCTTAAATTTGTGAATTATTTGTTTGTTTCGGTACAGGGAATTACGTTTCTGTTTTAATAAATAATGTATGCTTGCAGCGCACTTATGATTTCTAATGTGAAAATTATTAAAGCAAAAAAATATTATTGGGAGCAATTAAGAAAGTAATAGAACCAGAAACAATAATATTTGTAAATTTTGTTTGTTTGTTGGTTTTTCTGTTAGTCGACACTTGTCTCAGAAACGATTTAAGCGATTTAAAGAGCTTAGACGTGAGCGTGGTGTGGGAGCGGTAAAATCGCTTTAATTGTTTTTATTGTAACATTCGTCATGTATGAATGGTGTAATGATTAAAAAACTGACCTTTATAACTATTTATTTATATCCTCATAGAGAAATGATAGCTTTTTTGGGCACTGACTGACTGAGGTAAGACACACGCAGAGCCGTAACCGCTGATGGGAGAAAGGTGAAGCTTGGACAGATGTTTATTTTAATAATCTGGAGATCCACTAATAAGGGATTTTGAAAATTTTTTACCCTAAACGCATGAAATAGGGGTTGAAAGTTTGTATGGATTTTTTTTAAAACAGCACCGATTTTTATAAAATTTGAAAGACTCTAAAATATTTCATTGAACACGTGTTTCATGGTTTTTAGAATTCATCCCCTAAGGGTTCAAATACGGGGTTGAAAGTTTATATGAAAAAATCTTTGAATCGCCACCGATTTTATAAAAAATTAAATTCAGACTGTTAAAAATATTTTATTAAACACGCGTTTCCTGGTTTTTTTAGAAATCACCCCTAAGGGTGCTAATAAGCAGGCGAAGTTGCGTGCGCCCGCTAGTTTTAAGATAAAAATTAAAATAATATATAGTATCTTATATATTATATTGTTATATTGTAATAACATATAATAAATTTATAAAAATGAGAATGAATTGTTTTGTTTAATAGCTCCTGATAGTTATTACAACGAATGCAAGGAAAGATCATTTTAGAAAGTTGTTTAATTTATATTAGAATTATAAAAACTACTAACATTTTTATGGTGAATAAAATATTTTATCAAATAAAATATTGTCTGTGTTTTCCACCTGAAAAACACTAAGGGGAGAAAAAATATTAAATATATATATATATATAAAAATATAGATACCACATTAGTATCGATACTATTGTACTGGTAAAAATAAATGAAAAAAAATGATATACTACGTACAGGATACCTTTGTATGCAAAGTTTAAAGCTATTCATTATGACAGAATATAAAGTATATATATTTTAGATGTCCCTCTGTACCACGATGGCGGCTCTGTTCTAGCTTGCACATTTTCCTTTGAAAATTAGTTATTGTAACATAACTCTAACAGATAACATGGCATTGGCAACTTTATGTAGATATTGATGTCTTCTATGAAATTGTAGTACATCACTTTGCTCTATTGTCAATAATTTCCACAGCGTACGCGATATAAGGTTTTTTTTGGTATTGTTTTACACCTTAATCGTCTAATTGTAAAATAATTTTCCAAATAGGCCTCGTAGTTTCGGGGCCTATTCAAATCAAATAAGGAAACAAAAAATCTAATTGTCTTAATAATTTTAGTGATATCGATGCACCTCCCCCTACCCCCGCAGAGATACTCGCCACGGTGCGCGAGGCCACACGACACACACTCCGCATTTTTTATTATTACATGATTTTCTTTTGGTTTATATTTTTTAATTCGTTCTATCTTTTGAACGGGATGTCCGATTTTATTAATTTAAAAAGTATCTTACAGGTATTGAAATTATCTTCAATAAAATATCACTTAATAGGATAAGGATTAATGCAGAGGTATGAATAATATGGTTTGATTATTGTCGGCAATTTTGATAACTTATAAAATATAAAAAAATGGTTATATTGTCATAACTACAGTAGTTGGACATATGCTATCGCGGACTTTTTCATAGATATTGATGCGCTCTATAATACTGTAGAACATTGTTTTGTTCTATCATCAATAGTTTTCGCAGCGCATGCGATGATAGAATTGTTAAGATCAATTTCTTCTCACCTTGGGTTACATTATTGCATTTTTATTAGGGATCTCTATTTTTTTTGAAAATGTAATATAGCCTATACTGATCAGTAAAGATGCAGCTTTCTAATAGTGAAAAAAATATTGAAATCGGTCCAGTAGTTTTTGTGTGAAAACTCTACAAACATACACACATACATACATACGTACATACATACATACAAAAATACAAATCTTACCTCTTTATAATATTAGTATAGATAGATTGAAAAAATATCTATTTATTATTCTTTTAAAATATTTAATTGGTTATATAAAGGTACAAGAGACCCCATATTGGGGTTTTTGTACCAGATGATTATAACTTAATATGCAGAGGAGGCAGTAAGAATTTGCCTTGAATATTTTTGGAATCAAGATGGCGCCGTAACAGAGAGCATGGGTCATCACTTAAGACATGGTTTTTGTACCAGAGTCCTATAAAGTGAGATGGTGAAGGGGCAGTAAAAGTTCGTATAAAGTATTTTTGAAAATCAAGATCGCGCCGTAACGGAGTGCTCGGTGCTTCCTTTAGTCAGGGCAATAACGTTTTTATTTAATTTAACAAGTGCTAACCGGACAATTCGATTTATGTATAGCCGTGAACCCTTTAGTATATGAACCCCTATTTTTTTAAAAACATTCATTTTTGTTTTTTAAATATGGTGTTTCATTAAATATCTTTTTTATTTCTTATTGGATAATAATAACTGTTACAGGGGTAAGAAATTGATGGATTCCCAAGAGTAAAAATAGGTACTAAATTGAGGCTGTCATGGTGCAATGGCACAAGCTTGTAACTGTAACTGTTAGCAAGTATAAATAAGTATAAAAATATATAATATTATATTTAATATCTTAAATAAGAATATTAATAATAATATATTCTATTTTAGATTTTTTATCCATACATTGTTTCCTTAGTACAACTTGCTGCTTAACCTATGTTAGTTACATTTTTTTTATAAATTAGTCAATAAATTATACAACTCTAATGTTTATCACAGACAAAGTCTTAAAAGAACTTAATTATTCACTTTTTCGGGCATTTTACACTTTCACTGGTAAAATTTAAAAAAAAACATGTTACCAATTTAAAAACAAAATAACAAATATTATATATTGTATGATACTTCTTACACAATGGCAAGCGAAATCATTGTTTACTACTAATAATAATGAGTGAACTAAGCTGATTAAAAACGTAATAGAAGACATAAGATATAGAAATAAACAATATATGAAAATTTATTCACAATGGCAATACATTCTTGTAATAAATTATCATAACTAGTCTTAATAATTCATGAAGTTGTAGTGCAGGGACATAACTATGTTATTGTAAATGTGACAGATTGTAGGTTCCATTCCTATTTGAGGGACTGAAATATAAATATTTTCACTAGCTCACTCTGGTAACAAGAGTGTGTTGTTGAGTTGAGTCATTCAAGATGTCATGCCATGCCCAGGTTTCTTCTGCTTACTACTACTAAAAACTAAAAACAAAGGTTTAAGGTTCCACTTTAAATTGAATAAAAGCTCACTTCTGTTCTCCAAACTTTTCTTGGCACAGACACTAAATTTGTTCCCTTCAAATTTAAACAAATGCAGTTCAGTACTTTACAATTGAGCATATTGCACTGCCAATGTCTAACTACATTTAATTTTCTAGTTGTAGTAAAAAAATGATTATATTCCTAGTTTAGGGTAGCATTCTTTTCATATTTTTATATAACTAATATATAGTTAATATTTTGAGTCAATGTTTGAATTTTATTAATTATAAATCAGCTTCACGCTGTATCCCACGCCGCGCTATGCCTCGAAATCAGAGCGAAGAAATGAAAATATAAATTTGATGAAATATTTCATGTTCTCGAGTGGGGATCGAAACTACAACCAGTCGATTATGCAGACACACTTTGTGCCTCTGCGTGCCACAACTGGCCTCAGGTTTATGTTTATAATATAAATAAATCTACATAGCTAGCAAATAACGTCAAATTAATATTAAAAACATAATAAATGAAATGGCCACATACCTTAAAATATCTGGTGTTGTAAAAAAATTCTTTAAAATGAATTATATAATTCAATTTTTGAGTCCCCGGCGTATAACAGATGTTATAATAGAATATATAAGATAAACGCGTTTATTATATAGTAGGAGAACGTTTGTGATAAGCTATTTTGACATCTGTCAAATGCACGCACATATCATTTGAAGTTTCTGTTTTAGTTCAAAAATTATGTATAATGAAGAACGTTATATTCCCAGGTTCTCTCTTTCTCTGCCATGTACAATTTTGTTTCGTCATACTCTCTGTGGTTCTGAGGTTAATTGGTTATTACTTCAAGCTTTTTAGTTATAAATGATACGATTGATTTATGGTAAGGAAACACGGTAAGCAAAGTGATTATAAGATATAAAGGAAAAAGATCCAAAAAGTTTATTTATTTAAATTAAAATTATAATAATAAGTCACACAGAGCGTCGTATTGCCGCGTCGTCCTTTTTATACACATTGGTGTCATTCCCTCTAATATTCAATTTTATACTAATTGACATTAAGCCATGTGGTATACTGACACAAGTATATTTCGGCACTGGTCGTTTTTTTTCCGAGAAAGACTTGCGCGGCCGGAGTCAGCAGCGTACACTGTGCTATCATCTGCATAGCAATGAATGCTAGTATCCTAACATGTCATTGATACGCAGGAGAAACAGCGTAGGGGACGGCACGCAGCCTTGGAGATCGCCAGCGTTCACAGCCATGTGTTGCATTGTGTGTGCAAGAACCGTCGACAGCGATCTTGATGCTGCGCCTAGTGAGAAAGTTGGCGATTCACTTGCATGGGATCCTATGGAGGGAAGTCCATAGGATGGAAGTTTAGCAAGGAGCTCCCCACGCCACACTCGATCAAAGGTCTCGCCATGTCCAAGCTAACTGCTTCTAGGTATGCAAACACGAAGCTACCTCCACATAAGCACCGCTAAGGGCATGCCGTGGTATGTCCGGTCTATATAAAATGAGAAGTTTTGAATGTTTGATTTATACTAGGAATACATTAGAAACGACTACTTCGTTTCTTATATATAGTAGGCTAACACATCTGTGTTTATCTTGAATACTTATTTTTAATAAAAAAATATTATTTTAAGTAGAACGTATGTGTAGTACCTACGGAGAAAAAGTGATATATTTATTTTAAAATCAAAATATTAATATAAAATACACAAAAACACACAGATTCTGACACTGAACATGCAATGTATTGAGAATTAGGCGAGCAGAGCTAAGTGACCTCAAGCGGATTGACACCTCCCAGGTTTTACACTGGCCATTTACCTACCTCAGCCTACCCTGCTCATGTAGCAAAAGATATACAACGTGAAGATATAGTGTGGAAGAGTGTGGAACTTAGTCATTTACTCTTCATTTACTCTCAAGATGCTAGAGATATATACAAAATTAAGTTTTATAACAAATATGAGGCCAGAGGCCAGTTGTGCACTGTAAAAGCGACTGATTGTGGGTTCGGTCTCCACCCGTTATATTTTTATTTCTTCGCTTTGGTGTTAGGCCAAATAGGCATTGAGTTCCGCCACTCAACATGAAATATTTCCAGAATACCGTGGAAAGTGGAAAACGAAGTGCCTTAACTCTAGGTTCCCTCTGCCTACCCTGCTGTTTATGGAATACAGCGTGAAGCCGAAGTTATACATCGTAAGGAATGTAATAATATATAATTATATGAGTCACCAATAAGTGAGACCGAACAGACTTCATATGTCAAATATAGGAATTATAAACAAAAATAATGCTTTTAATATTTTTACACAATATATTTTTATTTATCTATCTTCGCATTTAGTTTTAAATATAACGAAGAATTCTCTCTGCTTCCCGCTTTCCCGTATAACTCGCTCCATCAACAGTTGCATAATGATCATAGTTTGTCGCCTCTCCCGCGAACAGCACCTTGGGAATCCCCGATCCGTCAACTAGTGGTTCCCCTAAAGTCAGTCTTGCTTTCGGACACTTGTAGAATAATAAGTTATCGTAAGTATAACTGCCACGTGTGTATGGATTTGAGAACCATTTTGTTCTGAAAAAAAATTGAATGTGAGTTTGGCATAGCTTAATGATAACGTGACATATTGTGAAATATTATATGTCTCCAGTCGTGTGTTTGTTTGCAGCTGTAATAATTTTTTAAATTAAAAATATAAGAATTAAATTTTGCTATAAAAATTGCCATAATAATAATAATAATAAATAATTCCCGCAGGGCAGCTTGTGGCGAGCTGTTGGGGAGTGGCGACCCCACGGACCTGAGTCCTCCGGAGGGGAATTGTAATCTATCCCCCGCCTCTGGCTTGCCTTTATTGGCTGGCAGAGTGGAGCGCAAGAGCTATATGCTCGAAAGGGTGGAAGTGCTCAATCTGCGTAATAGCGGGGAAACCCGCTCACGAGCTCCTCGTGATGGTGAAACCGGTGCACACCTCTCTACACCCTTAGCCGACCACGCCGATGTTGCGCCCAAGGCACTACGCCGCTTTGTGGGGGCCCATCTAGTGGGAGGCGAGTCACCGTCCGCCAACCATTCAATTTGAGACTATTGTAAAGGCGGACGTCCGTTAGTCTCACTCAATAGCCCAGTAGCCAGTCCATCCAAATTCCATTCCATAGTTCTAGTTTAGATTTCCACATTTTCCATAGTTCCTACGCATTAACCGGCGACCATCTCTGGGTCATCTTACCTGTGGTTACGCAGAGATGGATCCCGGCTGATGCGTCACAGCAAAACATTTGTATATTCTCTAATGGGCCTCTACGTGTTGGACCTGTGTCCCCACGCAAGCCTTCCAAAGGACCGGGTTCTTTTGAACCCGTGAATTATGACAGAGAAACATAATAATAATAATAATAATTAACTCTTTATTGTACACCCAAGAACAGATATAGAAATACAATAAAAAATATATAATAGCAATCTCTGCCAGCCAACCTTCGAGCAGAGAATTATCATTTTATCTTCAAAATCACAATTTCCATGCAACCGAGTTACAGGTGTGCTAAGTATAAGCTTTAGTTTAACTTTAAGCTTATTTCTGGTATTAATATTAACTATCTGGTACATCACCAATTTTGGTAAAATCATTAATATTTTTCTTAACATACATAACATTTTTAAAAATGTATTGAAATGCAACCGTCAATATATTAATTTCTTTAAACTTTTGCCTTCACGAGTCTTTAGTGCCTAAGTTATAGATTCCACGAATAGCTCGCTTCTGCAGAATAAATACTGATATATTATATTGATACTGAATACCGGCTGTATTATCCCAAAGTAAAATCCCATAGGACAATACAATGGAAGTAGCTAAGGTAAACAAGTCGAGCTCCATGTCATTTAAGAATCTTATTTTTTTTGAAAGCTGTGGAGCTAAGTCTATTCGCTATTCATCAACATGAGGTTCCCACTAGAGACGCCTCACTTACAAAATTCGACACCAGGGCTTTTTTTTTTTTTCGATCTTGAGGTTAATGCTGTTAGCCCTATTGGCTTTTACAGCGACACCGGGTGGGTAGGGAAGAGGGTACTCTGTCCCAGAAGAAATGCAAGCACTACGTGGCTGCTTGAGAGGAGTCGAAAAGTGGGAACGACCGAGGTAATTCGCGCTATCAGAACACTGACGTGAACAAGGCAACATCTTGGGAGTGACTGAGACACTGTGGGCCGGGAGAACACCAGGGCTTCTTAGTACCAGTACATAAAAATACCAGGGTCGAAAACCAGGGCTAAAATACTTACAAGTATAGTTAGTAGGGGCACTATCAGTATCTATAAGAAAGAGATGGCAATACGTAATCGCGTGTTAATAAAGTTGCGCAAAAAATTGGTCCGTGTGAAAAGTTCTTCAGACTTGGAAAAGAGTGAATTCAGTGTCAGATCTATAATTTATGCGCTCACACTGGCTGTGCAGATGAAATAAATCAGAGCTCTTTTTGATTAAATTTAATACATTTAATTTGGCTCAAATTGTTAAATTTGCGTTTATTCGGAATATATTTTTTTGAAATATTGTTTCTGCAATTTTTTTTTTATTTTTTAGTGAATCGTCATATAGATAAAAACATAAATATCAAGATTGATGTATGTTTTGCATTTCTTTTACTTTTCATCCTGGACCTCACACCAAAACACCACCTTCTTATACGTGTATACGTGTTCTTATAAGTAAAGTATAAAAATATTCTCACATTATAATTCCAGTCGGGTCTGGTACTGTTATGCCGTCGCTCAGAAATTTGCGCAGAAATTCCATAATTGTGGCCTTGACATCTTCTTCTGGTAGAGATGCAACCTATAATAAAATTATAAAAAGTATCATAGTATTGACCATTGAGGTCAGCTTTAAATGTAGTTGGTGCTGTTGTTTCGATTCTATCTCGGTAATTGTTTTTCATTTCCTTGCGGTGGTAACAAGACAAGCCGTAGCGATGAACTCATACACTCAACTCGCAATGCGTCAAAATTAGGCGTTGTGTAAAGAATGGACTGTTCTGCCTACCTTGATCCATGCGGATTACAAGTTAAAAGGAAAAAAAAAATTACGTCATAACTTACCAATTTTGATATATAACCTCTAGTTTGACATGTAATAACACGTCTTGACCCAACCGGGGTTGTGCACTCTCCTATAGTAGCAGTCCAAGAATCTTCTATTTTCAGTTTCGCTCTTTCTTCATCTCTCCAAAGGAAATTATACGATCTACCATTAGGAAGCCATTCTTCGTCAAAACTTAAAATCACCTTTTCAGCGACTCCAAAAGATATTATATTGATGGCAGTTGTTTTTTCTTTGGATAATGGTGGAGAGAAGAGCGTTGAGTAACTGTAATCGATGTTAAAAATTAATTTTACATGGGGCTTTGCCTCCGTAGTCAAATCGAATAACTTAGAATTCATTATATGTGTGAATACATGACACTTTTTGAGTCCGGCAGATAACTTTAACCACAACTACAACTAAGTAATAAAAAAATATACTTAGATCTTCTAGTCTATTTGTTACTGATTGCTTTGCTTATTGACCGTTTTTAATTTGTCTGTTTTATTATAAGATAACCGCATATCTAGGTAGGCAAGGGAAACCTAGTGTTAAAACACACTGCCCCTACGTTTCGTCAATTTTTGAGATTATAGATGGAATTCGAATAGATAAAACGTCGTGCTTTGTTTCGTACCAGAGCGGGGAAATGAAAAATAATTACCCCCGAGAGTGTATCAAATCTACAACTATAGCGTTAACAGTCAGACGCTGACCTTAAAAATCAGTAAGCTAAGTAAAGGAATCAAGTACTTTTCTTTTAAAACTCCAATAGAAACAGTAACAACTACGTTGTCAGCGGTATACACGTCGCCGTCTTTACAAATCACTTCGACATCTCCTGTAGAATTTTGGGGCCAATTAATGCGAACCACTTCTTTGTTTAATTTTATATCCAAAGTCGGTAACCCTGGGCCGTTGTTGTAAGTGTTCTGGAAAATTACACGTTTTTTTTACAGTTTCATACTTTTTTCACATAGGTAATTTAAATTTAAATTCATCATTCTTTAATTAAGTAGATTAGAGATTTAATTAAGTAAAGATGCATCCATTACGACAGTAATGGATTTTAAATCATCGAATGAACATACAATATAAAGTTACCACTGGCTCGGAAGGCAGTTCTGTTAAGACGAGCCGGTGGAGCGAGCTTTTCAACGTAAATTTTAGCAAAGAGAACCTAGTACTACCATATTCCTTTGGCGTTCAGTTTTACGTCATATGTAATGTATAAAAAATTAGGCAGTGCATGTTGAGTGATACAATTGAAGGTTGTGCTTTTTCTTGGTACCGCAGGAAAATCTAAATAAATAATTCATAAATTCTATGGAGGCTCATATCCACAATCATTGCGCATTGATAAGGAAAAGCGAAGAAAATTAAGTAATTTGTCAGTACATCGCTCCAAATGGTAATTGATTCCCAAATCATTGAATATGAAAATAGACAAACTAAACATAACGTACGTACGTACGTACATTACATTATAGAAATTAAAAACAATCTAATATTTTAATGTTTATATTAAATAATATATATTTTGAGGCCAGTCGTAGCGCAGCGGTACGAAGTGTGACTGTAAAACCGACTGGTTGTGGGTTCGATATTTACGAAATATTTACTTAAATTTATATTTCCATTTCTTCGCTCTGATGTCGAGGCTAAGCGCGGCGTTGAGTTCTGCCATTCAACACGCAATGCCTCTAAAATTTGGCGGAAGATTATGAATGGAGTGTCTTATCTCTTAACACTAGGTTCCCTCTGCCTACTCGGCTGCGTGTGGGATGCAGCGTGAAGCTCTTTTAATTTGATTTAATATTTTTTTTATTGAATAATGTTTTGGCTCGTGACGTGGTTAGAATGTTTTATCGTGAATGTTTGAACGTCGAGTAACTTAATATCTATTAGAGATTCAGTGTGTGATAACAGTGTCAAAAAAACCTTAATTTGCAACAATTGAGTTTTATATTATGCCATATACTAATCATACATCAAGCCGTAGAACATTATATCAACGACCAACACCGTACAAGCATACGATTATGTACTACGACACGGCGTCAGTCACGACATACTAAGTTAATTTCGCTCTAATATTTCGCATAAGCCCACTACGTCAGCCTTTGCGACGTCAAGCAACATTAAATATTGTAATATTTGTAAAAGCTCAATTTGTTTCACAATATGTCGTCCCTACATATATTTTGCAATTATAAAAATTTATGAGAATAAAAGAATTAATGAGTGAGTGGTAAGAGACCTCCTGTCATCGATACTGAATCAACGGAGATAAGCGCAGCTTACCTCAGTTGACTCAGTATCGATGATACCTACGAGGCGGCTTGCGTCTTGGCCGGAACTCCGCCATGGGACTTAGAGGCGAAAGTACTCGCGTCATTATATCGATGGCGCGAGGAAGAGCGGATTCGGGGCTCGAGCCCGGTGCAGCGGCAGATCGCGCTGCGCCGAGACAAGCTCCATCAGGTTCTGGTGGCGGAATGGCGGCAAAGGCTTCTACGCCCTACCGCCGGCCTCAATACCGTCGAGGCGATCCGGCCAGTACTCGAGGACTGGCTCGGGAGAAGGCACGGCTCCCTGTCGTTTAGGGTAAAGCAGGTGCTGTCTGGGCACGGCTGCTTCGGCAAGTACCTGTGCCGCATAGACAGAGAGCCGGACGCTCGGTGCCGCCACTGCGTCCATTGCGGGGAGGACACGGCGCAACACACGCTCGCCGAGTGTGTAGCTTGGGAAGAGCAGCGCCGTGTAAAATAAAGTAGGGGGCGATCTGTCGCTGCCTGCCGTAGTGCGTAGGATGATTGGTAGCGCAGAGTCTTGGGACGCAGTGGCGTCCTTGTGCGAGGACGTGATGTCGCAGAAGGAAACTGCGGAAAGGGAGAGGGAGATCTTTGCTCCCTTCTCCGGCCGCAGAAGGCGCACAGGACGCATGAGAAGGGCGGACAACGCCCTTTTCCAGCCCCCATGAATGGGTCCAGGGGCGAAGGACTTGGGGAAGTCCTCGCCCCCCTATTCGATAGACCCGTATTGCAGGCGCGCGCCTCTGGGACGACGCACGGGTTAACACACCTCACTAACCCGCGCAGGAGACGATTCCCGGATAGACCCGGCCAGCACTAGTGAGGGGCTGCGGATGAATTTGGACTCCCGCGGCCCCGCGCTCACGTGCGAGGAGACACTGGGGTGGTTTTAGTCGGTAGGAGTCCGGCACGCCCCTCCGTCTCCGTTCACCAGACGGAGGTAGTCCATGAGGATTTCCCCCCATAAAAAAAAAAAGAAAAAAAAAAATATCGATGATACCTAGAGAAAGGTCATGTAAAAACCAGAAGGATCTGGAACCATAAGGAAGGAGGGCACGCCATACCATATGTGACAGGAGGTTGATGTCAGTGGAGGATGTGAAAGAAGTATACAGAGACTGTAGCGCTTGACACTAGGTTTTCTCTGGCTACCTACCTCTCCCTCTGGTTAAGGATTGAAAATGAAAAAGGAAACATAATTACCAATAAAATGTTATGATACGTGGCATAGCCGTATCTGTGCCAAGAGTAGTCGAGGCCCTCTAACAATTTGTATGTGGTTAAAGCGCTTAATTCGTTCCAGTCGTCCACGCCCCAGTGTTCGACTATCAAAAGTCTCACGAGCTCCATAAAATTGTCCATGAAATCTTGATCTTCGAGGAGGCTTGGGTATTTCATTGTGATATAGTCTAAGAGCCTAAAAATTAAGAGGTTTTTTTAACATGAATTTATTAGGTCGACAAGTAACTATGTAACTTATATAAATCAATATAAGAAATTGTATATCCACTTGTATTTTACTTGTATCATTATGAAACTCGGTAGTTATACATAGCAGGTACGTCGTAGCTTAGGTGACAATACAATAGATATCATCGATTGGTCTGATGATGGACTCGAATAATGGAACTCCTCCGATGTAACTAGTAAGCTACTCGAGTATAAGCTTATAATCCATAGCTCTGAGCACAAATGGGCACTATGGAATGTTAGCCCTTGTACTCCTAGGTGTAACTGTGTGCTATTTAATTCAATGCTTTTATATTATATTTTTTTACTTATCCATATGTAAGTCCATAAGAAGGATTCCGCAGCTGAATAGAAAAACACGGCATCAACAAAATAAATACTTCAATTTTATAACAATAGTCAATACTTCAACTTTATAATAATAGTATTTATATATAGAATATATTATTTCATTCTATGTACGTTTGAATACCATAATTAAAAAATAATTTTAAAAAATGTGAAGACAGTGGCGGCACAGGATCAACCTGTAAATGTGATGAATGTAAGTCCCATTTTTTTTATGGAAAATACAAATTAAACGAGATTAAAATATTTTAATAACGCCACCACGCAATTATTACAAGAGCAAAGCAAGATAAACGATCAAATTAAACAACTACAAGCGAAGGTAACGCACGGGAAGTATAACAATTGCAGACATTATAAATAAAATCGATCCCAATACGTCAGAAACACGTGTTAACCGGTTACAAGTCAACGACAACATAATGCGAGAAATCCAAGATATTTTTTTTTTTTTTTTTTTATGGAAGAGACACGGCAAACGAGCGTGCGGGTCACCTGATGGTAAGTGATTACCACCGCCCACGGCCCCGTGCAACCCCAGAGGAGTTACAGGTGCGTTGCCGGCCTTTAAGATGGGTTGGGCGCCGGGGCCCGGTATTACCTGATGCGAAACGCAGTGGCATAAAGCCACTACTTCACGCCGGTTTTAAATGCCGGGGGTGGTAATGATCCGGTCGAGTCTGCCCATGCGTGTTGCCATTGCTGGCGACGTGACTCTACCACACGTACTTTAGTCGCCTCTTACGACACCACGAGTACCAGGATGATCCTATTCTAGGCCGGGATCACACGGCCTAAAATATACATACAAATAAATCACGCTTATCATTCCTATACCTAAATGCAAGAAGTATACGAAAAAATGTACAAAATTTGATGAGTTAAAATGCATATTACAATCCATACCGACAATTATACACATCATACTGCTCACAGAAACCTGGATAGCTACAGAAGACCAAGCGCAAGGACTACAAATAACTAACTATACTCACTACTACAATATAAGGACTGATACTAGAGGAGGTGGTGTGTCAATCTACATTTACAACAACCTGAAACACAATATAATCGAATCGATATACTTGAATGGCAACAATTACTTATGGATTCATGTCAACAGATTTTTTTAGACATCGGTGTAGTGTATAATCCAGGAGACACAAACTTACAGAGTCACTAAATAAAACAAATGATCAGAGAATCAGGTTACAAGTTCCTAAATAAAATTTAGTGAAACATATTGCACAAGAGATTCTATTACAAAAAAATCTATTATTGATCATGTTATGACTAACCTGAAAGGCCATGAATTCAAACTTACAGTCATCAACCGAGCGATGACAGACCATAAACAAATATATCAAATATATATAACAAATTAATAAATACAAACCTGCCCAAATGCTACACAAAAGATATGAACCCTTAAATGAAAGCAGAATTACCAAAATGGAAATACTGAATCCACCACAAAAAGACTGGATGAATAGCAAGGTATTTGAAAATATCACTTATCGAAACAATTTGTGGTACCAACATAAATAGGATCCTAGTAATGAAATAATAGAAAATAATCTTACTACAGCAAGAGAGACTACCCTAAAACTAATTGAAAAATCCAAGAATAAATACTTCTTTAAACTATTCCAGCAATTTAATAATGACTCTAAGAAAACGTGGTATCACATTAAGCGATTAGCCAACCAAAACATTACATATAGTAGCGCCCCCCACAAACTGACTGTAAACTCGAAAGACATTAACTGAGCGAGATTTGTGAGGTTTTTAATGAATATTTTACAAGCGTTGGTCCAACGTTAGCTAAAGTAATCTCGAACAAATATCACAATCCCCAAACTGCTCACTTTTGTTAAATTTTGTTGCTTACGACTCACTACTCTCTCTTGAACCTTGTACAGCTGAGGTGTCCGATCTCGGTACTTCCAGTCCTTTCTAAAATCTTAGAAAAAAATATATATAAGCACTTGACGAAGCATCTTGATAGCTAAAGAATTAAACGCTATGGTATCCAGGACAAAGTTCTGAACTTATTACAATCTTATTTGAATAATAGGTATCAATCGGTGAAAATAGATCAAACCTAAAGCAAAGTTCTACCAATCACCTGTGTCGTCCCCCAGGGTTCTATACTAGGTTTTTTTTTTTTTTTTTTATGAAAAAGACACGGCAAACGAGCGTGCGGGTCACCTGATGGTAAGTGATTACCGCCGCCCACGACCCCGTGCAACACCAGAGGAGCTACAGGTGCGTTGGCGGCCTTTAAGGTGGGTTGGGCGCCGGAGCCCGGCATTACCTGAGGCGAAACTCGGTGGCATAAGCCACTATTTAACGCCGGTTTTATATGCCGGGGATGGTAATGATCTGGTAGAGCCTGCCTATGCGTGTTGCCATTGCTAGCGACGTGACTCTACCACACGTAGTTTAGTCGCCTCTTACGACACCACCAGTACCAGGATGATCCTATTCTAGGTCGGGATCACACGGCAAAAGACACCTACTCTAGGTAATGATGAATATTAAATTATTTTTTTATACCTCGCTGGGGTAGTATTCCGTTGTTGCGTTGTTTTTTTTTTTCTGGCAAAGACACGGCAAACGAGCGTGCGGGTCACCTGATGGTAAGTGACTACCGCCACTCACGGTCCCGTGCAACCCCAGAGGAGCTACAGGTGCGTTGCCGGCCTTTAAGAGTGGTTGGGCGCCGGGGCCCGGCATTACCTGATGCGAAACGCAGTGGCATAAAGCCACTACTTCACGCCGGTTTCAAATGCCGGGGGTGGTAATGATCCGGTCGAGTCTGCCCATGCGTGTTGCCATTGCTGGCGACGTGACTCTACCACACGTACTTTAGTTGCCTCTTACGACACCACCAGTACCAGGATGATCCTATTCTAGGCCGGGATCACACGGCACAAAATTATTATCCGCCATTCGCAATAATTCTGAGTGGAAAGTGACGAACGGAATGTCTTTATACTAGGTTCTCTTCGCCTATCCTACGGGAAACATCGTGAAACTATGTTTTTACCCGACTGCCTAACACATGGGACCTGGATGTAAAGGCAACAAATAGGGCTAAGACGTATCTTCAACCAATTAAATCTGGGAAGATTAGAAGATTAGAAGGAAGCCCTGTACAAAATGATTTTCAATAGTTAATCCTAACAAATACTGGGCTTGTTTATGTTCCTTTTCAGATTCTGTAGTCGGATATTTGGGTTTTTTTAATTATTTGTCTTTATTTTAACTTACCTTTCTTTAATAACATTTCCTAAAGTATTTGGCTCTTCTGGCGGCTTGAATATGTTTTCAAAGGCAAAATTTATGAGTTCGTTCACCAAAGTATAATTCTCGTTGTATCCGTCCGACATGAACACGTTGCGCGATGTATTTTGTACGACTAAATCTATATTATATTTCATGGCCGTTTCATAAACTATGTTGTTTTTAGATCCTTGGACTCTGAAATTAAGTTGGACGTTAAATTGTGATTCTACTTGTCATATTCAAAATAGGCAGATAGTCTTGATAGTGTTGGCAGTTTTCAACAGACAAAAATCTTATAGTCTAAAGAGATAGAAGACCTTCGATGCAGATTCGTCAATAATATAAATACCACATAATTTTTTTTTTCAGAAAGCAAATATATAGAAAATTAAAACTCAACTTTATGAGCATAAAAACAAAGTAAAAACTACTCAATAGTTTGTTCAAAATAACAGTTTGGACCCATTAAAATTTTAGAGGATTCTTTCAAAAATATAGTTGGTTAAAAACCGTTGTTCTTCTTTCTTTTGCGTTTTTGTGCAGTCGGATTTTTTTAATTTAAAAGTTATATTTAAGTTTTTTTTTTTTTTTTTATTGTAGATAGGCAAGCATTTGTCCGCTATCTCACCTGGTGTTAAGTGACGATGCGAACGATGGTGGAGCATGCTTACCTAGGTAATGCCTATTCACTCTTGCCTTGAAAAGGGCCAAGTTATACCTGTCGGGGAACAGTTCAGCAGGCAGGGAGTTCCACTCTTTAGCAGTACGCATTATGAAAGTGGAGGCGAAGCGCTGCGTGCGAAAAGGTGGTATATCGACAACATATGGGTGAAATCCCTGCCTGCGTCTAGTGCCTCGCAGATGGAAAGGAGAAGAGGGTACTAAGTCATGCAGCGCTGCTGCACACTCTCCGAAATTTATCCTATAAAATACCGACAGGCAGGCTACCTTTCGACGATGTTCAAGGCTCTGCAGCTTTGCCTCAACAATCGCTGTGTCGCCAATGAGCTTCTTGGCGCGATTTTCAATTGAGTTTAGGGTTGCTAGTTGATATTTAGCAGATCCGTCCCAGAGGTGACAACAGTACTCCATACACGATCGGACTTGAGCTTGATAAAGTTGGAGAAGCTGTCCCGGAGTGAAATACTGCCTAACCTTTGAGAGGACACCTAGTTTTTTAGCTGCAGTTGTAGCCAAAGACTCGATGTAACGTCCAAAGTTCAAATCTGACGTAATGTTTATGCCAAGAAGCTCAAGATGATCAGCTATCGGCACGGGTACATCTCGGAAAGTCGGAGCAAGATCGAAGGGGCTCCGTTTTGCAGAAAATAAACAGGCCTGAGTCTTGGTAGCGTTAAACCTGACAAGATTGGCATCGCCCCATTCGGAGACGCCCTGAAGTGCCAGGTTCAGACGATCGATCATAGACTCTCGACAAGACCGGATTTCGTTCCGGCTAGCCTTTGCATTGGACATATATTTGTCAACAACCGTGCTGTCATCAGCGTACCCAACGATACCGGGTGTTAACATATCGTTGATGTGCAGCAGGAATAGGGTTGCGGACAGAACAGAACCTTGAGGAACTCCGGCATTTATAGCCTGTTGATCAGATACACGACCATCTAAGACCACTTGTATCGATCGCTCACTCAAGAAGTCAGATATCCATTTGCAAAGGTCAGCCGGTAGTCCGTATGCGGGAAGCTTACTTATAAGGCTTGCATGCCAGACCCTGTCAAAAGCTTTAGAGATATCGAGAGACACGGCGAGGGCCTCGCCATATCTCTCGATAGCCTCGCTCCATATGTGAGTGGCATACACAAGGAGATCTCCTGTCGATCGTCCCTGACGAAATCCATACTGGCTATCGCTTAGGAGATCATTATCCTCCAGATATGCCACAAGCCTTTTATTCAGTACACGCTCCATAGTCTTGCAGAGTATAGAGGTAACCGATATCGGCCTGTAGTTGGCAGGGTCTGCGCGACTGCCTTTTTTGGGCACAGGTTGCACGTTTGCAAGCTTCCACGACTTTGGCACTAGTCCAGTCTCTAATGAGAGTCGAAATAGGCGTGTCAGAACCGGAGACAACTCAGGCGCACAGTTCCGCAGCACAATTGCAGGAATGCCATCTGGGCCGCTGGCCTTGTTCACATCTAAATTTTGCAGGGCTACGCGTACCTCTTTTTGGCGAATGCGAACAGCTGCCATAGAGCAGTTGACGTGAGGTAATGATGGTGGTGTTTTACCTGCATCACCTAGACGCGAATTTTCTGCAAAAAGAGAAGCGAACAAATTCGCTTTCTCTTCCGCAGCGTGAGCAAGCGAACCATCTGGCCTCCGCAAGGGCGGCAAAGAGGATCGACAGAAGTTTGCTTCGACCGCCTTCGCGAGTGACCAAAATGCCTTACTACCCGCTGGGTACGAGGCAAGCTTAGCGCCTACTTTTCGAATGCCGTCGAAACGAGCTCTGCGTAATTCTTTTTTGCCTAGTCTGGAGGCCCTATTGAAGTTTTTCTTCAGTTGACGAGTATTCGGAGCTTTGCGCGCGCGAGCGTTAGCCCAGGCATTATACGCCTCCTGTTTCCGCGCTTCTGCACGGTCACAGTCGGCGTCAAACCATGGGCGAGCTTTACTACCAGAAGGAATATCAGAGTATGGTATAAAATATTCCATGCCCTGCCGTATGACTTCGGTTATGGCTTCTGCGCAGCTCGACGATTCTCCTGAAGAAAAACATGATCTCCAAGGATAAGCCGAATAGAAATGCCGCAACTCATCCCAGTCTGCTGACTTGTATCGCCACACCCGTCTTATACCGCATGGACCCTGATCGGGTGGTGAGTACACGGATACTAACTTCACCAGACAGTGGTCAGAGGAGCCCAGAGGGGCCGTAACTGCCACAGAGCATCGGTCTGGGTCTGTAGTCAGCAGCAGGTCTAAGCAATTAGCTGTGTGAGATTCTACATCGGGGACCCTCGTCGCACAATTGACCAGTTGGGAAAGATTTAGCGATAGTGAAAATTTGCGCGCCTCACGTCCAGCGTGGTCAGTCGTCTGGTATGGGAACAGCCACTCTTTGTGGTGAGCATTGAAGTCCCCCAGAACGAATAACTGTGCGGCTGGGTACCTCTGATGAGCCTCATCAGCAGCTTCGCTAAGATGAGCAAAGAGCCTGGTTGTCTCCGAATCTCCACTGTGCGAGCGGTAGACACCAGCATATACACTTTGTGTAGCTCCAGTATCGACCAGTACCCAAAGTATAGACAAACCTGGTATCTCAAGGTTTTTGAGACGCTTGATGCAGATGTCATCGCGAACGTACACGCAGACCCCTGCTCGTTGTTCAAACCTATGTTCCAAGGAATAGCCAGGGTAGTTGAGGTACGAAGCGTCAGCTGGACTTTTGATCTGCGTCTCAGTTAAGAACAGAAGATGTGGTCTTTCGGTCTCAAGGTGGTAGTGGACGGCGTTGATATTTGAGTGCAAGCCTCGAATATTAGTGAGGTGCACTTTCAATGGGAGGACGTGCAACCGCTGTTTAATCTTGTTCCTGTTTTTGTGCTTCATGTTTTTTTTTTTTTTTTTTAAGAAGAGGAAGAAGTGAATAGGCAGGAAGGAGGCAGTTGTGCGAGGCATCCTGACTTGTTAAGCCAGAGGAGCGAGCTGATTGCGACCACACACAGAAGAGGCTGGCTTGGAGACCGCGGGGACGCCCGAACCCCCCCGGGGATGTTCACCTGGTCCTCCCATCCGGTCGCCAACCGGCAAGGTGGAACAACCCGGGATTTTTCGTCAGGTGGCGGGGCAGCCTTTCGCGGGTGGCTTTCCCGCTACTTGGGCCCCCAACTGCCTACGGTCGGCCAGCGGTGCACCGTGCTTCGGATCCCGCTAGCCTCCAGAGCCAGACACTCGATGCCGCAACAATCAGCCGCTCCAAACCGCTTACTGTCAAGATACAACTGCACAGACCCAACCTCCACTTAGGCTACTACTAGCTGCGTACCGGAACGCGGTGATCCCGTTTGGCGGCACGATTTAGCTTGCAGGGTGGTAACCAGCCTCGGCCGAAGCCTACCACCGGAAAGACTGTTGTCCATTTGGCACTGCCCAGGGGTCACGTGTAGGGTATCTAGAGTCATGAAGCCCATTATGGGCTTCGCCTACGGACGCGGACAACATTAACCCCCAAAAATTTAGTATTTTAATAATCTATATTTTTTGATCCTTCGCTGTCACCATTCTAAATAACTAGGTCTGTGATGCATTTGCATTAAAAATCGTTGAATTCCACCACACCACAAAAAAAATACAAAGGTGGTAATTTCCACTTACACTTCACCTCCCAGCTCCACCACACCATCACCGAAGTGTACCGACTGTACTCTTCCCCCGATCCTGTCTTGAGCTTCCAAAGCTAGTACTTTTCTCCCAGCGTTCACAAGATTTGAAGCCGCGGTGACCCCCGAAGAACCCATGCCCACTATTATTGTATCGTATGAGAGTTTTATTGAGAAACTGTAAAGAAAAATAAATATCTAATTAGAGATTTAAAGGCCAACGTAGCAGCCCAATCCGCCTGTTAACACGATGGTTGTAGGTTCAATCAGCACTCGGAGCAATGTATTATTTTCATTTCCCCGTTCTGTTTCTTATCAACAAAAATATTGTCTTCAACAGTGCATTGTTAAATTTTGTCAATTAGTATACGGTGTTTCGAATTCTTGCAAAAGGCGTAGCGGTGTCTAAACCCTAGGTTCTTTCTCACTAGCTTGCTATACGAGTATGTAGAATGCAACGGGAAATTACATAGATATATTTCTTATCTTTACATAATTTATATTTTTTTAGCCTCACGCGTTACACGCATAAAGCAGAGCATTTAAAGAGGTTTAGTGTTTCACTACACTCCGCTCGCCACGCACCGTCCAATTTTCGAGGCATTGTATGTCGGTGCGGAAATCTTTTTATCAGATAATTCCCTCTCTCCAATAAAAATCAAACCCACAACCATCGCATTTACAGTTATCATTCAGCTTTATAATGTTAGTATTAATAAGGAAGATTACTTACGCATCGTGTAAAGAGAGAAGAAGAAAAAGGAAGGCAGGTTTCTTCATTTTGTCCAATGACACAAAAAAATAAATAGCATTTAAAGTGCTTCTTATATATAAACGAAAAAAGGATGCTTATTAATTAAATTATATATACTTATTAATAATTAATGTTTGTTAATCGTAAAATATGTGTATGTTGACAGTCGTTTTGTATGTTTGTTGATATTATTATAATTATAATAGCCAAGCTAAGGATGTAACGCTTTGACAAAAATTGTTGAGCATGGTAAGAATTTCTTAGATTTTTTTAGTTTCACGATGACCCTAATAAGGTAGGATAGACCGAAAGAAACTAGTGTTCAGACACTTTGTTCATCACCTTCAATCGTATAAAATCGTATAAATACACAGCAGAGTAGGCAGAGGGAACCTAGTGTTAAGACACTCCGTTCCCTACTTTCTGCCGAATTCTGAATTGTTGAGAACTCAACGCCGCGCTTAACCTCGACACCAGAGCGAAGAAATGGAAATATAAATTTAGGTAAATATTTCATATCTTCGAGTGGGTGGTGAGGTGCATTATTTTTTTTATTTACTTTAACAATTTGGTGGATATCCCCAATCGCTTGCATTGTCCGATTTGAGACTGCTACTGCTAGATCTGTCTTCATGGTAACTAACGACTATGATTGTGGTGGAATTGCTTTAAAAAGTTTTATGGGACGGGTCATTTGATCTACTTAAACAAAGTGTGATATACGACTCTATCACTCACGTTTTTTTTTTATGGAAAAGACACGGCAAACGAGCGTTCGGGTTCGGGTAAGTGATTACCGCCGCCCACGGCCCCGTGCAACCCCAGAGGAGCTACAGGTGCGTTGCCGGCCTTTAAAATGGGTTGGGCTCCGGAGCCCGGCATTACCTGATGCGAAACGCAGTGGCATAAAGCCACTACTTCACGCCGGTTTTAAGTGCCGGGGGTGGTAATGATCCGGTCGAGTCTGCCCATGCGTGTTGCCATTGCTGGCGAGGTGACTCTACCACACGTACTTTAGTCGCCTCTTACGACACCACCAGTACCAGGATGGCTAGGCCGGGATCACACGGTAAAGCAGCGTATTAGTAAATATCGTAGTAGTAGTGTCACTAGAGAAAGTTTTGGGTACCTGCTCATCTGCATAGGAAATAAATAAACAACAATTATAAAAATTATGTTGCCCGCGTCTAGATACATATACAAGTCCTGAAATTTTTCAAGAACAAGCATGCTATGTTAATGCTCCTTGAAACAAGTAGTTATAACTTTGACCTTAGTATAAACAAACATAAAACTAAAATGATGATTGTTGATCGTAAGACTAGCAACCGCTCCGACGGGATTACGGGAGATAGCAAAATGTGTAGTTGTCCAGACCTATAGCTACCTGGGAATCCTGTTATCCACAAATACAAGAAGTTGTAAAGAGGACATTATATAAAATATAAAAGTTGCTTAAATCTATTGTATACTTTTTACGTTATACGTGATCACATAAACAGACAAACAGACAAAAAATCCATAAATGTTGGAAATGGATTCTATTAGTTATCCTTTAACACCCTGGCAAATTTTTTTAAAAGTATTTTCAATGTACAGAAACGACTTTTCTACAGAATTATTATAAGTATAGATTACATACATAGTTACGAGTACAAATCGACCTAATAGCTTTTATCCTTAAAACCAGAAAAAACCGAGGACTGCACATAATAAAAATTAACAACGATAATTATAACAAATGCACAGATAATAATATATAATTGACATTGCAAATTAAAAACTTGATATTTTTTCAAGTTGGACGACCTTAAGTGATAAATGTTATGCATGACTTTTATTTTTTTTATAAATTCCCGAAACATCTTTTAAAACATAAAATTGAGAAAATAAAAGAATTTGAATGTACTTACTTTTTTTTATATTTTAATTTTATAATTAAAGCAAAATTACAACAAAAAGATTAATGTGATAGCCTTTCTCAATAAACTAAGTATTCAACAACAGAAATAAATATAAATATAAACGTTGAGGTCCCCTACTCGACACGCATCGTCCCCAGAATTCGGTGGAATATGAAGAACAAAACTATTTTAATGTGAACGGAGTGTCTTAATACTAGGTTGACTCTGAGTGCCCTGCTATGTGGATACAACGTTAAGTTAAGCGAAAAGAAAAAAATCTATTTAAACCAATAGTTCCTAAAAACGACGCGTTCATCAAACAAAGTCTGCACTCAGCTATGCTTACCTATTTAGTATCATTGACTGGCAGTAATATTCAATACTAGCAGCCCGCTCGCGGCTTCGCCCGCTTAAACTACATGATTATTGATTTAATAAACAGAATTGATTGACTATAATAACTTGTAATGTTATTTTTTTACTACATCATCGTAATTTCTATAAGAATTTATGATTGTTTTGAATTAAAAAATACGACCAATGTTGCTATTTATAAAATATACATAAAGCTAATTTTTATTTTTGTAACATTATATTCTTTTTGCCTATATAATGTACGTCTCATCATAATTATAAAACTCTGTTAAATGTGCTGATGTCAGTGAATAATTTAATATACCCCTTCAGAAACAGCCTTAAATTTTAAATTATTGATTTGAAGGATTCATAATATTCTTGGTAAAATAACTGTAATGATTGCATATTAACTCCTGTACAGTTTTTAAATAAGTTAAATGTATAATTGGTAAATATGTAGTTATAAAAGAGTACACGTAGAAAGCATGTTTTTAGGCATTTTTATATAGATTTATTTCAAGGAACGAACAAACCTAACAATCTATGTATTTCTTAGATATTTCCTTGAAGATCAAATCTTTCTTTGTCTCTGTGTTGAATTAAATAAATATAAATCAGCTTCAGCTGTATCCCGCACACAGCAGGGTAGGCAGAGGGAACCTTGTGTTAAGACACTCCGTTCCCCACTTTCTGCCGAATTCTGGAGGCATTGCATGTTGAGTGGCAGAACTCAACGCCGCGCTTAGCCTCGGCACCAGAGCGAAGAAATGGAAATATAAATTTAAGTAAATATTTCATCTCCTCGAGCGGGAATTGAACTTACAATCAGTCGGCTTTGCAGTCACTCCTCAAATTAATTACTACTAAAGTTGAGTTGAATTAATTACGACTTAAACTTAACTGTTATGATTTATAAAAGTAATCTCCATTAACAATTCAATTTTGTTTACATTGTTGTATAAAATATTGTGTAATATATATATATATATATATATATATATATATATATATATATATATATATATATTATTACATTACATTCTTTGGCCAAAAATATTATGAGCGCGATTGCTATATAATATTCGCTGGCAAACTAATGGCTTGACTTCATTTAAATGACGATAACTTTTTTTTAATGAACCGATTTTGATGAATCAAATTTTAGCAGCTAAGTTGAGTTAAAACAAAGCAATTGGTGAAACTCTTAGTAAAGTAAGTAAGTCGGTTCAGTACTTTCAGAGAAAAATGTAAGCAAAAATTTCGACAGACAGACAGACAAGAAATCCTAAAAAAATATTTTTGCTTTCTATTATTCTTTTTAAGTGCCAAAATTACTAAATATACTGACAAAATATATTTACTGTCTTATTATATATAGAGATTAAATACTCGGCTTTCTTTATCAAGTACTGTTTTGGGCCATATTAATGGCGTTCCAAACGTGCCCCTTATCATGTAAGTAATAGTCTGTTCTGTTTGGCATGTTATTATTATCATAAAAGCATTTATTTTAATTATCCTTGTAAAATTTACAATTTACAAACATTATGTGCAGACCCCGGATTTTCTTGTTTTTAACGTTTTATTAGATCGACTTGTAACTATGTAATAAAATCTAAGGCAATGAATTTGACTCACTTATAATTAGAGGTACGGAATTTTCGCAAAAAAAAATCACTAATTTAGCATTTATATTTTTCGAAATTTCGCATAAATTTCGCATTTATACTTTCGAAATTATAATACTTGTGTAAATTAGGTATTTATTGATCAAAAATACTTGTTTAGTAATTTTTTTTACTACATATGAAAGTAAAATTTAACAAAATGCAAAAGTCAAAGTACACGTCATAACATTAAACAATTTTAATTGATTAAAAGATAGCATTGAAGAAATTTCAAGATTCGACTCCTTAAACGTCCTTCTTCGGTCTGTTACGACGACATTGTATATGCTGAAGAAGCGTTCATCGTCCCCGACTCTAGCGATAGGCAATGAACGAGTGAGACCCGAAGCTTTCGTTCTGTCGTCTCAGTTCGTGTCCAAAAAGTCGAGTCGACCGTTTCGTCCGAAACGAACTTCACTCAAGCTCAATTGGCGCGAGTCGCAACTCGGAAGACACGTTAATAATTAACAATCCATCTTACGAACATTACCATACATTTCGCATTTATTCGCATTTTTGTTTAATTTTCGCATTTATTCGCATCTATTTCGTAAATACGAAATTTCCGTACCCCTACTTATAATATTTACATTATTATTAAATTTGGCAATTATCCGTTCCTTTAATTATGGTAACAGCGAGCTGGTCTGATGATGGAAACCAAATATCAGAACTCTTCAGGGGTTACTAGAACACAACTCGAGTTTAGGCTCATATAATTTATAGATCTGATCGCATTATTAAGAACTTTCTGAACTTGGTGTAGACAAACTAGATTTTTTAGATCAGTACAAAAACATAAAAACACTCCGATTGCGTGGACTTACAAACGTTTTCCATACATTGTCTATTAAAGGTTTTAAACCTAAAATTATCCTTTTACATATTATTTTCGAAGACCTCGGTTGACCATTAAAAACACATTATTAAAGATACTGGAGAGAAAGGTCGCTCTGGAGTATTGTATGGAGTAGTGGATGAGGCGAAAGAATACCTCTTTAGTAGAGACCGTAGTACCGTAGCGTTTGGCGCTCGATCGATTTTGTTAAAACATGCTTTTTAAATGACTATGACTATGGTTTTTTTTATTATTATTATTTTTATTTTTTATGGAAAAGGACAAGGCAAACGAGCGTGCGGGTCACCTGATGGTAAGTGAGTACCGCCGCCCACGACCCCGTGCAACACCAGAGGACATACAGGTGCGTTGCCGGCCTTTAAGGTGGGTTGGGCGCCGGGGCCCGGCATTACCTGATACGAAACGCAGTGGCATAAAGCCACTACTTCACGCCGGTTTTAAATGGCGGGGATGGTAATGATCCGGTCGAGTCTGCCCATGCGTGTTGCCATTGCTGGCGACCTGACTCTACCCGTACACGTACCACACGTTTTTGTGTTTTAAATATTGGATAAAGTTTGTGGTTGGAGTATTTGTTAGTTTTCATCCGACGTTATTTCTGTAATAGGCGAGCTACGAATTTAGCAAAAATTGTCAAGTATTATTATATATATTTGTTTGTTCATTCTGTATCCCGCGTATAGCAGGGATAGGTCACTTTCAATACCACCCAATTTTTGGGACAAAAACTTTTGCTAAATCCTTAGCTCGGCTACTAAAGTTAAAATATTTATATTTTACTAACAAACATATATACTAACTAACATAATATTATATATATATATATACGAGTATAATATTAAAAAATGGTTTACTTTTATGATTTGTATATAAGAAGCACTTTAATGAAAGACAATTTAGAGTTAATTCGGGCCATTGCTAAAATGAAGACGTTTAGCATTTTTTTTCTTTTACTCTCTCTACACGATGCGTAAGTATTTCTTTTAATACTAATACTATATCATTTAAAAGGTAATAACGGCACAACACCTACAAAAAAGACGACGTTATGGATTCTATTTACATTTGGGGGGGTGTAGGTATAATTTTCATTTCTCAGCTCCAGTAACAAAGTAAAGCGCGTCGTTGAGTTCCATCACTCAACTCATAAAATCTCAAGATTAGGGTAGAAATTAACTAATACTAGATTCTCACTGTTTACCCTGCTGTATGCGGAATACAGCGTAAAGCCAACTTTTGGTTGGATTGATGATACTTTTAATATTGGAAAATTTGTCTCTCACTATTTATTTATCTTCTATGTTTCTTTATGTTATTGATGAAATATTCAACCTATTCTTTCTAGTTTATCAATAAAACTTACCTACGATACAATAATAGTGGGCATGGGGTCATCTGGGGTAACCGCGGCTTCGGATCTGGTTAAAGCTGGTAGAAGAGTACTGGCTTTGGAAGCTCAAGACAGAATTGGGGGAAGAGTACAGTCGGTGCAATTTGGTGACGGAATAGTGGAGCTCGGTGGTGATTTGTAAGTGGAAATTCATTTTTTAGCTTCGCGCTGTATCCCGCACATATCAGAGTAGTCAGAGGGAGCCAAGTATTAAGATACTTCGATTCCGTAATAGTACTTCTGTTTCCCACTTCCTGCCGAGTCCTCGATGCATTGGCGTTACTTTCGGCGAACATATTGGCGTTAGCGAAGAATTGAAAATATTAAATATTTCAGTCCTTCGAGTGGAAATCGAACCCACATTCGTCGTGTTCACCGTTGCACGCTTGTGCAACTGCGTCACGACGCAGTCAAAAGGTATTTTTAATTAAGGTTTATAATGCTAGTAGATATTAAGTATCGTAGGAACGTGCCTCGATCATCAGCTGTCACTGACAACGCACTGACCGTCTGCTCCTGTATTTTAGATCTGTTATATCTTCTAAGATATCCATTATATTGGCATTCTGTAAATAAGAATTTTGGTCTATATACATAAAATGTATCTAATATAATAATTAGATACATTTTATGTATATTCCTCCTCTCCATTTTAGCATATCCTCTCAATTTTAGCTCTAAAATAGTTTTTTTTTAAATATGCTTCTTTTTTACTTTATAAAAAAGATAATATGAATAAAAAGAAGGACGTCATATTCTATATTTAAATTTTACATTAAATATAATTTCAGAGTTGAAGGTTCTACAAACAACATCGCTTATGATACAGCCATGAAATACAATATAGATTTGGTAGTGCAAAACAAATCGCACAACGTGTTCATGTCCGATGGTTACGAAGAGAATTACACTTTGCTGAACGAACTTATTAATTTTGCTTTTGAAAACATCCAGAAGCCTCCAAAGGAGCCAAAACCTTTAGGCAATGTTATTAAAGAAAGGTAAAACTCAAAAATATAAGTCATAGAAAAATAACCAGGTCACCCACTGAGGGTTCCTTATCAATTTGAGGAATGTGGATCATCATCAACAAGTATTACAATTTCTCGAACCCACAATGTTCCCAATGCCTTCTTTTGTTTAAATGGCATTTTTAGTAACTTCTATTTGATGGATGTAGTAAAAATATGATAACGTTTTTTCAGGCTATTAAAGTATATCACAGAAAAATATCCTAACCTCCTCGAGGATCAGGATTTCATGACCAATTTCATAGAGCTTGTGAGACTTTTGATAGTTGAATACGAGGGTGCGGACGACTGGAACGAATTGAGCGCTTTAACCACTTACAGGGTGTCCCCAGGACTCGACTACTCATGGCACAGATACGGCTATGGAACGTATCATGACATTTTATTGGTATGTTTTATATGTTTTCTTTTTTATTTTTATACTTGCTTTGCGTGAATGAATTTAATTTCAACACGCATTTGTTTTAAATATAGACGCAAAGGAAGGAGTATCTAAACACAATAATTTTCTATTCGGACTTTTAGTCGTGAAAAATTTACAGCCATTGCATATTGAGAGGCGCAATTAAAATATATAAAAAATAAGGACCAATTCCGTATTAACGGACAGCTTAAAATTATTAAGCAGTTTAATTTTAAATATTTTTTTATATAACTCGACAGAACACTTACAATAATGGTCCAGGCTTACCGACTTTGGATATAAAATTAAACAAAGAAGTGGTTCTCATTAATTGGCCCGAAAATTCTACTGGAGATGTCGAGGTTATTTGTAGAGACGGCGACGTGTATACCGCTGATAACGTACTTGTTACTGTTTCTATTGGAGTTTTAAAAGAGAAGTAACTTATTATTTTGCTTATTTACATTAATTAATTTATTTATTCATGTATATATTTAGATTTACTGTACATTAATATAGTGACTATCTAAAACAAGTTTTATTTTTTGTTGAATGTGCTAATCTGAGAAGCAATTGATTCGAATTGAAAAAATATTTATGTGTATAGTATAGTATAGTCCATTTATATTGTTTCTATGTGTCGACTACTGCACGGACACTGCATGGGCGCAGCGGTCATTGTTATTACCTCTTGCACTTTGAAACTTACAAAATTGTTAGCGTTTTCCACCCTGACTTCGGAGGCGAAGCCACATGTAAAGCTTTGGTTTCTTTTCAGTTTCACGCACACAGCAGGGTAGGCAGAGGAAATCTGGGAACCTAGTGTAAACTCCGTTTTCAAGACATTTTCGATGTCACTTTCCACTGAATTCTGATGGCATTGCGTGTTGAATGTCCACACTCAACACCGCGCTTTGCCTCGTCACCATAGCGAAGAAATGAAAATATATAATGTTTCATTTTCCTAAGTGGAAATCGAACCGACGATCGTGCGACGACTGGTCTTAAAAAAGCTTAGTTACTTACACGTTAATTGTTTATACAAATTACAGTTACTCAACGCTCTTCTCCCCATCATTGCCTGAAGAAAAAATAACTGCCATCAATACAATATCTATTGGACTCGCTGAAAAAGTGATCTTGAGTTTTGACGAAGAATGGTTACCTAATGGTAGAGCATATAACTTTCTCTGGAGAGACGAAGAAAGAGCAAAAGTAAAGGTAGAAGATTCTTGGACAACCACTATAGGGGAATGTGTGACTCCAGTTGGCTCGAGGCGGGTTATTACGTGTCAACTAAGAGGTCACGTTTCGAAAATAGTAAGTCTTTCCGTTGATACAAAAAATTATAATAAGGTTGTGGGTACGAACTCGAGCAAATGAAATATTTAATGCAATGTATCTAGTTTTTTTTTACTCCCAATACCGAAAATTTTGCAAATTATCCATATTATATATCTCTTCCATAAATACGTAACTCGTACTCATATGTCAAAAATTACTAAAATAAGTTAGATAAATTTGGACTTTTTCATGGAATATACTACATTTTAGAGCTAAAAGAATCAACTCGTTCTGAATTTTAGTTTCAAGAAATTAAAGGAATAATGTATATACACTTACGAAAATTGGGGTACTTTAGTAGCCTTAAAATAGTATACTTAATGTAGTGTGTCGTTGCTGCAGCACAGTGTATAATCTGATTTTATAAGGCAACAAAATACAGTGTGAAGCAGGAAAAAACAATATTATAATTTTATTACCATATTTTAGATTGAATCTCTACCACAAGAAGACGTCAAGAACAAAATTATGGAATTTTTACGCAAATTTCTGGGCGCCGGTATAACAGTACCAGAGCCAACTGGAATTTTAATGTGAGGATATGTTTATAGTTAAAGTGTATATTTATAGTATTTCTAAAAGTGTTATTCCCCACAGATAAAAGGAAGCAATATTTTTGTAAATATATTTCGCGGCGTTGAGTTCCGCCGCTCTATACCTAATTTGCGCATGGGGAACAGTCTCTTAGCACTATGTACCCTCTGCCTACCCTATTTTATGCGAGAAATAGCGTGAAATAATAATAAAAATTCAATAAAACGTTACTAAGCTTAAAAAAAAGGTTTTAAAAATCAAGGCCTAAATTAAATCAACAATATAATTTCTGATAACCCATCTGTGGACACTCTGTACTCAGTTTTGATGGAGTAAATACTTCATTCATTACAGATATACATTGTAGATAGTTAATTCAGCATCCGAATCTTTTTCAGAACTAACTGGTCCGGAAACCCTTACACACGATGCAGTTTTACTTATGACAACTTATTAATATACGAGAATCCGACAGCAAGATTAACCTTAGGGGAACCCCTCCTTGATGGATCGGGGATTCCCAAAGTGATGTTTGCAGGAGAAGCGACAAGCTACGATCATTATGCAACTGTTGATGGAGCGAGTGAAACGGGAAAGCGGGAGGCGAAGAGGATACTTCGTTATATTTAATCTATAATATGAAGTAGTTAAAAATGAAATAAACTTGCTCTTAAAATATCATTTTTGTTTTAATTTAGAAGTTTTATTTAAGTGTATTTAAGAAAAAACCGAGTAAGCGCAAGTTGGACTCGCCCACAGAGGGTTCTGTAACAATTTTAGATTTGTGATAAGGAAACCTTATAAGTTTTGATAATGCGGTGAATAATTAAGAAATTTAAGATATACGAGTATATATATTTAATACTAGCGGCTTCACCCGTTTAAACAATAATTGATTTAATAAGCGGGATTGATCGACAACTACAATTACTTCTAATATGATTTTTTATTACTGTAATCTGTATCCCGCACACAGCAGGGTAGGCAGAGGGAACCTAGTGTTAAGACACTCAGTTCCCCACTTTCTGCCGAATTCTGGAGGCATTGCGTGTTAAGTGGCAGAACTCAACGCCGCGCTTAGCCTCGACACCAGAGCGAAGAAATGGAAATATAAATTTAAGTAAATATTTCATCTCCTCGAGTGGGGATCGAACCCACAACCAGTCGGTTTTACAGTCACACTGCGTGCCGCTGCGCCACGACCGGCCTATTATTTTTTATTTTTGTAATCTGTAATATTCTAACATGATTTTTTTCTATCGTAATTTCCAATCGCGGTCGGGTACCTATAAGTAATTCTTCAATCAATAAAATCTTTACCAGGAACCCCGCATAATTTAAAGAGGTCCCAATTGTTAATCCTAATAAACTATTGGACTTGTTTATTTTCTTTTTAGTTTTCTGCAGTCGGGTTTTTTGTTTTTACAAATATTTTTTTTTACTAAACATTGCCTAATTAATAGAAAAATATCTACTAATGGACTAATTTCAACTTTAATTTACCTGTTACATTTAAGACTTTATCCATTGCCATTTTATTAATCAAAAGTGGATCCGCGTGTGTAGTGTCTATATTCCTTTTGTAATGTGTTTATAAGTATATGTAGGTATTTGTTCACATATGGCGTTGTAGAGACCAAGCCGGTTGACCGATCTTAACTATTCCTACGTCAATAGATTGTAAGTTAATAGTGAATTTGCGAGTGTGACTACAGATATAGCAATAATCAAAATTTACCATAAGAACAGCCGCCATATTATCAAATTAAAAAATAAAACTGTCCGAACTATTTAAAGTAGGTATCGTGGAATAGGTAATTAAAAATGATTTTAAAGTCCTTACATAGTTTTTAATTTCAGTGGCAGTTAAAGATATTTGTAATTATTACAGTTGTTAATTAAACAACTGTAATCATTATATATTCCCGCATAATTTTTTACTTATATCTAGTACTTACTCGTTGTAAATTTAAAAACTTAAAAATTTTATCGATAATAATTAAACAGGTAGACCCACTACAACCAATTGCATCTTCCCAAGGAGCCCTATAGAATTTAAATGAGTCCCGACTGTTAATTTAAATTTTATAGGGCTCCATAGGTAAACCTAATTAGCTGAGGAGTGAGTTCAAACTATCAATCCTAATAAACGATTGAACTTGTTTTTTTTTTTTAGTTTTTGTGCTGTAAATTTTTTCTTTAATACTTAATAATTATTTTATTAATCTAAAATAGTTAACTTTTAAAAGAGTTAAATTAATTAAAAATCTTTTTAAAATTTAATTTATATAATGATTTTGTATTGAAATATTTTTGCCTAAATAATAATCAGCAACTTTATTTTTATTTAATTTCATAGAGAGCGCAAATTTATTATTCTGTATTTGACTCTATCAAGCCATGACTCAAAGGATACAACTGTAAAAATACTGTACAATTAAAAGCCTAGCAGTATGTAGGTACATGGGTTTACATAAAAGAAAATAGTTTTTACTATTAGTAGTGTTAGTATGCCAGAATTAAAAAAATAAAAAAGACGTCATCAAATATTATTCCATATATTGATTTAAGATGTAGAAATATAAAGGACAAAAAATTTTGTAAGCGTTATTTGCAAGAAAAACCATAAAAAAATTAACTTCTTTCCAGTATTCTCTTAGCTTCTCTCTCTCCAGTCTCACTCGCGCCGTGAACGGTAGCATAGTGATTGAGGCTAGTAGCCTCTCCCGCGAATAACACTCGGGGATTACCCCATTTGTCAACAAGGGGTTCCCCTAGAATATGTCTTGCGTTCGGATATTCGTACATAAACGAATCGTCATACGACAAACAACCGCGAATGTGTGGGTCAGAGAAGAATGATGATCTGAAATGAACAATTTTCTTCAATTAATCAATCTGTTGGTTCGTACCTTTAACTCATTCAGATGAATGGGTAAAAGTTAATACTAGTAATTTACATTTAATTATTCGTATTAACGTGTTCTAAAAAATGTCACCTATCCTTTTAACACTTATCTATCCTTTAAAAGTTATTGTACACTGGTACAATAACAGAAAGGTGAATATACAAAAAGGTCTTACACAATAATCTTCTTCGGTTCTGGTATCGACATGCTCTTGCCCATGAACCTTCTCAAAAGCTTAACCAATTTTGACTTGACAACTTCCTCTGGCAGGGATTCGATCTTAAAAAAAAAATACCATTATCAGCCACTATTTTATAGACACATATCTAAATCCTGATTTCTGCTTTCGAATTTAAAAAGCAATAATACAATAAATACTAAGTATATATTTTTTAGCTTTACGGTTTATCTGATAGCAAGTAGAAGGAAATGCAAAGAGAACCTACTGTCAAGACATTACTAAATTTCAAACAGAGTGATGTGTCACTACAATAATCCCAAAATATTTACATACAAACAAACAAACCGAAGGAAACATATGTACATACCACTTTAGCAACTTCACTTCTTGAATAACAGGTCAAAGCTTTCCTGGCTCCCATCGGAGTACTGCAGGTCACTATCTTTGTAATCCAGTTGTCTTCTGTCCTGATGTCATCTCTGTCTTCTCCCTTCCACAAGAAACCGTAATACCTAGAATTTTAAAAGCAGTTTAATAGTAATTATTCGTTCAACTCCTATTCGAAGGTATGAATTATTATAATTTTCTCGCTCTGGAACCATGTAAGACAAAGTTTCACCACACAACACGTTTCGCAAATTGACAGTCAGTGGGTAACCGAGTACCTCAACCCTTAGTTCCCTGTATGTTATATTATATACAATTAAAATATTTTTAAGTTATATTTACCTTCCAATAGGCAGCCATTCTTCATCAAATGTCAAGACTATTTTGACAATTCCTCCAAAAGGCATTTTTTCAATAGCCCTAACTTTATCTCGAGGCAAAGCCGGCGAAAAAAGTTCAGAATACCTATAAATGATGAATATAGAAAACAATAATATATCTATATAAAATTAAAATTTTCATCTGGGGAATGATTTTATTTCAATCTTTTCTTTTCTTCACTTATGTAAAGCTGTGTTTCTGTATACAAAACTTTTACTTAGCAATTTTAAAAATGCCCAATTATACATTTACCGATACTCAAAGCCTCAAGTTTTCTCGTCCTGCCAGATAATGATTTAATGTTATTCCCATTTGAACCCAGTTGAACCCACCACCGGCACACATTAACAGAGAGATACAATGCCAGTGTGACACGAGACGGCCAAAATTTTGTTCATTACCTTTCTTTAAGAACTCCAAGCGAGAGGGTAACAATAACATTGTCAGCTGTGTACACTTCGCCATCTTTGCAGATCACTTCAACACTACCGGACTGTTTTGGCCATTTAATATCCACAACTTCCTTATTTAACTTTATGTCTAAGCTTGGCCAGCCGGGACCATCGTTGTAAGTATTCTGTTGGGAAAGAAATTTAAAGTTTGATGACATATTAAAAGAGCTTTCAACCTTTTTCCCTCCTAGCAGGATAAGGTTCCCTCATCTAGCTGTATGAAACTCAGTTCTCTCCTTATGACACAATCATCAAATAATATAGATTATTTGATGATTGTGTCATTATGTCAATAGTGTCGTAGGATGGAATTATTTTATTAGCTTGTAAAAAAATGTAAGAGTTCAGGTTCAAAATATGCAACAAGCATTATAAAAATATAAAATTAGGAACATTAAATTTCTTTAAAATATAACTTTTATTGCTAAATAAATAATTATGGCTGCATTTAATAAGGACCCTTTGACTAACTTGAAACTAAGCGCCCGCACTCTGTCTTGCATCAGAGATTAAAAGTACGATATATTTATTTACCAATATAATGTCTAAGAAAGACTTGAAACCATATTTGTGCCAGGACATACGAGGCCCATCCAAGTCTTCAAATGTGGTGTGGGCACTCAGTTCAGTCCAATCGTTCGCTCCCTCATAACCGCTAATAAGAAGATTCAAGTACTCTAAGAAGTTTTCAATAAAGTCCTTGTCTTTAAGCAATTTTGGATAGCTTCTCTTTATGTACGCTGTTATCCTGAAATTTCAGATGTATATTAGATATGTACTAATATTGAAACTGGGAAATGAACAGATTGTTTAATTTAACGCGCATATCTCAAAAACAACCGACTTGTGTATATTTCGATATTCGATTTATCGAAGAAAATAAGGTTCACGTTGACCGTCTTGACGTAACCCACTGTACCTATTCTCTATGACCACTGTAGTGAAACGCAGGTGTAGTTATGTATGCAAATTGAGCTGAATTTTTAAATTTTAAATTATTACCTTCTGGTAAGCATGTCGCTCAGAAGTCCTTCCTCCTCGGGGGCTCTGTATAAACTTTTGAACGTGTACATTATGATGTCATTCAATACAACGTTGTTGCCCAACGACCCATCTGAGAAGTAAATATTCTGTGATATGTTCACAGCAACCAGGCCGATGTTGTTTTTCATTGCAATCTCGTAAATCGGACTTGATTTTATGCCTTGCATTCTAAAATAGATTTATAATATTAATAGACTTCGCTCGCTGTTTAAATTATTGAAAAAAGAACTAAAACAATACATTATTTTTTGCAAAAGAGAAGGGTTAATAGTTAGTGCCCATTCTTTTACCAAACAACTTTTCTCGAGCAGCCCTGTAAAATTTTAAAGGGGGAATTGTTCATGCTTTTCAACTAAATATATGAAAATAAAAATAAAAAAATGATTTGGATGGTCTTGCTATAGTAACAAAAAAAAACCACTGTAGTACTATCACAATTCTGATGAATACCACAACACTCATATGTTAAAAATCGTCCAGTATTTAAAAAAAGTAAGACATCTTCAAAAAAATAGTCATACATATAAGTATACTCATGTAAAGTATATAGTGAAAAAATATGACTCTCTTTATGCCTTTAAACCTATTCTAAGATACTATACTAATTAATAAGATCTTTGATTTTCGCGTTTTTTACATATTTCAACTGAAACTCTAACTTTATTAGTCGCTTATATTTAGTATTATACATTTTTAAGTAGTAGTAGGATTAATCTACTGACATAAATATGAAATGTATCAAAATATTTTGTAAAGATTGTATACAATATAAGTTTAAGTAAGCCAAACCGCGTTTTTGTCGTTAGTTTCAAGTAATCGTCACAACTTATGCGAATATCTAATCTAAATCTTACGTTTCACCACCAAGTTCCACCAGTCCATCGCCAACGGAAACCGACTTTATTCTTCCACCAATCTGGCTCTTAGCTTCCAAAGCCAGGACTCTTTTACCGGCTTTGGCGAGGTTAGACGCCGCTGTCACACCTGCTGAACCCAGGCCCACCACAATCGTGTCGTATGGAACTGATGACGGTGCTCTGTAAATAACAGATAGATTATTCTGTATAACAAAACAGTTGAGACCAGTCATGGTGCACAAGTGTGTAACTAATTAACTGTACACACAACTGGTTGTGGGTTCGAGCCCCACTCGGGGAAAAGTAATGTTTTACGGACATCCCTTTGCCTACTCTGCTGTGTGCGGGATACAGCGTAAAGGTTTGATAAAACAGTAAATTAGTTCTGACAAGACAAATAACGGCATTAAGTTCTGATTTTCAACACACGATGTCATAATTTGGCGAAGTGTGGAAACTGCTCCATATTGAATAATTCTCGTATCTGATACTCCAGTTAACGAAGAAAGCGGTAATCTATATTATATCAAATCGTGTTGATGTATCCCACTGTACCTGCGTGCAAAGCGACCTGGGGCACCTAGAATGTTTCGCGTCTTACAAAAACAAAAAGCTACCATCGGTTCGGAAGGCAGTTCTGCTGAAAAGAGCCGGCAAGAAACTCAACAGTTGCTCTTTTCAAAGTCAATGGTATAATATATCGTTTTATTACATTATCTGGCAGCTACCCTGCATTATATTCAATAGACAATATATACATCCTTCCTTCCTTAATTCACCCTCATGGTTAAATGAAATTAACCATGAAGGTAAAATCGGCAGATACAAACTCATCCTTTCATTATACAATAAGAAATTATTGAGAAATAGAAAAGTAATAAAAAATACTCACACATAATGCAGGAAAAGCACGAAGCTAAGAAGAATATTTGCTAAAGCCCCCATTGTTGAGTGAACACTCTGCTTGTACTGACTTCGACAATGATTGTAGGCTTTATATATACAAAAAAATTAATTATTCAATATCTTTATCGATGTATGAATTTAAAAAAACCTTGTGTTATACTAGAATTTATTCACGGAGTACTTTTAATTAATTAATTTATTGCAATAATAAATAAGTTTGCAGCTATTTTTTTAAATATATCCGTTTTCAACATAAGGAAGTCATTTTGCATGCATTTAATATTGTCATGACTGTGTAATATTTGAGTTTAATTTCTCAAATTCATATTCAGATAAACAGAAACAAAATTGTTTTAAAGTCCTTATTATGTGCATGATGTCGTTCATTTTAAACTTCTGATTGTTTTCAATTCTTCGTTCTGTTAAGACAACAAAGCGCGGCTTTGAAGTCCACCATTCAATACACAATTTCCCCCATTCAATACATAATTTCTTTAAAATTAGACGGCGGCGTGAGAATGTACTATACTAGTTCTAAATTCCTTTTCCCGGGTAGGCACCCTGCTTTATGTGGGATACATCGTCAAGCTACATTGATATTATATTTCACTGTGATAAGTGGAAAATATTAAATATTCCTCATAAATATTAAATCATTTCCTCAAATAGGATGATAAAAAAGGTATTTACCCAATAATTTAACCGTCTATTTAAGATTTTCTATATAATTTATTGTGTACAATGAAGTGTTTCTATTTATCTATCTATCTTTTTTGAGAAATTCGTTTAGCTAAAGTTGAATGTACAAACTAGTACTATATGTTTACTTTAAGGATCCCTAATTAATTGTAGATGGTTGCTAAGCCAATTTGCTTATCACATACTCGTATGTACATACGAGTATGTGATAAGCAAATTGTATGGTAATTAAATAAAAAAAATATCTTCGTTATGCATTAAAGGTCAATGATATCGCAGGCAGTGCAAAATATTCCTTATTCAAATAAACTCTAATAAGCACTTTTGAATCGTCGAATGAATATATAAACAAAAAAAAAGCTACCACCGGTTCGGAAGGCAGTTCTGCTGAGAAGAGCCGGCAAGAAACTCAACAGTTGCTCTTTTCAAAGTCAATGGTATTATTATATTACATTATCTGGCAGCTCTCCTGCATTACATTCAATAGACATTAATTCCATACATGTTTATCTTCTAAATATTCTTGAACAGTGTAATAAGCTTTACTTGTTAGTATTTTTTTTAAGTTACTTTACATTGTGGTGGTCACGTGGCGGCACACTTAGAATAAACTGTGGAAGTTTATTATATACACGTAGGCAAACACATGGAGGCAAAGACTTGGCGTGACAAGTTTATCTTTGTTTCTCGTTCCTATCGTATGTATATCACCATTTTTATTGTGACACTGTACATTTTGCCGGACAAACAGAATATTATAATATACAAATTGTGAAGTAACATGCAAGAATTGCGAAGCAATGGTTGAGGATCCCCACTCGAAGTAATGAATTATTTACATTTCCCTGACCTGGTAACAAGATAAGGCGAAGCATTGAGTTCCGCAATGTCTCGAAAAATATAAAAGCTGATTTATTTTTATATATATTTTTAATTAAAAAATATACAACGCAGTATTACAGATGCAAAAAAAATAAGCAACTGTAAAAAAATTGTTAACTAGGTAGGCTTATAACAATATTTAAGAATATTTGGCAGGATAAGAATGTGTTTAATTAATTTGACCTATATCTATTATTCCAAATCGCTAAATATTTTGAAAAGTCATTTGACGCTGCATCGAAACGATTAACGTGATCTAATATATTTTCCGATAAATTGACTATCCAAAAATCCAACACAAAAAGAAATCACCCAAAAAGCATATAGTTGTGAAGCTGATAGAAAAACAATATATTTATTAAGGAACTTACTTATACCCTTAACCTAAAATTAATAATTAGATCAGGTTCACGCTGTATCCGGCACACAGCAGGGTAGGTTAAGAAAACCTAGCTAAAACTCTCCGTTCTCCTTTCCGTCGGCAAACTGAGGAGTCATTGCTTGTTGCAATGCCGCGCTTTGCTTTACACCAGAACGAAGAAATGAACATATAAATTTAAATAAATATTGAATTTTGTCAAATGGGGATCGAACCCACAACCAGTTGTGTTCACAGTCACACATTTGTGTCCCTGCGCCACGGCTGGCCTACCTTAAAAGTTAAATTACAAATTAAAATTAAACAAAACAATAATAACACATCAATTTTAATTCATACGAAAAACATCAATAATCTTTGTCAACACTAAGTGACAGAACTCTCTTCGCCTCTCTATTGCCTGTTTCACTCGCCCCATGAACGGTAGCGTAGTGATTTAAGTTAGTCGCCTCCCCCGCGAACATCACTTTGGGAATGCCGGTGCCGTCGACCAGAGGTTCCCCGAGAATAGCCCTTCCGTTTGGGTAGTCGTACGTTAACATGTTGTCGTAGGTGTAACTACCTCGTGTAAAGGGGTTCGAATACCATGAGGATCTGTGAAAATAGACATAATATATATTTTTTGTAGCGTCACTAAGACACTTCTGTTCCAGATGTTATCAGACAAAGAAAATATTGAATATTTAATTTCCCCTAGCGAGAATCGAACTCACAACCTATGGTGTTTACAGGCGCATGCTCAATAATTTAATGATGAATGATTATACATAATATACAGTCCTAATATATATTAATCAGATATATATTTATTATATTACTAGGTCATATCTGTGGCTTTGCTTGCAAGATTAAATAGAAGTAAGTAAAAATTTTATAAATAAGACACATGCCACATTGTAAGTGACCGAGATTATCTGGACTGCAGATACAATGTGTTACATCAGAACAACTGACGTGATGTAATGAAACCTATAATAGCCTTCCTCGAAAATAGAATAGGAGTAAGAAAAGGAATGGGAGTAGAGTATACAACACACAAAAGTTCACTAGATGCTGAGATTATGTTATTTTGAATCGAGCATATTTTTCAATTTTATAGTGTTAATAAAATAGAATTGTTGTACTTGTGTTCACCCCTCTAATCCTACTAAGCGACAGCAGAAATACGGATGTAATTTGATATTTACTTTACGTTTGTTATTAGTAAAGCGCTTAGATGATATTCAGAAGACTATTCGTAATACACTCATAAACCGGACTTTCATATTTTTACCTAATCATTCCAGATGGTTCTGGAACTTTCCAGTTTCTGCCCATAAATTTGCTTATAAGAACCATCAGTTTCTCTTTTACTTCATCCTCGGGTAGTGTTTCCACCTTAAAAATTAAAAACATATCTAGTAGACATTATTTTACATTTACTTCTAGACTGCCCATCACCCAACACACAATTTTGTTCCCAAGACGGGAGATACCATTACTACTTTATTTTAGCTTCACGCTATCCTGCATTTAGCCTATTAAAACACATCCGTTCTCCACTTTGGAGGCATTGTGTGTTAAGTGGTGGAACTCAACGCCGCGCTTTGAAAAAATGAAATTATTAAATGTTTCGTTCTCTCGATTAGGAATCGAATTCGGAACCGTCACGATTACAGTAAGGATTTTGATATAGAAGAAACAACTTTTTTCTAAATAAATACCAATTTTGCTGTTTCACTGCTCGACCAGCATGTAAGTGCATATCTCGATCCCAAAGGAGTACTACAAGCAAATATCTTAGTGATCCAATGGTCCTCTTCACTGATCTCCTTCTTGTCTTCACCTCTCCATAAGAAGCTATAGAATCTACCACTCGGCAGCCACTGCTCGTCGAATTGCAAGATTATCTTATCAATAACTCCTATTGACACTTTCTCAATGGCGTTAATCTTTTCTTGAGGCAAAGGTGGTGAAAATAAGCTTGAGTGTCTGTAAATGAATGCAGGTAATTAAAAAATCAGCTTCACGCTGTATCCGGCATATTGCAAGGTAAGCAGTGAACCCAGTGTTAAGAAGCTCTATTCTCTATTTCTACCCAAATTTTAAGACTTTACGTTTTGAGCCTCACTCTTATTATGACAGTTTTATTGATCAGTAAAAATATAAATTTTCCAAGACTTATATAAGCTGTATACTTAAATAAATGAGTTACTTTACAGGCTTAAAATACATAGCTTTTGTGAGAAGTGGACATTTTTCAAATAGGTCAATATTTCTGAATATAAGAAAATCCTTTTACGGGTACGCCGTCCAAGTTGAGACTCGAGCGGATTATGTGGGACTCATGGACCGGTAGGTGTAAGCGGACCAGAGCGAAGAAATGGAAATATATATTTAAATAAATATTTCATCTCCTCGAGTAGGGAGTGAACCCACAACCAGACGATTTTACTTGTTGTTTCTTTACCTGTCAGTTTTTTAGCTTAAAAATCGAGCAAACATCTATGCTCACAAACTTTAAAAATTATAATATGAGTAGAATTGAGGGATGATAGTGTTAGTGTGGAACTCGATCCTACAATCACTATACATTTTAATATATTGAGCCTTACCTTTCCTTCAATACTCCGATAGAAATGGTAACAATTACATTATTTGCTTTATACACATCACCATCTTTAGTAATCACCTCCACGTTATCGGTATAGTTCTGCGGCCATCTTATCTCAACTACTTCTTTGTTCAATATTATGTCTAGAGTAGGCCAGCCTGGACCGTTGTTGTATGTGTTCTGTGGAAAGAAACGAAGATATTGTTTTTTTGAACGTACTAATCTCAAGAACTAATCTATAATGGTTTTTTTTCTGTTTGTGATCGGCAGTTCATTTATCGAGAAAGGTTTAAGTGTACATTACGTTTAATGACCCACTGTACCTTCGGGACGAGTTACTCAGTACTTGTTGGGCATTTATCAATATTAATACTGATTTATCGGGGAAAGATTCTAAATCATTTTCATTGGCATTGAAAGACATAAGGAAATTAAAAATATTTTATATTTCATTTCCGGGTTTTGAATGGGACCCAGAACCCGTTGCGTCCACATTCGCACGTCTTTTCCCTGCACCAGTACTGACCTCACGATGATGCGGATAAAACCGCAGTTACCTTACCAGTAAAATATCAAAAAAGGTCTTGTATCCATATCTGTGGAAGGACATATGCTGATGTCCTTCTAGATGTTCAAATTTTGCGTGTGCACTTAAATCGTTCCAATCACTCGACCCGTCGTAGTTATTTATCAAAAGACTTAGTAAATCCAACAAGTTATCCAAAAAATCTTTGTTTTTTAGTAAATCTGGATATTTTTCTTTTAGATACTCCTTTAATCTATGAAAATAAGAAATAAATTGGAAAATATTGTCATATCTGACTATTTGTATGTAATATTTATATGTTTAATATTTTGGGTTTGTTTACTCTTAAATTAATTTCAATTACATTTATATATAAAAGAGGATGTGTCCCGCATATAGCACAGTAGAGGTAACCTAAGTTTAAGACATTCCGTTTCCCACGTTCCGCCTATTTTCCGTGACATTACATGATGAGGGCCGAAGCTAAACGCCGCACTGACGTGATAGAACGTGATAGACATATCACAGATGAAAATAATTTCAACATAAGTATTCCCGAATCTACCTTCCTTCAATACTTACTTTCTGGTCAATAAGCTGGCAACAGATTCATTTTTTTCAGGATTATCCTGTGCCATCATACAGTATTCCATGAGCTCGTTGATGAGAGTGTGGTTGGCTGGAGAACCATCGGACATGAAAATTTCTTGGATAATATTCTGAGGAACAACTCCAATATTATACTTTACAGCTGTCTCGTAAGTCCGAGATTTGTTGGTACCCTGCATCCTGAAATAGTGAAATATGTTTTACCTGCGAGTGGCTCTTCGTGTCCGTGGTAATTCTGACCGTACGCAGCTATACTAGGCTACATCAAAAATATAACCATGATGTAATATAACTTATAGAATTCCAACATAAAAGACTAGCCAATAAAAAATTGTAGCCGATAAATTATCAACCAAACAATTTTTTCAGCTTTATATTATAATTGTAGTAACGTATAACTATAAAATATATTTCATCGTGTCACAGTGAGACTGATTATACTTAAATTATTAATTTAAAATATCCCTTAATAAGCGAAGAAGAATGGAGAATGAATGATGCATCAGCAGATTCTTTCAGCTAACATTTTTGTATCGCAAATTGGAAAAGTTATGAGGCACAGGAAATAAGTTATTTTCATTTGCCTGCTGCTTGAGACTAAGCAAGGTGTTCAGTTCCGCTACTCAAAGTGCAATATATGGAAACTGGGCTGAAAATGATGTTTCGGTAACATTCGATTCCCTCTGCTTACGGATATAACGTGAAAAATATTACTAACCATTCTCCACCAAGTTCCAAGACACCATCACCAAATGGCACTGTCTTTACTCTGCCACCGATTCTATCTTCAGCTTCCAGAGCTAGAACCCTCTTGCCAGCTCTAGATAAGTCTGACGCTGCAGTCACACCTGCTGAGCCGAGCCCCACTATAATAGTATCGTAGGGTATTGATGTCGATCTGTAAAAAAAATATATAAATATTACTGCATATGGGTAGTTGTCGCCGATTCTATAACTGAAACTCTCTTTGAAATGCACTGTCCTATTAGGGAACATAATTTATTTTAACCGTACAAATCATGTAGGGAGGCAAATAATGTAAAGAACATGAGGTCTACCCGGGTGTGTAAGGGAAAGCTTAGATGAAGTGATACAAAAAATCTATGGTATGATTTTAGTATCAATCGATAGCATGATTGCAACGATTAAGTGCGAACATCTATCATCGACAACATCTTTAAAATCTTTAAATATACATAGACCAGATATTATCATGGTGCGTACAGATAACAACAAATATCCTCACCAAAGTTAAGTTAGCCAACTCTCTACTCTCAATTCTCGATTATGCAGACGCAACCTATTCTAACTTAACCGAGGACTATGTAAACAAACTTCAGCGATATTTTAATTTTTTAAAGTGTTACCACACTTAGGATAGAAAGATACTTTATTTATAACACGTATAAAAATTTGAACATGGCGGGACTCGAACTCGCGCTTCCTGCAAATCGACCAGGTCGGTTGGCAGGAGTTTAAGAGCTTTAAGAGAGTTTTCAAAAAATAATGTTATGGCAATTAGGGTTTTCTTAGTGGCAAACGTGAAAACTTTTGTTACTTCTAGAGGTTGAATTGAACCAGGTTCCTTTTATCTCATTAACATTCCCAAGTAATGCCTCAACAGTAAACACAAGTTTTGTTTAAGTTTAGTTTAGTCTTTATATGTAACGCCAGCTTTTATGTGTATATATTTGGAGTAAGCCATCGACAGTTGATTAATCCTGTCCCTTACTTTCAGTAGTCGCAACCCTCGGAATCGTCGCCTTTCTTCGGAATTCGGAAAAAAACACTCTAACACCTATCTCAGTTCAGGACCACATGAACTAAAGAACAGATTTCATCTGGCCCGCTTGATTTGTGGATGTCCAAGTGAGCTCGCCGAATAAGTTTTTAGATGAACTTAATGTTAGGTATTAAGCTCTTTGGGAATTTTCGGGAATGGGAATCTGTGGGAATTAATGTGGGATGGCCAGCGTCATTATTCCAAACTGACGAGTTCCTAGTGTAGCTCTCAATCTCCTCAAAGGCTTTAGCAATAAGCTTGGACCTTGCTCTAAAAATTTGTTAGACAAGTGCATCGGCCCAGATTTGATTGAAAATTGTTTTACCTCTATGTAAGACAGCCATGGTCGACTCCATCTATACAAAAACCCTTGTCCCATTTCCTATCAGCATCTCTCAGTTTTAAGCTGTATCTCCCTATGTAGTCGGATAAGCAGATAGGGCCTATTAAGACACTCCGCACTGGGCAGACCCCCCTAGAAAATAGTCGTATCTCTAGAGACGCCTATGGTCATGTAAAACCTAAACGAAGTGAGTTGAAACAGTCTTCAATCAATCAAAAAAGGTCAAATAAAAATCATCAAGCAAAAAAAAACGCATCATAGACACATTGTAAATAAACTTTCATATTTGTAAAATTTTATTTATTACTAGCCCATGTTTATGTATATACTCTAATTATGTATATTGTTTAATTTTATAGGTGAAGGCAATATTTTGACTGGACTACTTTTTGACATGTATTCTCCTATTGTGTAATAGTCTCTTTTTACCGTACAATCTCCTTCGTGTGTTCTCCATACAACGTGACATTGGCGAAGTTATTAGTGCTCAACTGGCACGCTCGAAGCGCCATAAATGAAGTAATAGAATAGAATTGAACTGTACTGAACTCACATTGTATAAATTTCTACTATTACTAATATATTTCTTCTGGCTACGCCGCTAGAAATTAAGTTGTAATTTAAAGAAAACTTTTTTTCTTTAGAAGTTATTAGTAAAATTAAAAGTCCTGCACGAGTATATTTTTTATGAAGACTTATATTTACTGGAAAGCATGCCGAAGAAATAGTTAACTGCCTGAATTGGGAGACATTGCATGTTGAATGGCGTAACTTAACGCCGCTTTTTGTGTTAAGAAAATATTCCTTCAAGTGTACATCGAACTATCACAATTTTATTTACATACATACCTAATATGCTTTGTTACTTAATAATAAATTTAAAAAAACGAAGTTTTAATGTTATCACTTCTTGTAATTAAATTGGTAGTTAAATTATGTTACATAACATTATGTATGTACTTACCATAGATATTTATTTAAATTAAACAATTTATAAAAAATGTCTTTATCAATGACTTTTAAATTTGAAAATGTTTATTTATTAGTATTTTATGTAAATAAGATGTAGACTTATTAGTCCGCAATTACGAATGCCAATTGGAAGTTTGCGTTTTTATTGCAGCTTCAATCTTCCACGCTTGACGATCCGATGAAATTCCGGGACAATGCGTGTTAAGTAGCGGACCTCAACGCCGCACTGTGTCTTAAGACACACTGCAGCGTGACAAGGAAAGGACAATATTCCATTCCCCTAAGTGTCTATTAAATCCACGGCTGTTGTGTTTACAATCGATAAAGACCCTGTATCGATCCGCCACGAGGGTATTTACTTATTTATTGGCTTGTATTTTTATTGTATTATCATAACATCTATGCTCTGATCATGGGTGTAAGAATTAAACTAAAAAAATGTAAAACAAAATTGAAAGCGTTGAACTCCGCACTCAACTCACAATGTTTTCCGAATTCGGCGGCAAAATGGCAAACGAAGTGTCTTAACAGTAGGTCCCCTCTACCTACCCTGCTGTATACGAGATACAGCGTGAAGCTGATTTATTTATATGATTTTATTTCTTGTACCTCCTTAAATTCAACATTAACTTTGTTATTTTAAATAACGTTAAACGTTCGCAGTTGATCTAAACATTTACTGTCCTCAATTTTGTCCTATCCAAGATGGAGATCAAGACGTTCATGTTTTAATGAAAAAAGTTTTGCTTCTTTCTATAAATTTTCAGTCCTAAGATTAGTGTACTAAAATTCTCTCAATACGCGCGACTTTCAAAATATGAAAACCCCAACACAAAAACTCTCGTTGAATGAGTAAGTCTCGCCGAAAAAATCTCAAAAAAAACTCTCGTTATTTTAAATTCCTCCCTCCGGTAACGAAACAAAGCGCGGCATTAAGTTCCGCCACTCAACACGCAATACCCACAAATTTTATAGTGTACGTAGTAAACGGAGTGTCTTAATACTAGGTTCCCTTTCCCTCTCTCAATCCTGCTATATGCGGGATACAAGTGATATTAAGAAATGTTGAGTTAACGTATTTACGTGCTACGTTTACGTTAGTGTAAACACCTGTCGAGCTTATTGTCGGCTCCTCACAACAAAACTGCCTTCTGAAGTTATGCTGGTTCATTTAACGATACAAAACTTGTTTTAGTAAATAGTATTGTCTATTTTAATTTTAATAAAATGTCGCTATCTAACATAGGCCTAATGAGTATAGTTACAGTAATATAATAGGTAGTTAGCAACAGCATTATCAAAAAGACGTTGTTACAACAATATTTTAGGCATGTCAATACTTTTACATATCTATACAGGTATAGCGAGTGTGTACAATGATAATGATTGTTGTTAAATATATTTAAAAAAAAGCCTGCAGAATAAGGCAGAAAGTGGGGAGAGAAGTTTCTTAATAGGGAACCGAGTATCGTAACACTAGGTTCCCTGGTTTCCTCTGCCTATCTTGTTAGAAAATATAATTAAAATAAAATAAAATTACAAGGTACTTACTAAGTAACAATAATTATAATTTTTATTAGAAAACGTATAAAAATATAGACAGAGGCTATCTCACTGTGACACGACAAAAATAATAATAAAACATTACACTATCCAATATAACATATCACATACCTACATATCTACTTCATTTTCCACTAAAGTTAATTAATGTTCTTTTCATTTGAATTTATAAAAGTATTTTTTCCATAATTTTTTTTAGTTTTCTAACAAATCCGCTCGTAGTGCTTTTGTAAAATATCCAGGTCTTTAGTGATAGAGTAGGGTCCTATAGAGTATTTGGTTGACCTAGAATTATGAAATCTGACAAGAAATGAGAACAAATCAAAATGAATTATAGCAAAATATTTTTATTTTTTCCTCTATCTATCCCGCTCATAGTAGCGTACGCAGAGGGAACCTGAGAATCTATTACTAAGATATATGTATAACCGTCGTATTCTTGAGGCATTGCGTGCTGAGTGACGTAATTCGACGCCGCACTTGCGCTCATTGTCAGAGCGAAAAAATAAAAATACTACATATTTGTTTCCCCCAAATGGGAATACAAACCATAACCGTCATGTTTACAGTCACACGCTTCCCATGCGACATAAACCATTACACCATTGACCTACTAACATAAGTTTATGTATTATATATATATTTTTTGTATTATGTTTTTTTTCTGAGGGTGCATAATGTCTATTAGGTCGTGGCGTTTCAAACTAATAAAGCATCAAGAGTAAGCGTACACAGCTTCACGTTGTATCCCGTATATAGAAGTGTAAAAAAAGGAACCGAGTGTTAGAACCCTCCGTTCCCCAACGTCCAATTTTCGAAACGTGTCGATTGTGAATCGAATTCATTGAAAGGAGTGGGGTTAATGAAAACAAAATTAAAACGGGAATTTACAAATTACATTTGTAGATCCGTATTCCACTTGAAAAAAATGAAGAAAAGACGGAATGCAAGATCAGGGTAAATTTTAAGATATTAGAACAATTTAATATTTGGAAAGCACGTTCAGTAGAGATGGATGTGAAAACGCGTATTGCTGTCGGTAACAGGGTTAACGGTGCCTTAGCTGCATTGATGAGAAGGTGAAACGTCAGTTAATCGTTTGGCCGAACACATTGAAGAGTTGGTACCAACGCTGTAATACGGCAGCGAAACGTGGGTATTACAGAAGAAGAATGAAATAAAGATGAATGCAGTGGAGATATCTTTTCGTAGGATATGCGGAATCGGCTTAACAGATCGAATCCTCAATGAAAAGATATTGAGAATGGCAGATACTAGCTGGATGACGAAATCATGGTCCAAATGAAGAAGAACGTGATCAGCTGCCGTTTAGGTACGTCGAACGAATGTGTGACGAAAGAATGGCAAAAAACACAGTATCAAAGATACTAGAGGAAGATCATGTACAAGGCATGAGGACCTCGGAAGGAAGGGCATGAATGAAGAGGTTTATGACAGTGGACGAGGCGAAAGAGGTATGCAGAGACCGTGGCGCGTTTAGCGCTCCGTTTTTGCTGACTACCCCGCTAGGGATACAGCGTGAAGCTATTATAGTATAGTACACAAATGACATCATACAGGCCATGCAAACAAACTTGTGGACTACAATTAATTTAGTATTGATTATTATTATATATAATATATATGTAAAAGTTGATGGATCTTTTTTCACGCAAAACTACTGAACACATATAGATATATAGATTTCGTATAATTTGGCTATAATATAACAATTATAAAGCCTATTGACGTAATATGCTATATTTCTATAATATTCCGCAAGTGGAGAGTGGAGTGTCTCAACACAAACTTGCCTAAGAAAACAAACATCATTATAATTAAATTATTTACTTAGTTTAGGCCGACGTGGAGCCAATCTGCGGCAGTAATCGCGAAAGCGTGGCTTTGATTTCCACTCATCAGGCAATCCCTCAAGAATTCGAAGACAAGGAGGGGTGCAGAAGTATTTTAACACGTCTAGGCTTTTTCTGCCTACCCTGCTATATGCGAGATGCAGCATAAAATTAAAAAAATGCAAAAGTGTAAGACGAATTGTTCTGGTTTCATATCTCAAAAGAACGTAACGGAACCCATATAACATAATTTTACTGTCTGTCTGTCCATCTGTTTTGTCTCTTTAAATCAAATTAATAAAAAAATAACTCACGCATAATGTAAAATAAGAAGGAAGCTGACAATGGTCGCCGACGTCCCCATTGTATGAATGATCTTAATCTAATAACGTTTCAAGTTTACAAGTGACTCTACAGTATACACTTTATGTAATCTTGGTCAGTATTTATATATACCATTAGAATATTTTGTACGTACGTCTCGATATATATTTTTATTGCCTCACGTTGTATACCGCATTTGGATAGCTGGGTAAACCTGGTTTCCGTTCCGCATTCCGTTTCCCACACACTGCTTAATTTTCGTAAAATTGTGTATTGAGTGGTGAAATCCTGTTGCAGCCTCGCTGCAGCGAGGACATGAATATAGCTTATTCCTCTGAGTGGAACTCGAAACTACAAACGTTGCGTTTACGAAATGAGTGGAGAACTGGTTTCTCCACTGACAGACAGTACAGAAGGTGTATTTCTCTCATAATTTTGCGATGTTATGGAATGTAAACCTATGATAATTAAGATTTTCTCATCCGTATATGATTATCTGGGCATGTACATGAGCTTATATAAAGAAAATAATAGATGCATTAAAGAAGTAATCGCAAAATATCTTTAAATTAGAGATCCCCGGGGCACGCTTTGCTTAGCTTTATAATCATGCCTTTGTTAATGAAAAACGAATAAGTTACCCTTGAAGACTTTCATCCGAAACGATAACCTTTGACGTAACTTAAAATTGCCCACGACGCATTAAACACGAAAACACAATGGGTTGTGTTTAAGATTGTGGTAGTCATAGGATTTAGATTTACATTACATTAACATATAGGATTATGATTCTCTTCGAACACATGATCGATCAGATCAGATAAGATTGGCTTCACCAGGGGTGGATTTGCATGTCAACATGGATTTTACCCGGGATCGGACGCTATGGTCACTACTTTTTCTTTAGAAATATGATGGAAAGCAACAGCCAAAACGGAAAGCTAAGGAGTAATTCACCTGATTATAAGAGCCGGGAATGTTTCCCGGTAAAACACAACATGTGGAGGACAATGCAAGAAAGCGTGGAGAGGGTGAAATTCAAATGGTTATTGATCTTAAAAGTGGTTATTCATTAGAGGCGACTGAGATAAAATTAAACAATTTAAGCATTCACTGAATCCTCTCTTCTAATATAAAACTGCATACACATATTTTATATTTTAGAAAAGAGGCCGGTCGTGGCGCATCGGCACAAAGTTTGACTGTAAACCGACTGGTTGTGGGTTCGATCCCCACTCGGGGAGATGAAATATTTATTTAAATTTATATTTCCATTTCTTCGCTCTGGTGTCGAGGCAAAGCGCGGTGTTGAGTTCTGCCACTTAACACGCAATGCCTCCGGAATTCGGCAGAAAGTGGGGAACGGAGTGTCTTTCACTATGTTCCTCCTGCCTACCCTGCAGTGTGCGGGATACAGCGTGAAGCTGATTTATTTTTTTTATTTTCGAAAAGATAATGATAATAATTAGTAACTTTATTCACATCCCGAAAATACCAAAAAAATGGGGTTACCGAAATTTGTCTCGAGCCAATATCGAATATATTAATTTTATTATAATGGTTCAGTACTGCTACTTCTAAAAACAAGCAACACCAGGTATTTCTGCCTGTTAACAAATACTATCCCATTATCTAATCATTCTGTTAACAGTGAATAGTGTCATTATAATATGCAAAGGCATCTGTGTCGCAGTTAGACAACGTCTGACTGATGGATATTAAGGATTTAACGTAACAAACCTGAATATAAGAATAATGTGGGATATGAAAGATTATCCGTAAATTTTGGATAATTTCCATACAGATTCGGCAAAAACCACGAAATATCAAAGGGCCTTCTTTTTAATCTTCAACAAAACACAGTGCCAAGAAGGGACTTGCAGGTCCAATAGTTAGTCCTGTGTTATTCTTAAACCTCGCCACGTATCAAGGCAGTGAATAGGAATTAAAAAAAATTTACAAAAATCTCACGTGGTTAATGTAGGTAGGCAGCACATTAGTTACTTGTTAACATAATTATTATTATTATATCTAGTTCATACTAAGCGTTAGTCAGCTCGGGCAGACTATATCAAAAACTCTGTTCGTATACGAAAGTATCCGCATTTTATGGACGGATTTACCGATAATTTTTCAAATCGATATATATCGAATTAAGGATATTCGATAGTTACGGTTACGGTTATGGAACTGCATAACATCCCTGGTGTAACTGTAAACGCGATTGCAGTGTGTTCGATTCCCATGGTCCCAATGCGACACAACGACGGTTTTATCGTTATATTAATAAAAATATCTATAAAAAATATTCTATTAATTTCAGACAAAATTGTAGCAAAACAGTTGTGCATATTATACAAATATAATTTTATCAATTTGTACTTTGACCCTGTTGACTAATATATTATGTCAAAGATTGCTTTTTTTGCTTATGTTTTGCTGTTTTTTTTTTTGTTATCTCCAGCACTGCTGAGACGGGAGCGTCAAGTGATAGGGTAGCTGGCAAAAATTCGGTTTGGAAATATGCGTACATTGCGTGTTGAGTGAATATATTAATGAAAATATACGAAACATAAACATTCCCTCGATTGGGTATCGAATCCATTGCGTTTACTCCATTGTGTGACACTGTGCCGCTGCTTCGCTATGGCGATAAACCGAAGTCTTATTATACACTGAGGATTAGAAAAACGTAAAAACATCTAGCATATAGTATACGTTTATATAAAAATATATTATATAAATATATAGAATACGTTTTAGCTTTAGTTTAGCAAGGGCTTTAACGCAGTAGGACTCTAACCTACGCCTCTTCATAATGTATGTACAGAGTTGCTAACAACATAAATAAGTTGTTATCAGGCGCATAACAATGTCAATTCAACGTCTTTTTGATTAGATATCCTTTAGTGGGAATCTATGACACCATAACCTATCATGAATAAAAATCAAAATCAGCTTCACGCTGTATCGCTATGGAAACAGCAGGGTAGGCAGAGGGAACCTAGTGTTAAGACACTCCGTTCCCCACTTTCTACCGGATTCTGGAGGCGTGGCGAAGAAATGAAAATATACATTTAAGTAAATATTTCATCTCCTCGAGTGGGGATCGAACCAGTCGGTTTTACAGCCACATTTTGTACCGCTGCGCCACGACTGGCCTAACCCTAACCTATCATGTTTACAGTCAAATTTTGTTTTGTGCCCCGGCACCACGAATGGCCTCAAGATTTAAAATATTTTTTAATACTTTATACATGTAAGTTGTATTAATGACATTTTTTTAATAAAGGAAAATAAATAATAACTATTTATATTTCTATAATATTTATTTTTTTATTTACATATGATTGGACTAAAAATAACAAATTATTCTATTCTATTAAAAAAATTATGAACAAAAAAAAACAAACATTTCAGTTTGTATGAGATCTATATATTACAATGAAAATACGATAACATCAATTCACTATTTAATGTATAATAAAGTAAAGAATTTCCTTATTTCTTATATTTTACAAATAGTAAACTTCCATTTTGTTTATTAGTAAGATTTTTTTTTGTTTCACATTGTATCCCGCATATAACAGGGTAGAGAGAGCCTAGTGTTAAGATATTTCGCCCCCCGCTTTGCCTCTCCACCAGAGCGAAGAAGTGAAAATATTAAATAATTCATTTCTTCGAATGGTAATCGAACCCACAACCTTTCGTGTTTAATATCTCACACTTGTGACCCAAAAACATCTTAACTTGCCTTTTATCCAATTATAAGACACGCACAATATCAATTTTTTTTTTATTTTTACATATCGGAAATAAGGAAACAATTATGATTTGAGTAATCAAAAATAGATGAAATATCAAAAATATAGATATATTAAAAAAACAAAAGATTTTGTTTATTTTTATCATTACATCGTGTAAATTTGTATTTTCTTGAAAAGTACATATTATTAATATCGACAATCTATTTATACCAATTAATCGATCAATCGCTTTTTTTAACTTTCATTAGGCGGTTGCCAGGTAACTGCCCGCATTTTCCTATTAATTTCCGACAATATAAGTGTACACCGCGCTAGCTGGGCGGGGCGCAGTTGAGGCGTCGGATCTCTCGTTCTTTCACTCTGTTGGGGCTCTCTTTGCGCCCTGCGGAGAGCTCTACGGCGTCTTGCTCTTGCTGTTGCTAATGCGGTACCAAAAAAAATTTCAATTGTTATCGAATTTCGAATAATATATTAATTATTGAGAAGTGTTAATACATTTAAAAGTGGTATTGACACAATCTGGATTAGAAAGATACTACAACAAAAGATATGGTTTTTTATTTTTTATTTTAATTCTTACTTACACAACAGACTTATGGCCCGTACCTTTTGTTATTTTTACATTTCTTTTAATACTTTTTTTGTAGATAAGATATGGGTTCGACACAAGTTTAAGGGAACTATTCATTCATTTTCCCGCTATATGCGGGAAAAACTCGAAGTAAAAAAAAATTAATAGAGCTGATATTTAAAAAACAGCCCTTTAAAAGTATTAATAACTAGCAGCCCTTTAAAAGTAAGTAGTACCAATGTTAAAGTGCTTATACTTAATTTTACAAACAAAAAAAATTGTTCAAACAAGAATGTCTTAAAGCAGCATTAGAGTTTTCCAGAAATAAAAATATTCCATTTCCTCCAGTGGCCATCGAATTCACAATCCTCGTTTGCAGTCAAACGCTGTGTGCTGGCTTTTGTTAAATTACTAGACAACAAAAACTTACCACTTTCAATTTTGCCTTTTCCTTTATATTCATCATCACTATATGTTTTTGATATGATTCTCTTTTTAGGTGACTGTGATAAGAAAACAAGATTTTTTTATTACAATTCAAATTAAATTAAATAATCATAAATAACTTTTTTTTATTATATATTTCTTATTATATATATTTCTTAATGGTAACGGACTGCCGTCAAGACAATCCATTCTACATCCCTTCCCATTCATAGTCATCCTTTCCCAGGTACTCAGCCTACCCTGCTATGTGCGGGATACAGCATCTCATTGCGCTGGGCAAGCGTATTGGCGAGCACACTTAGAGGTTTTATAGTAGTAACGAAAATGGAGATGCTGCTGATAAGTTCTTTGATTTTCACGATTATTAGATATTTTATATGAAACTATTTTAACCGGATTAATCGCGTATATTTACGATACGATACATTTTTGAAAATGCCTTGATTGGCTTTTACGACACCCACAAGAAGATTTAGGGTAGTCCTGACCTGGCCCTCCACAGAGGATTTAATAGATTACAACAATAAATAAAAGACAAACAAAATGCAACTCCACACTGTTTTTTGCATCTAGCAATCGATTTCGAATGTGATATATATATAATTTGATCATTTGTTTACCTTTTTGTATAAAAAGATAAATCAAGTGGGTAATTTGATAATAAATTGATTGTTACACTTTGTGTCTTGCTACCGAGCTCAATAAATGAATATACATTAAATGTTATATTATTTAAACATAATAGTGGCGACGAGGCTAAATTTGTAAAAAATGGATCATAAAGCAGTGAAATTTGATGGATTTAACCCGAAAATTGACATTTGGGACAATTACATTGATAGACTAAAATTTTGTTTTGAGGCTAATGGAATCATGTTGGATGGGGCAAAAAGAGCAAATTTCTTTACTGTGTGTGGTGCGGAAGTGTTTGAGACGTTCTTAGCATTAATTACACCAAGAAAAGCTAGTGATGTGACATTCAATGAAATTGAGGTTATTCTAACAAAACACTATAGTCCAAAACCAAATGAGATTTCTATGTCGTACAAATTTTACACGCGTAATCAAAGTGTCGACGAAAAGGCATCAGATTATATAGCTCAATTGCGGAAAATTAGTTCATCTTGTAATTTTTTGGATTTGGAGCGCATGTTGCGAGATAGACTAGTGTGTGGCATGAGAGATCATCGATTACAATATGAACTATTGAAGAGAGATAATTTATGTTATCAAGATGTGGTGGATGCGATGCTGTCTTCAGAGAATGCGGGAAAGGATTATCGTATGATACAGAATATTACAACAGAAGCTAAAACATATACAAATATTAACGCAGAATCATCACAAATTTCTCAGACAGAACCCATGGATATTAATTCACTACAACAAAAAAAGAATATACGATTATGTTACAGATGTGGTGATCGTCATGGTGGAGAGTGTCGTTTTATTAATGCAATATGTCGATTTTGTAAAAAAAAAGGTCATATAGAGAAAATTTGTACACTTAAAAAGAAATCATACAAACACAATATTAATTTTACTGAAGATGAAGCTGATACTTATTTAAACGGTATTTATAGTGTAGAAATAAAAAACAACACACCATGTTTTATCGTAGAGTTGTTATTAGAAGAAGTACCTGTAACATTTCAAGTGGATACTGGGGCAAGTTTTTCATTGATAAATGAACAAACTTGGCATAAAATACGAAGACAACATCAATATCTTTTTCTTAAGCCCTCACCTTTAACCCTTCGTACATGGACTGACGCTCCAGTTATGTTACTAGGGCAGGTAAAGATACAGGTAAAATATAAAAATATAATTTGCAATTTAAATATAATTGTTGCAAAAGGACATGGACCAAATCTTATAGGACGGGACTGGCTGGATCCACTACATATAACACTGAATATTAATTGCCTATCAGACATTGAACATAATACATATATTAGTAAAATTACTACAAAATATACAGACATTTTTAAAGAAGGTCTTGGCACTTATTGTGGAAACCCTGTTAGTATTCATATTAAACGTGGGGCCACACCTAGATTTTTAAAGGCTCGCCCCGTGCCATATGCTATTAAAATAAATGTAGAGAAGGAGATTGATCGTTTAGTGGCAGAAGGTGTGTTACAGCCAATATCGTATTCTGAATGGGCTACACCTGTAGTGCCTATTATAAAAAAGTCAGGTGAAATTCGATTATGTGGAGACTATCGTAGTACTGTCAACCAAGCAACTGAATCTGATACTTATCCAATGCCTACAGCAAACGAAGTTTTTGCTATAGTAGCAGGCGCGAAATTTTTTTCGACTTTAGACCTTGATCGAGCTTACACACAAGTGAAAGTAAGTGAAAACACTGCAAAGCTGCTAACTTTAAATACGTGCAAAGGATTATACACAGTACACCGATTGCCATTTGGTGTCAAAGCTTGTCCAGGAATTTTTCAACGCCTTATGACAGCACTTTTAGCAGGAATACCAGGTGTGGCAGTTCTTATAGATGACATTATTATTAGCGGTCCTACGTTGCTGACAATGAAGCAACGACTTGAAATTGTGTTGGAACGTATACACAAATCTGGGTTACGACTCAACAAAAAGAAATGCAGATTTGCACAAGAAGAAGTAGAGTTTTTGGGATTTATCATTAACAAAGAGGGGGTGCACCCAGCTCCAAGCAAAAAAGAAGCAATTATAAAAACTCCAGAACCTAGAAACGTACAAGAACTACAGGCTTTTCTAGGGTTATATAATTTTTACGAAAGGTTTATTCCTCACAAGGCGACTGTCTTAGAACCGTTACACAGATTGTTAGATAAGTCACGAAAGTGGCAATGGACAAATAATGAACAAAATTCCTTTGATATGGCGAAACGTTTATTAACTTTGGATACTACGTTGGTACACTATGATTTAAACAGACCTTTAGTGTTAATATGCGACAGTTCCGAGTACGGTGTTGGTGCAGTTCTATCACATGTGATGGAGGATGGACAAGAGAGACCAATTGCAATGAGTTCTAGGACACTTCATAAACATGAGCGTCGATATTCTCAATTGGACAAGGAAGCAACATCAATTATGTTCGGGATCCAAAAATTTCATAATTATTTGGCAGGAAGAAGTTTCACCGTAGTGACCGATCATAAGCCATTACTTGGAATATTTAATCCTAAAAAACCTTTGCCAGTCATGCTGTCTCCTCGCTTAATAAGAATAGCTATAGCATTAACATCACACGATTACGACATAATATACAGGCCTGGATCACAGATTGGAAATGCAGACAGTTTGAGCAGATGGCCACAACCTGTACCGGATCAAGAAGACCAGTTTTTAGGGGAGATATTAATGATAGCTGAGAAATTGGAGGATTTTCCATATACTGCTAAAGAAATTGCGCGGGAAACTGAAAAAGATAAAGTACTTTCTCGAGTCTGTCACTTTTTAAGGAGTGGGTGGCCGCATAGAGTTACTGACACTGAACTACATACATATTGGCTTCATCGATCTGAGCTATCATTACAAGATGGTTGTATACTTTTGGGATGTCGGGTGATAGTACCACTGCCATTAAGGCCAGCCATGTTGAAGATGCTACATAGCACACACAACGGAATTGTTCACACAAAAGCACTTGCTAGAAGCTATGTATGGTGGCCACATATGGATAATGATATTCAGAAACTAGTATCTGATTGTAGAAATTGTCTCGAAAACCGAAACATGCCGTCAAGGTCCACACACGAATGGATAATGCCGACAAGGCCATGGTCTAGAATACACGTGGATTTTGCTGGACCATTTTTAAACAAAACTTTCTTTATTATAGTCGATGCTTTTTCCAGATGGCCAGAAGTGATACCAGTAACTAATATATCGTCGGCAACAGTAATCCGTAATTTACGAACGGTATTTGCTACGCATGGTATATGTGAAACATTGATATCTGACAATGGGACATCATTTGTATCACATGATATGGAAACATTTTTAAGCTCGAATAAAATAAAACATATAACTACCGCACCATACCACCCTTCCACTAATGGACTAGCGGAACGCATGGTGCAGACAATCAAAAATAAACTACGAAAAATGGATGGATCGTGGGAAATCAAAATTCCAAATATGTTGTTGGGATTACGAGTTACACCGTGTTCCAGTACAAATAAAAGCCCTTCTGAACTGTTAATGAATCGGCGTCTTCGCACTGTTATGGATAGTATTCACCCTGATTATTTGCTACATAAAAAACGAGAGAATCAATTGCAGAATGCCAATCAAAAAAGCTGTAGAGAAACAAGTGTAGGACAAAAGGTTATGTTTAGAAACTATAATAATGGTTCAAAATGGTTGCCTGGTAAAATAATAAATAAAGATGGTCCATCAAGTTACAGAGTAAAGACAGATGACGGTGTTGTAGTTAGACGTCATATAGATCAGATTATTAAATTAAAAAATACTGGAGAAACCGTAGATGTTAATGATGATAGTTTTCAAAATAAAGAACAAAATTTGGAAGATGAAGTAACAAGGTCAAATCAAACACCTAGTAATTGTGAAATAACTGAAGAAGAAAATGACAATATTATAGAAATTCCAAGCTCTGAACAGTGGGAAGAAATGCTAGGAATTCCTAGCTCAGCTGAAATAACAATATCAGGGGGAAAGATTAAGAATAAGTTTAATTTGCATTCGAAAGTACCATATTCTCGGCCCAGTTGTTCTAAATTTAATAATAATTAGATTTGCTAAAAGTGTATTGTGATTTGTATTTTAAAATAGATCTTTATTAAAATTCTTGAAGTGATTCATGTATAACTAAAAAGATTAATTATTTACTTAGGGGAAAGATATGATATATATATAATTTGATCATTTGTTTACCTTTTTGTATAAAAAGATAAATCAAGTGGGTAATTTGATAATAAATTGATTGTTACACTTTGTGTCTTGCTACCGAGCTCAATAAATGAATATACATTAAATGTTATATTATTTAAACATAATAGAATGATGGAATTCAAAGCCAGCAAAGCCGGAAAATGAAAATAAATAAATTAAATATAACATCATTTCCCCAAGCGCGGCTCGAAGCCATCACCACGGTCTCTAGATAAAACAAGAAATAAAAATATTCATAATACATTAAAAGATTAAACATTCACATGTGAGTGTTTTAACACTGCCTACCCTGCAATACAAAGAATACAGTGTGAAGCTAAAAGAAAAGCAAAACAACAAACCTTTCTCTTCTGTTTCTGATAATGCTGAGCATCGTAGAACTGGGGCTGCGATCTCCTCACCCTGCCAGTCCTCCTCTTTATATCCTCGGTCGCTGGTTGACTTTCAGCACCCCGACGAGATGCAAAAAATGTATGGCCACATTTACATGATTTTGAAGCTACTGCTACCTAATAACAGATTATAGAATATCCTGCTTATATTACAAATGTGAAAAATTCTGAAAATGGATGTTTGTTGCACTTTCACACAAAAACTAATGTGTGAGTGGATTTATATGAAACTTTACAGTAATAAAACTTATACTTTAGAATAGGATATAATATGAACACACTACAATTAATGTAAAGATTTAACAAAAAAATAAGTTTCAAAGACATGTGTATTTCTTTAGTATAAAACACTAGCATCCCAAATGCATTTTTACCTGCTTTAACTTATTATTATATTATAGCCAAAATGTACAAAATGTTTACATAAACTAGTGTTATTAAATGAAAGAAATTAAAATACAAGGATTTTTATTTTAGTTTCATATTTTATCCAGTATATAGTATGATAAGGAGCCTAGTGTTAAAACACTATATTCATTGTTTCCTGCTTAAAATTAAGACGCTGCATGTTAAGTAGAGGTACTTAACACCACATATTTTAAATAAAACTCTTAAGACGGATTAATCATATTCATTTAATTTTTTCAATTAAAAATGTTATAACTGAAAAACATATTAACACAACTCTTTATATACATATGTTAAGCATATGGTATATATATTTTTACCACTTTTATTTTAACTGAGTCACTCCATTCTCTATTATTCTAACTGTTTCATTTATTCAACATCATTTTACTTTATAAAGATAAAAAATTTCAGGTTCACACTGTATCCCGCATATAGCAAGGTAGGAGAGAGTAACTACTTTTTTTATTTTAAAAGGCAATATGAAACATTTTATGGATAGAGTCATGAATATAGATACCTGTCCCTATTTTGCCAGTTAGGCCTCGATTCTTATATATTCATTGATATATTATAGTAATATACAAACCTGCATTTCACATTTAGGGCAACTTTTCGCAATCATTTTATTTTTACCCATTTTTTATTAAACTAAGGATTACTGTCACATTGAATTTGTTATAAATTAATAATCAACATTATAATTTTAATGTGAAGTATTATATAAAAAGCAAGTACAATATTTTGGTTTAAAATTTAGTTTGTATGTATTAAAAGTATTTGTTAAAATATATGAAATTATTATTCACATTCACAGTTTTTTATTTTCCTAAAGTAATGTCAAATATCTGATGATAAAGTTGCCAAAACTACTACATAATATATATTTAATAATTTTATTTATACAAAGTAAATGTATAAATAGAATTTAAAATGAAAGCAGTAAAAAAATAAAGAATATATTATAAAAAGTAATCATTAATAGTCAAATATTTGCGAACTTTTATTATTATTATTTTATTTATTTCAAATTGTGAAGTTAATTTCCTATTTTAAATAATAATATATATTTTTAAATAAATGTATTATCTATTCATTTTCGCTATATTTTAAAAATCGATATAAAAATCGAAATCGTAATCGAGAATATGGTAATCATCCACTTTTTTATGTATTCTGTAATTTTAAATTGTCATAATATTGTTTATTTGTATTTAATTGTATCAGCTTTGCAAAAAATAATATAAACAAAACAACAAACAAAATAACTCGAAAACAACGCAGATGCAAATACGATGTACACGTACAGTTAAAACATTATTTTTTTTCATAGAATAGCCATATTTTCAGTGATAAAAACAAAAAAAACGAAATGGATAAAACAAATCTTAAAGCTGAATTAAAACGTACGAGTAGCTTAAATAAACATTTCATATGTAATTATTGTAATAAACAAACAGCCTCTAAGCAGGGTCTTATGCTTCATATACAAATTTGTCTTTCCGATCGATCTTGCCCCACCTGCAATATAGAATTTAAAAATCATGGAAATCTAGTAATGCATCAATATTACATTCATGCTAAAGAAAGGTAAATTTTGCTGTTGTTTTTGTAGGCCTAAATATTAGATAAATATAAACATATTGCTAATTAAAAATACATTAATTGCAGTTTAAACAAAACAAATTCAGTCAATCCCTGAGTGGATATTGGACCTACAACCAACAATTAAAGCCTTCATAATATTTAAAAAAATTAATTAAATCAGAATCACACTGTATCCAGCATAAAGCAGGGTCAGCAGGTAGAGGCTTGTGTTAAGACACTCTATTTCCCACTCTCCACTGAATTCTAAAGGCATTGCCTGTTGAGTGGCGGAACTCAACGACGCTTTGCGCCACAACTGGCCTATAAATATAATATTATCATAATAACATATTTATAACTTAATAATGTGTATCTGTTTTCCATTTTCTATTTATTTTGGTTAAACATAAGTAGTTGTGTCTTATATGTTTTTATAAATGAAACATCAACTATAATTTTTATTGCAATAAAACAAAAATAATATTAAGCAATATTAACTCATTTAATAAATATAACATTTTATTTAGCTTCATATATCTAAAGCGTATTGCAGACAAGACCTTAATCATTGCGATCACTTGCAACTTCTTGGTTTAGAGATATATGTTATATAAATAAATGGTAGAACCTAACTTTACTTTCTTTTTTACACAAAGTTTTTTTAATCTTTTTATATAAACTGCCATCAGTTGATAACAACTATAATCAGTTTAGCTGAATTCTTACTGAGTATTTAGCCTCACACAATGTGCTTTCGCTTTAGGCGTATCACGGCTGGGGGGCTGAGCAACTTGATAGCCAAGGGATTTGGATGGCTTGATGGGCGTTGAACATAGTGTCTAGTGTGCTTTTTAAGTTCTTCCTTTATAGTAGGCATGTTGAGGTAGTCATGGACTTCATCGCTGCGTGTGAACCAGGGTGCATTGGCAATTGAGCGCAAGATATGGTTTTGTGCTCTTTGGAGGCACATTATGTTGCTGTCGCTAGCCATTCCCCACAATTGGATACCATAGGTCCAAATTGGCTTGATTATCGCGTTGTACAAAAGTAGTTTGTTATCCAGGGGGAGTATTGAGTTACGTCCCATAGCCCACATAGGTTTTTGTATTTGAGGTTTATTTCATCACGTTTGTGTTTTATATGTGTCTTCCAGGTGAGGCGCCGATCCAAGTAAAAACCAAGGTATTTGATACACTCGCAATGTGGCAAGACAGCATTTCCCAGTTGGACTGCGGGGCAGATTCCTCTTCTCAGACTGAAAATGACATGGTTAGATTTTTGGGCGCTGGCCTTAATCCGCCATTTAATTAGCCACTTCTGGGCATCATTCAGCACTTCCTGTAGTTTTTCGCTTGCTGTTACAGCTGACTCATAACAAGAAAGATAGGCAATGTCGTCAGCGTAAGTAGCACCGGTCACATTGTCTGAGGTAGGCAGATCATAAGTAAATATTTTATAGAGAATGGGACCAATGACTGAGCCCTGCGGCACACCCGCCTAGATATTATTAAAGCTTGATCTAGCTTCACCATATCGTACCTGGAAGATTCTGTTAGACAGGTGCGATGCCAGGATACTATATGATGAGTGAGGTAACCTTTGTTTTATCTTGCAGAGCAAGCCCTTGTGCCAAACGCGGTCAAACGCTTGCTGTACATCCAAGAAGGCCGCCGAGCAATACTGTTTACGTTCGAAATACTCACGTATTGCATCATGTACTCGATGCACCTGTTCAATTGTTGAGTGTGACTTTCTAAATCCAAATTGGTGCGAAGGTATAATGTTGCTTTCATCCAGTTGGGACTTTAGCCGGACCAGGTATAATCTTTCCCAGAGTTTAGACAAAATAGGAGTCAAGCTGATAGGCCGATATGACGCAGCCCGGGGCCTTCCCGGAATCCAAGGACCGAATCATGCGTGCTATTTCTCTGGGTGATGTTGGTCGAATAGGCAGGCACAGTTAGTTGTCCTGGTTCAGAATTATGTCCAATTCACTCTCATCAGATTGTGCGTTGTAATCTAATTGGAATGCGCGAGATAGATGCGATGCTAAAGCTTCGTCCTTTTCATTGTCTGTTCTTGTCCAGGAAGACTGGGATTTTATAGGAGGACAATGCATCTGCGAGTTGTCAATATTTCTGGACGCCTTCCAGAGGGAATACTCGTTTCGGCCAGTGGGTGACATCCACTCTAGCGTGCCTTTTATATGTTTGTTTGAAGATTCTTTAAGCAGTGTTTTTAGTTCCCTAATTGCGCGGTTAAACTTTGTTTTACCCGCCGGGTGATGTGACTGACGCCATTGTTTTCTCAAGCAGCGTTTTTCCTCAAGTTAAATTCTGATTTCCAGGGGAGTTGGGAAAGTCTTGTCAGAATTTGGTAGGCTGGGTGTGTTTATTCAAGCAGCTGTTTGTATTAGATTGGTAATATACACACTAGCCTCATCTACATCACTACAAGACTTGAGTGGAATACGTAGATTCATTTTATCATTAAGGTAGGTACGGAAACCATCCCAGTCAGTTTATGATTGTATAGAGCCTCCGGTTTCTCTCGCTTGGTAGCACTGGCTTCTAGACTAAGAATGACAGGTGTGTGACCGGATGATCCGTCGAGGCAAGATTCAACACTTGAGTACAGTTGGCTCATGCCTTTGACGATAAAGAAGTCTCGAAGATCGGGCACCCTTTTGGGATCAGAAGGCCAGTAGGTGGGACCGCCCGACGACCATGTTTGCAGCTTCATTTTATCGATGCAATTCTTAAGCACATGTCCCCTGGTTACTGTACAACGTGAGCCCCAATATGTGTGTTTAGCGTTCCAGTCGCCACCAGAGATAAAGCGTGGACCAAGTGTCTGGAAGTAATGAAGGTACATTTCTTCAGAGATCCGGTGTTTCGGTGGACAATAGACTGCAGATAGGACAGTAGGTCCCGCGCGGTCTTCTAGTCTAATCGAGGTGGCTTGTAGAAAATCGGTGGAATAGGCATTCAAGGTTGAATGCTTCAGATTCGACTTTATAACGAGAGCTGATCTCGCGTGGGCGCCGCCATCAGGATGAGGTGTACTGTACACATGGTATCCTCTGATAAAGGACGAATTGCGTATGGTTGCGTGGGACTCTGATATCAGGATTGCATCAAGTTTGTTACTGGAGAGTATAGTTTCGAGTTCTTGGATATTTGGAGATAGCCCATTTATATTCCAAGTTGCTAGCCTTAGACCAATCATTTTGGGACCAGTTTGGAGATAACTGTAGTCAATAGTCCCATAAGGGAGCCTATTTGTTGTAGGAGTATGTCAATTTTCTCACTTTGCTTTAACAAGAGTATTTCTACTTTAGTGAGTTGTTGATGGTTTATGTCAGTCTTATTAATATTCTCGGTATCTTTTATTTTAGGTAGATCACGATTCCGTATAGCTACCGCATCTGAGTAAAGAGTCTTAGGCGAGTTTTATTTGATTTCCTTTCCAAGATCTCTTTGTACACCTGACATCCTTTGTAGTTAGCGGGGTGATCTTGGAAACATAAAGCGCATTTTGCAGGTGTGCTTCTATCTTTTTTGGAACAATCAGCAGTTTTATGCCCCTCAGCAAATTTTACACATCGGAAAGGCCGCATGCAGTGGTTCTTTGAATGTCCATATTGTTGACAACGTTGACATTAAACTTTAGTGTGTATGCAATTTTAATACGTTGATGGTATATATATTCGATAGATTTCACAGCCTTGCACACACGTAGCGTAGCGCACTTTTATGATTTCGCCTCTTACTTTATTCCCAGTACTCTCGATCGCTTCTACGATAGCCTCATGAGGAGTCGTATGGTGCAGATTTTTGATGACAACGCGATAGCACTTTGTATATTTTCTTGAGAAGGCCAGAGAAACTGTTTTTGCAAGAGGTACCTTCAGGAGAGGGTGGTTCATCACATATTTTTTGTTTTTTTGTAGTAGGAATCTGCTGCCACGATGGTGGTTGTTCTTGGCCTAGCATTGAAGAATCTTTTTGCGAATCAGTTTCGTCAAGCTGTGTTTGTGAGTTATTTGTACCTTCTGGAGTTGGAAGCGCCGATAGTGATGATGATCTAGGTCTATTTACAAAGAAGCTTCTGTGAAAGACTTGCTGGGTGTAAGCCTTTCGGCTGGTTTCTGAATGCGGTGGTTTCTTTCCAGTAACATTCACTGATATAGATGCCTGGTTACTCACATCTACATAGTCTTCGGTAGTACATTTCACACCATCAGGCCCGGGTACCTCATAGCGCCGGGGGTTAGCCGGATCGCAAGACAAATCATTCATATCATTTTCCATAATTCATAAAAACGGGGGGTTGAGCGAGGTAGTCACAGTGCTTGCTCAGAGCACTGAACACAGTCTTTTGGAGGGGATTTAATCCCTCCCGGCTTCTGTTAGCCGACATATGAAGTCAGGTTAGTTACCGCCGCCTGAGACTCGGCGTGTTACTCGTTTCGCACCACCCAGGAGACACGTGTAGGGTGGGTCTAAGACAGATGGTAAGTCCTACGGACGCGAGTAACACCGTCCTCCGAGTGAACACAAAGTAGAAATATTTCCTTAACTTTTAATTTAATCTAGTCTTCCTCCTGGCATCAATCCTGGTGTTTGCCAAGGTATGCTTTCCTGCTCAACCTACTCCATATATTTGCACAGTCTTTATAAATTTTAAATTTTGTAATTTCCCTAAATTCCATCCAAATCTTCAACCTTACTATGTAATATTTTTGGAGTTCCATTTAAGGAATTGAAACAGAAGAAATTGAATTACATTTTCCTAATCTGGTAACACAACTAAGTGTGGTGTTGAGTTCATTCGCTCATTATAGGAGGTGGTGAGTGAGGAATGGGTGGTATTAACATTATCCCTTTCCTGCTTTATGCTGCACAAAACGGCTCTCCTGCTTATCCTGTCTATGCAAGATACATGATAAAAGTATACATAAAAAAAGTATACATTATATTCCCAATAAACATATCCTAAAAATATCTTTTCCAGGGTAAAAAGTAAAGAAAATGAAAAACATATTGTTTGCAATATATGTGACACATCATTTACAACTCGCCCTTTACTAAAATTTCACTACAGAGAGGCCCACTACAATCTAACCGCCAAATTACCACTTGCATTACAAAAGGATGTACGCAGTAAATGGTATGAAAAAGTATTGAACTCCGATACAATTGTTCAAATTAAAAAAGTAAGGCACAACATTCTTTTATTAAAAAAATATGATAATCCAAATCCTGTTTTAATTGAGGAAAGCAAACAAACGGTTAATTTAACTACTTTATATCCAACAGAGACTGAAAATTCTTCATTACTATGTGACATATGTAATAAACAAATACCAACTATAATTTTCAATAAACATTATATAGATATTCATGGTAAGACTAAAGTACATACTTGTGATCATTGCAATGTATCTTTTAAAAGGGCTAACTTTTTTGCTCGGCATAAATGTAATAAGACTAAGAAGAATAGTAAAAATAAAATGTCAATACATATAACTAAAGTTGAAAGTTTAACACCTATAGTTTTGTAATTAGTTATTAGGTTTTTTTTGTTTACGTTGTATCTAGTATAGCAGGCGTTGGGAACCTAACATTAGGACACTTCGTTCCCATTGAGGCATTTCCGTTCCCCATTTTCCTCCATATTCTAGAGGTATTGCGTGTTGAGTGACGGAAATCAACGCCGGGTTATTGCCTCGTTACTAGAGCGAGGAAATGAAAATATTAAATATGTCATTTCTTCGAATGGGAATCGAACCCACGATCTGTCGCGCGTACCGTCGAACGCTTGTTCCTCTGTGCCACAATTGGTCTTAAATATTTATTGTAATTTAGTTATAATTTTTTGCTCATTTATTAATATACAAGTAGATTTATATCTATACATGTAATAAAAATGTAAATAGTCTGTCATGGAAGACTTATTAGAAAATATATTATTAGGAGCATATCAAAGAAAAAAAGATTAAAGTGCTAAAAAAAGATTCCCACCGACATACGCCAAAATCTTTTACATTACGAAATTAATTTTAATGTGGTTTACCTTAATAGACATAGAAATGTCTGTAAGTGTAAAACATGCATATCGTATATAAATATTATATATTATTATAATACTAGTGTAGTAAGTACACTTAGCGTTGCCAGATGTCCCGATTTAAGCAGGATGTCTCGATTTTTAGCCCAAAAATTAAGTGTCCCCGACCCTTGGACAGGCGGGAGCGGGATAGTCGCGCTTCTCACGGATTATCCACGTACTGTAAAAAATATTTTGTAATTTCTTTAAGATTTTAATATATACTAATAATTTCATACAAATACAAATAAGTATATTGGTAAGTTAAGTATAGTTTTTCTGAAGACTTAACTGCCTTACATATAAATTATGATAAACATTTTTCTATTTAAAAGCATTTTATTTTGAGATTTATCACCATTGAAAGCTTTATCTCCACTCTAGCTCTACTAAATGGATAAGTAACAATATAAATCACAACTTTATTGCCCCGCTTTTTGCCAAAGAATCCTGTTTTTTTACTTCATGTTTAAAAATCCCG